>PVIU01000480.1:0-315301 GCA_004026605.1 Ondatra zibethicus | reverse complement strand
TTCCTTCCTTCCTTCCTTCCTTCCTTCCTTCCTTCCTTCCTTCCTTCCTTCCTTCCTTCCTCCTTCCTTTCTTTTTAATACATGTCTCATGTATTCCCCAACCACCAGGATTAAAGTGTGTCCCCAACAATCAGGAGAAACAGGCACTGGGCTCCTTGAGGAATCACAGTACAAACGCCTGACCCTACAGTCTTATCTGTGCTCACCTTCCACGACAAGAGACAGCTAGCTAGAACTACAGAAAACACTGGGCTTGGGTGTTTGTTTTGCTTTTGGTGTGTATGCATGGTAAAATGCTTAAATTCACCCCCCCCCAATTCTCTACAACGTATCAAAGTTGAAGTAATTCAAACATTAAAACAGGAAACCCAAAAGTGGGTGGAAAACACCAAGCCCTGAAAACAAAACTAAAAGACACTGAAAAGCCAGAAACTGAATGAAGATCTGGCTCAACAGCCTTAGGCAGGTCTCCTGGGCAAGTTCAGCAGCAACGCTGACTCGTCTGGAGACTTCTAGAGCTGTTCTAGATAATTCTTTGCTTCCAGCTCCCCACAGGCTACCGTAGTCTTCAGTCTTAACTACCTTCCAGTGTTAGGGATTGAACCACGCTAACTACTGAACCACGCATGCTAACCAAACACACACCACCAATGAGCTGTCCTCAGCCCTCTCCCAATCTTACACAGGACAGTATTGGTACCGTGGCTCTTTCTCTCTCCACACACCAACACCTCATCTGCATCCAGCTCCATGACCTCCCGGCAGTGTTATGTCAAGGGCTACTATCTAGACCAGGAAGAAGTTAGACAATTTGAGGTAGAAGGATAGAAAAGGCAATGGTGTTTTGATGTTTGAGGTAGAAGAGGAACCACTGAAACAGATCAGGGTACACTCTTCCTGTTTAAAAAAAAACTGGGGCGTGTTCTAAGACTACACTGAAATTCACAAGCAACAGATATTCTCAACTGTGTTCTGTTGTGGTTGGGAGAAAGCTGTCTTCGTCATTCACTGACATGGTGAGGCTGAGAGACTCTACTTTGTATTGCAGGTGTTAGTTCTGCTCTATTAAGAAAGACCAGCTCTTCCTCTTAGAGAAGCAGGAAAGCCAGTAACTACAGGACCATGTCATTCTCTCCAAGGAAAAGAAGCATTTAGTGAAAGGTTTCTATCTTGAAAGTCGTGAGCAGTGAGACACGTAACCCACTCAAGTTGGCAGTAGCCTCCACAGATGCAGCCTTCTCACTCTGGACTCCTGGTAAACTGAAAGTACCCATAATACACTTGGAAATCACTTCCTGCCTGACTCAGGGAGGGCTGTGTGTGCTGTAAGAACACTGTAAGTTGGAGCTGTCTCGTTTTACTCTGCATATCTTCTAGAACTGTCAAAAGTGACCTGTCGTCTTAAAGAGAAGTTTAATTTTCTCACTGTGGTAGGGTTTTGACAGCACACCAGCAATGAAAACACAAGAGCTGTAGGTACAGACAGGCTAACATCAAAGAGCTCGGAATCGTCCTTTTCTGTGGAAGTGTGGAAGTGTAGCACAGCCCAGGAGAGACAACTGACTGCAGAATGGTGTGTGTGTGTGTGTGTGTGTGTGTGTGTGTGTGGCCGTCCGTCCGTCCTGGAATCTTGTCTTTCTTCTGTAATTTATTAGATTCAAGATGTTAAATAAATCACACATCCTAGATTGCCCTAAACCATGGCCCAACGCTTAACACGTGGTGATGAATCAAGGCCGGATCAAGACGAAACCGCACTGCACTATCCCACCAGGATCCGCTCAGCAAAGTCTTTGCGACCATCTCCCCAGAACCCGTAACCAGGGCTTGCCCACCTCTCACCTGGGAACACACTCCCTTCTATATGCATCTACTTCCCTTTTCTGATTATGTCCCTAGTGCTATGTCTACCCTCATTCTATCAACACAGATTAGGCTGTTCATACAAATCAGCCAGAGTCCCAACAGCTGGACTGCGCTGGCAGAGACTCCCAGATGCAGGCAAATGAACCCACTGAGGCAACCTCCAGGGGGCATGAATGGAGCTGAAAAGCAGCAAAGCATAGGACCGAGGTCAGGCTGGGGAAGGCTTCCTTGGGCTTTGAGTGTGGTCTAAGGTCAAAGGACGGAAGAGCTAGCAAGGTGAGGAAAGCAAGGAAGGCCAGCACAGCTGGCCAGGATCTCACCATTGCTGTGGTTCTCAGTCAATACATTCTGTTCTAAGGCCCTGGCAGGTCTGAATTAGGGGCTGACGCAGAATCAGATTTGTGACCACAGCCTGCAATGCTCTTCTTGGAGTCATACAGAGTAAGTCTGATTCCTATAATGGGGTAACTTTGCCCATCTTCCACACAAGTACAGATCAAAGGTTAGAATTCTGCTGCATCTCCAAGGCTTGAATTCAGCCAGCATGTTAGGTCTTTCAGACCTCAGAGCACCCCAAATCCTCTCTCCACACTGCAGGCCTGCTCTATACACACTGCAGGACAAGACACTATCCTGTCCACAGTGAGGGTCTCTTCTGTCACACTGCTGGCCTTATACATACGCAGGCCTGTGCCATGCACCTTTGATGGCTTTATATACTCGTCTGAAATCTCCTCTAAGGCTAATGCTGAATCTTTTAACATTCCTTTTTTATTTTATAGAGAAAAGAAGTTTATCATGATTTGTAAGCCTTAAGGATGGCTGGAAATAGACTATTTGCCTATCATGCGGGGGGGGGCTATATTCAAACCCCAGTACTGGAAAATAAGGAAAGAAACAAGCAAACAACAACAACAACCACACCAGAGAAAAAGAATACCCCACTAAGTCCATATCTCTACCCAGCCAGTCAGGTGTCAATCAATGTTCCTGAAATGAATAACTGATGATCCAAGGGCAAGGCTTGGCACTGGCTCTCTGTGGAGGGTCCCCTACACAAGGACAGAAGAGGGTACACAGGGAAAGATCACATTGTGAACAAGTTCTGGCTCTTCATTCATAGGAGACCTGCTCACTGGAGGGGCTGTATCACACTTGCTCACAGCGGATCTGCTCACTGGAGGAGCTCTATCACACTTGCTCACAGCGGGTCTGCTCACTGGAGGAGCTCTATCACACTTGCTCACAGCGGATCTGCTCACTGGAGGAGCTCTATCACACTTGCTCACAGCGGATCTGCTCACTGGAGGAGCTCTATCACACTTGCTCACAGCGGATCTGCTCACTGGAGGGGCTCTATCACACTTGCTCACAGCGGATCTGCTCACTGGAGGAGCTCTATCACACTTGCTCACAGCGGATCTGCTCACTGGAGAGGCTCTATCACACTTGCTCACAGCGGATCTGCTCACTGGAGGAGCTGTATCACACTTGCTCACAGCAGATCTGCTCACTGGAGGGGCTGTATCACACTTGCTCACAGCAGATCTGCTCACTGGAGAGACTCTATCACACTTGCCTCATTTCTGAGGTGCACACACTGAAGCCCAGAGAAGATGAATAGAAATAAGAACTTGAACCCCATGTTCTGACTCAGGGAGGGTGCCCTTCACCCTAATGACATCACTGTCTTCCCCTGAGCTGTTCTCTTCAGAGACCTAATAACTGAGACTTGCCAAACTCTGCTCTTGATGACATTTGAATTACTGCGTCTTGAGACTGGATCATATTTGCACAGCTGCAAACTGATAAATGCCCAAGAGACCATAAATTCCCATTCTGAACTCTGCTGACAATTTAACGTCCTTTGGCTCTACGCTGGGGCTTCATCTTCTGAAAGGAGAGAAGGGCCACAGTAGTTCTCGAGACCCCAGGCAGAGAGACTTCCTGGAAGACAAGCATGACCACCACCTCCTTTCTCTTCGCTCTTTCCCAGGAGTAGGGAGTCTAGAAGATTCTCTTGGGTTGCTCATCCTTGGTCCTCCTCTCTGTACAGAACTGAACAATCTGTGGAGAAGGAGTCTTCCTAAGAGGAGTGCCTGGCGTTTAGGAAGTGAGTCTAGCTAAGGGATAGTGAGGAAGGCCATCTAGACACATGGATTCTATCAACCTGCCCTGGAGTTGAATTAACACTTCCCTCACTCTCCGACACTGGTGCCCAACTTTGCAGTCAGCACATGAGATGGGTTGTCTGCATCATGCGTGCAGGTTCTATGCTTTTAGAGCCAGGAAGGGCCCATTGTTTATCCCTGTTAGGTCTGACATCACTGGCCTGTGCAGGTCCATTCTCCGGTCTTAATATCAAACTGCAGTCTTCTAATGCAATCACTTGTGAGCATGGCTACTGCAGTTACACTCTGATGGTGGCAATCTTTCCAGTGATCAGAATCATTGGGTATTGTTGCTAATCGCTACTAATCCTTCTAACCGACTTTCCTTTCCCAAATCTGCTTTTTATTCTGGAGCTAGTGTGGGTTGATGTTTTAAAAAGTTGATAGATGGATCATCTATTTTGGAAATCTGTCCATGCCTTGTCTTGTTGATAGGAAATATCTATATCCTGGCGGCCACTGAGTGAGAAATAAAGTCCCATAGACAAGGAGTGGGAAAGGAAAAGAAGGGCGTGTCCACGATGGAACATTCCTACCCAAAGGCCTCAGGAACGGGTTCAGTAACCAAGAATAAGAATACATGTTCCAGTCAGTGTGACAGCTCCCTGGAACACCCAACCACACCCTAGGACTAAGATCAGTCCCAAGTGGGGCTCAATGTGATCCTGTTGATGGCCTACATGCAGGAGACCCACGGGCCAGCTCTTCCATCTCTCCCTTCCTCACCCGTGGATTCCTCTACCGTCCATACATTCATGTTTCTGCTCTCCATAGAGAAGCCGACAGCTTCAAAGGAAATTCACCAAACCCCGCTAGAGCAGTACTATCCTTTCTATTGAGCAGTAACATTAGTAACACTTCAGGGCTTCTTAGAAATGGACTCCTGAGTTCCTCTGAAGCTGAATCTGTGTCCGATCAGGACAACTGGATCTGCATGCACACTGATGTCTCAGGGCACAGTTGTGCAACTGTCAGGCTGGTTTTCCCTGGGGTTGATTTACTGGGCTGTGCCCATTCTTCCCTTGACATTCCCAGGCAATTTCAATGTACTGCCAGGGTTGGAAAACAGAGAGCACAAGGGCTCCCTCCATCCCTGGCCATTTCTGTTCCTTCAAACATACCAGACACCGATTAAATGCCAAAGGAGAAACAAACCCAAACAAAGAAAATCAGCACTGCCCAAGTGCTCTGACTACAACTGAGTGTAGTTCTTCTCCTCCTTCCGTTCTGCCAAGTGAAAGGCCCACTCAGTTTACAAGTCAAGAGTTCTTTATGGCAGGAGGTATTCCTAACTGAAAAGGAACATTTCTGGAATAGTAATGACAGAAGATGCACCACTGTTTGTGAGGTCCCACAGCAAGGGCCAACTCACCCCAACTTTCCTGGGACTCTCCGGGTTTAGTCCTGAAAGTCCCATATCTGAGACATGCCTGAGTTCCCGGCATGTCAGGATAGCTGTCACCTAGGGCCCCCTTCAGTCCATCCTAGCTCCCTCCCCCTACATGCCCTTTGGGGCCTCCTAGCACGCTCCTACCCCTACTTTGCTTGTATTCTTCTCTCAGTCTGGAACATTCTTCCACAGCCTAGGTCACACTTTCTCCCAGCTCTCAACTCAAATGTCACTTGTCTGGCCCACTGCCAACCCCAGGCTTAGCAAACCCACTCTCTTCTGCAAGGCACATGGTGTCCTTTCCCAGCGCTTGTCCATTTACAGACGTGTTGACGTTTGATGGCCTAGCTCCCCCCACTGTGGACAACTTAAGGACTCGAACTGTCTGTTTTCTTCATGCTCTAGCTCCAGAGGAGATGGTTAATAAATGCTGGCTGAATGAGCCGGTGCATCTGCGAGTTCAGGATCCAGCACTTAGGTCTCCGCGGCACAGCCTAACCAGTTCGCCCCGAGTCTGTTCTCTCCCTTCACAGAAATAGAACATGGAACTTCAGTGGGGACCCATGGCTCCTCAGGGAGAAGGCTCATTCCATCCTCTCTGGATGCTGGCCCAGTTGTATTGAGTGGACTTCGCATGGAATGCAACGCTCAACTTCCAAACAGAATCATCAGCCAGGCATAGTGGAGAGCACCTGTCTTCTCAGCACTTGAGAAGCTGAGGCAGGAGGATCAGGAGTTCCAGACTGCCTTCAGCCACATAAAGAGATCAACATTAGTCTTAATTACTGGAAGCCTCATCCCAAAGTGGAGTAACAGAGAGAGAGAGAGAAAGAGAGAGAGAGAGAGAGAGAGAGAGAGAGAGAGAGAGAGAGAGAGAGAGCGCACTCATCAAGAATGGCCTATTTCTCGCCTTTTTCTCTCTGATACCGGAATATAAGTGTGATGACTGATGCTCCATGTTTCAGTACAAAATACGACTGTGGGCTTGGAAGCCATGTTCAGTGTAGAAACACAGTAGAAAGAACAGATGAAAAACAGAAACACATGGAAAAGAAAAGGCCCTGGACTCCAGACACCACAGAACCCACCCTAGCCATGGGGAGCTAGCTACCTCCGACCTCCAACATAGAAAAAGATATGTCTTCAATCATTTGGTGGTGTTCTGTGATCCCACTACAGCTAAACCTAGCCTGGTGGTCCCTTCCGGCTTGGAATGTGCATGTCAGAAGCGTGAGTCACCAGTGTGTTTCTCTTCCTTTAATAATACACCCCATGTAAATCCAAAGCAGGAAGTGAGAACGTGAAGTGGTCACCTAGCAGGAAGGTTTTACTGTAGTGGGATGAGGAGGGAGCTCGGCATCTGGCCCAAGGGAGCCGAGTGCCCGGGACCTCAGCTTCTCGTCCCCGACCCCTGCCTGGTGAACAGGTCTCCAGATGCCAGCCAGCCTATTACCCACCACCTTCCCTCCTCCAGAGACCCCTTCCTTTCAGCGTGCTTGCGAATTGTGCTAGGCATGGGATTTTAAATGGCTGGGAACTAACTGACCTTCGACTAAGCACAAAGCATTATTCAAAACTAGCGCCATGAGGATGCTGTGGGTGTGGATCGAAGACCCATCCAATAACCAGCTGTACTGATTGCACTAGTTCCGATGAAGGATCCTGTGTACGCGGAGAGGGGTAAGAAGAGGAACCACTGTCAGAAAGGTTTATCTGGGAGAAGACATCAGGGCGTGAAAGAAAGCACAGAGTAGGACAAGGCAAGCAACAGTCTTCTACTGTAGACATCAGCTAAGTGCCCAAACTCGTGCTGAACAAAACACAAAATAGATGAATATACCTTGGATAAATCATGATGTAAACTCTTTCGGTTGAAGTGATTTTTACCTTTATACTTAGAGGAAGGGATACCCACGCCGGAGTCCTACATAGTCTCAGGTACAAGGGGACTCGGTATTTGTATTCTTAAGTCCATTCATTATATTTCCATTCCAAGGTACGCAACCCACCTACTCTCTGGCTATCCTTGCAAGCACCAAGCAAAACAACACCCAGTCGACACTGCCGCCATCTGCACTCCACTCCGCACTGCATATGGAGCTGGTGGCTGACTGCATTTGGCCCCAGCCACCTCTTCCACTTCCTCTTTCCTATCGACCATTCTGCTGGGTGCAGCATGTAACCCATCCGAGTGGCCAATTTGGGGCACTGCTTTCCTGTATCTTCACACAGCCCAAGCTAAGCTGAGGTTTCCTTGTCACAGATCATTAATCTATTCTCTCAGTATACCAGGCGCTATCCTAAAACAGAGGGACAGAGTCTCTCAGCGCCAGGCAAGGATTTAGTTCACCTCCGTTAAACCTGGGGACTGTACAGTGCAGGAAGCTCTCTAGCGCTAGCCTAAACAGTAAATAAGCCTAGTGACTTTCCACCACCAGCTCCAGGGCCACCCACAGCTGCACACCATTCAGAAATTGGCACGGATCCAAGAAGGTTGTCGTACCTTCACAGAGGACAGGGAGTTCATGTCCACAATGATGGGACATCAGTTACTCTCCTTCTCTTTCTCTGTGCCTCTTCCCCCTCCGCGTGCTTGCATGTATGAATGTGTGCGTGCATGGGTGTGTGTGCATGCGTGCGTGCATGGGTGTGTGTGCATGGGTGTGTGTGCATGTAGGCCATAGGCTGACATCAGGTGCTTTTTATTTTCTTCAGGTGCCTTTCTTAGTCAAGCTTGGGGACTCGCCTCGCCTGCATGAATCCCCAGGACTCAACTAGCCTGCATGCCCAGCAAGCCCCACGATCTCCTATCTCTGCCTCCTCAGCACCAAGATTACAGACGTACACCACGCTCCTGGCTTTTGAGTGTGGATGCTTTAAACCCAGAGTCAGGTCCACGGTTTGCAACACTTAGCAACCGAGTTTCCACCCAGCTCCATTAGCCCTTGACTTTTAGTGAGAGTCCTCTCCTGTGTCAGTTGGGGGTGGGGCTTTCTAGAGAAAATGCTGCAGTCTCATGGTTAAGATAACAACAAAAGATTTACTATGAAATTCATAATTTAGAAATACATCAGCCATAATATTTTATGTTCTGTACTTCCTGGAATTTTTATTTCCTAGGAATCCTGGCAACAGCGACAGATGGTGTTCCCTCATCTCTTGGAGACAAACATAAACTTTTTCCCATCTTTTTCATTTAAACGCAATGCCACCTGTCTGCTCTGCCTCCAATTAAACAGAAAAGTCGTTTGTTGCTTCTTAAATAGACTATGTCTAGAACAAAAAGGTACTGGAAAAACAAGAACACACAGGAAAACTTTTCTGCTAATTTGTTATGAAGAAGCATCAGTCTTCCATTAAATTAACCGCAACCAAATAAATGGACACAGAAATTCAATTCTTTTTGAGTCAGGGTCTCACTGTATAACCCTGGCTAGCCTGGAACTTGCTATGTAGACCACGAAGATCCACTTGCCTCTGACTCCAAGTGCTGGGATTAAAGATATGTGGCACCATGCTGGGCACAACCTCGTTTTTTGAAAACAGATTATCTAAGTAACTGTACATTCATTAGCTGAGTCATGTGGACATGGGAGAAAGGAGAACCCCCAGGTGAACCCAGTAGTCTAATAAACCCCTGAAAGTTGGGGGCTTGCAGTAGCCGTAAGGAAAGAGCCATATAGCTAGGGGAAGCTTGGAAGAAAAGGGCTTTACAGTCTCTCTTCTCCTATACACCCTGCAAGTCACCTCAGTCAACAAAGTGGTATAACAATGACAACTCAGCCTTTTCCCCGAGAACAGCTTCAGGGTGCTGAAGAGGTCCTGGGACCTGCAGGGCCTGCTTAGGTGGACGCCAGGACTGTTTCAGAACAGGCCCAGGCAGATGATGGTTAAGAATCTGTCCTAAGTAGAGGCCTGAGCCAGTGTTTGTCTCCTGGAGCTACTTGGAACTGGAGGTCCTCTACACATTCTCCGGCAGCTCCAAGTGTCACCGAATGATGGCCGGAATAATTACACATGACTCTATTGCCTCTATGGCCATCGTCTCCCCGTTTAGCATCTAGAGAACACAAATGTCCACCACCACTGTGCAGAGACAGGCGCTGTGCTGGACAAGCCCACTGGGGTGCTCATCTCACCTGTGAGCCAGAGAACACCTCTCTGGTGAACCGAAGTCTGTCTTGCTATCCGAGACACATCAGAAGGCATTTCCCCATTAATAACTACATCAGTCATGGCTCTCTGCCTAGATAAAGCATAGGCTTTAAAAACAAAAGATACATCCCCTTGGCTAATCATTCCAATAAATAAGAGAAGTATTAAAGTGGGACAAAGAAAAAAAAAACTATAGATCTTTAGTTCTGAAACCATGCCTCTGTGTGTGTGTGTGTGTGTGTGTGTGTGTGTGTGTGTGTATGTGTAATACAGTGGGGTTTCTCTTTCCCCTAAGTCCTTAAACTATTTTTTCAAAAAAGGAAAACCCCTCCCTTTCTGTTAGAACCAGGACTTGGGGACCCCTTGCCCAGATATTCTTCTCAGGGCAGTTACCAATAGCCAGAGCATCCTGCTCACCAAGCAGTTCCTTGAGACCAGAGGTTTGCAGAACAAGCACCCATCCTCAGCAGTCGCCATGGATGGGAGGGGCCTGGACACCATTGGCATCCCTCCTCACTTGGTTGATCACTTCCAGTTGTTTCTCTCCGTGAACACAGGCCAGCTCACATCCGAACTCACCCACCTCTCCCGTGACGACCTGTGATCACCCGTGGAAGCAGGCTGTCCAGGGTGGGCATGAGACACCTGCTCCATGAACAAGGTCGGTGACTGGCAAAGGGCTTGGGCACAAGGGATCCCAGGATATTTGGGATGCACCTCTTAATTGTCAGAATAGTCCAGGTATGAGGTGGGGGCCTTAGCTGGGCAAATTCATATTTAAAGCGGTTTCTTAACACAGGGATAAACAATAAGAAACTAAATAACAGAAGTCGAGGATGACAGTGGTAACAGCAACACTGAGCATGAGTGGTTTCACCCCGAGCCACGAACAACACTCTAACATACAAGGGGTAATAAAACAAATACTAGTCATTATTTTCCAAATTTTAGTTTAGCTTTAGAACATTTTCCTTAGACAAAGATCTTACCTACGATAGCAATATAAAACAAATACTAAAAAACAAAGCTGTTTCGAATGTGGCTGGAATGTGAGACCTGGCTCGTGGGATTCCCCCATTACACACTGGGCATTCTGTCTCTCAAGCCCAACCCTGGGTCCATCAAGGAGCTGAGTAGCCCCTCAGAACACAACCAAGAACGTGGACACTGCCAGTCAACTTAGGGGGAGTGTGGGTGACATACAACATCATCTCAACCCCTCCATCAGCAAGAGCATCGAAGGTGACTGAAGGGAAAACACATCCTCCTTAAACCCAGAGGTCTGCCGAAGATGCCGAAAGATGAGCTTATTTTACTGTGCCATCGAATGCTCCCGACAGGTGACCGTACCTCCTCTGAGCTTTGGAGCATGGGATAATGTGACCTTCAAGATACTCCATCCTTCTCTGACATTCTAGCAATGTCTTTCTAGTTACAGTGTGCAAAGATGTGTGTCCTCTGACTTTCAATAGTTTAAAAGGACTACCCCAAGCCCCTTTTCAATCTCTAACAGGTCTTGTGGGTTTTCTTCTGTTGTCTCTGGTTTCCATCAAGGGTTACTTATCTTAAAAGCCAATCTGTGTCTCTCTTTTAGCAGAGTTAAGAGGTAGAGTAAAAGGCTGTCTCCATTTTAGCTTGAGCAAGTGACTCTAAAACCACTACCCCCCCTCCCTCCCCCAATAGAACCAGCAAAGATGAGCTTCTATGCTTCCAAGCCCTCAGTAGTTGTATTTTGAAGGGAAACGTTTTCCATAACCTGATCCTTGAATCTCACTTTCTGCAAACATACTGCAGACCCCACGGACCGGAACAAACGGGAAGGACTCTCTCCCTGGCCTCCGGGCACCGACACACCTTAAACTCGGCGCAGAAAGAGGAAAAATTCTTGGTGGTTCTGTTAAGCCAAAGTAGGCATTTTTCAGCCTCACCAGCTCTTTCCAGCTGTGTCCTTACCTCTGTTTCCAACTTTCCTGTCTCTGCCAAACTAAGGCAGGGAGAAGGGAAGAAAGGAACGAAATTAAAATGTTCAACTGGATACACCCACAGGAAATATTTGGCTAATTCTATAATAACCCGAGGAACATAGAGGTTAAAAAAAATGAGTTCATTCTCCAAACTTTTGAGGGAAAAGGTAATCACAGACTGCTAGGCCGGGAGAGGCCATAGGTATTAACTTATCGGGCACACTCATTTCACGAATGACTGAGTGTCCTGAATAGCCGTTAACTCTCGCCTAGATACTCTAGGATGGACTGACGTTCCTCACCTAGAACAGTGTTGTGTCCACCACACTCAATGCCGCTGCTGTGTCAGTTAGGAACTCCTGCTGGGACCGAGGATGGCAATGAAGATGCATTCCTGGTGTCCAACAACCCCACAAATGCACCCAAAGCGAGAACACACGCTGTTCGGCTTCCCTACCAGGTTCACACTCTTGGTGCGGTAGAGAAGAGAAATACAGGATCCGGCATGCGGCCCATCATTTCCCCTGACTAAGACAACTCAATCACCGACAAAGCTGAGGGATGGGAAGGAAAAACACCCTTCACCTCTAAAGTCTTTGGAGCGGAGACCACAGTCACCCAGTGGCGTAGGGGCCAGAGCAGCTAGAGCGACCTGCTGCCATCCTGTCCCCTTGGTACGCTCTTTAAGTTATGAGTGTTTTCTGCGGTTTACAAGTCTGGTTGTTGTCAAGGTGTGGGCCACATCCTCTGCAAGGCGCGAACCCCGGTAGCTTAGTTTACAACAAAGTCAGTTCCCCCCAGGACACCAGCCGGCAGACCCCGCCTCTCTCGGGTTCCCGGGGGCTCAGCTACAACCCACGCCGCCACGCGAGAAAGTGCAGCCGCCCCCGCCCCGCAAGCACTCGGGGTACCCTTCGCCCTCCCCTGCAGCCACGACACCTTCCGGAGACCGTGCCCACCCACCCCGGCGCCCACCTGCGGGTGTCCGAGCTCGCTCCCGCTCCCGCGGCGGGCTCCTCGGCGCCTCCATGCGGGACGGGCGCCTCCACCCGCGCGCACCCTCCGCCCCGGGTACAGCCCGGAGCCCCGCTCGCTTCCCGGTCGCCGCGACCGCGAGCTCAGCCGCGGACACAGCCGTCCATGCTCCCGCCCACGAGCGCAGACTGACGTGCACGGCGGCCAGTCAGAAGCTGGGGCGGGTCTGGGGGCGGGGCCTCCGTGCGAGGTCGGAGTGGAGGGCGTGGGGGGCGTGGGGGCGTAGAGAGCTCCGAAGCCCAGCCGCTCCCTGCCGAGGCTCGGCTCAGCCCCCGGGCTCCTCCGAGCACACCAGGGCTCCGGGCACACCCGGGGCGGTCCACCTGCTCGGATCCCGCACCCTCTCCCGAGCTCTAGACTGAAGCCGGCGAACTTGGAAGCTGATGGGTAGAGGGACCAACGGCCCTCGTCCGCCCAGGACACCCTGGTGCCTCGGTTCTCTGTTCGCCAAGGAACAAACCTGCTCTGTCTGCGCCAGAGAGCGAGAGAATGGAATTCAGAAGAATCTGCCCCGTCCCCGGGGGCCTATTCCACTACGTGGGGGCAGGCTTCCTAGCCCTTCTCTGTGGGTCAGCAGAACCGGCTAGTGCGTGCTTGAAACTGTTTAGGGATGGAACAAGTGCATGCTTGACACAAAGTGGTTCTGTAAAATAATTTCTTAAAGT
Source organism: Ondatra zibethicus (assembly GCA_004026605.1). Classification (NCBI taxonomy): domain Eukaryota; kingdom Metazoa; phylum Chordata; class Mammalia; order Rodentia; family Cricetidae; genus Ondatra; species Ondatra zibethicus. The sequence goes on along the minus strand of PVIU01000480.1, from coordinate 302,055 downwards.
TAAAAAAAGAAAAGAAAAAAGCAAACCCTAACAGAAGTAAATGACCCAACAAGAAATAGACAGATGATTCTTTTGCTCTTCATTTCCTAATTTGATGGACCCCCCACCACTGTGTGTTTTGTTCTGTTGTTTTTTCTTTTCCCCAGAAGAAAAAGGAAGAAAATTAAAATCCCGGCGAACACTTCCCTTTTCTCGAGAGTAAATGGATTCCAGATACAAACAGTTTTGCATGTGGAATATTCTGGCACTCTCTGGGAAAATAAGCTTCCATAACTAAAGAAAGATGTGGAAACAGCCTGGAATTTTATTTGAGTTCAATAGCCTTGGGGCAATGTCAACAAGTTATTGAAACATTTGCAAGCGTTTCTGAGCCGCGGAACAAAGGATGAGAGAGAGGATCCTGTCCTCCGATTTAGTCATGCCTGTGAAATCCCTGTCAGACCAACAGCCGTGACATAATGCCAGGCAATTAAGAGAGCTGGCACGGGACATGTGCTCTGAGTGTGTATTTTGCCTCTTGCCCGTGGGATTGATAGAGTTTCCACGGCTTACTGAGGCCCATCAAGTGCTGGTGCAGAATTCAAACTAAGGTCTGACCTCAGTCACTCAAACGTTTTCCAGCATGGGATTCACAGAAGGCAGTAAAAATGTTCCCAAGTTTGCTGTGTGTTTAGAATGGGGGAAGAAAAATCTCTTGCCCAACTCAGATATTTAACATGGAGGAGGGTGGTTTTCTGCGCCGCAAACCATCCCTTGCGTGTATAGGGGCACACTACTCACACAAAATTAATGACTGAAGACTGTTGGGCCTTTTTAACCTAAACAAGGTTATGAGCAATGACCAGAACAAATTGCCTGTTCTAGAAACTGAAAGAACCGAGTCTAACTTCTTGTGGTATAATAAAATTTACTGGAGTTCCTCTACTACAAAACAAATTAGCCAGCCAGTCTCCCACCCTCCTGCCACAAAATAATCTTTATGAGCACTGCTGTTTAGACTGGCCTAAAATCCCTTCACTTAATCCACACTTAAGATTTCATGGTTGTCGCTAAAGTTCCTTTGTGTTCCCTAAGCAGAGTGGGCGGTCTCAGAGGGCAGTACTTGAAGAGCTGCACCATGAGCTAGACCACCAGGCTTGCCTGAACACTGGCTGTATGATCTTCATAAATTATCCAGTTTTGTGCATTGGTTTCCATGCCTATAAAATGTGGCCCATAAGTCTGTTTTGCGTTTTTCCCCACAGGAATTGAATGTGTGCAAACCTGTTGGAATAATGCTTCACATATAATCACCATATTAACATTACTTAAAGCTAATAAACATATAGATGTCTGATTGGCTTTCTGGTCTACCCTTGTGTGATTTACTATGCTTTAGCAATGAGGTTGGCTGGGTTGTTTTTTTTTGGGGGGGGTGTTTTAAAGAGATTATGCACTCTTGTAGGACAGAAAGCTGGTCAAGACTTCCTAGCACTGAGATCAGAACTTGAGGATTTAGGAATGATCATGCCGAGGCTAAAGATTTAGCTCAGTCAAAACTTCACATCCACAGCCTCCACTCAGATTCCCTCACATAGCCAGTCATCAAATGTCCACCTGAGAATGCCCTCCAGCTGAGATGGTGCCAAGAACTATGCTCAGAGACACTAACTGTTGCCCGGAGGGGTCGGAATGAATGGCCAGAGCAAAGGCTGTGCAGGTGAACTGCACAAAGAAGAGGGAGGGGAGGAGAGAGAGCAGTAAGGGAACCTGGGCAGAAGTTTCCAACAGCTGCCTCATTGAAATGATTGTTTTCATGACCATTTGAACCCTGAAAATGGAATGTGAATGTCCAGGAAGACGTTTCCATTGTTATGTCAAACCGTGCATTTTACTTAGGTTTACTTAGTCATACATGTGCCAGCCTCAGGCTAGGACAAGGTGACATTGATCATAAGAGCCGTGAAACCTGTTGCACTTTGTTCCTGTAATCATTACAAATCATTTCTACTGAAAGTTTCCTTGGTAGACTTATTAGCCCGGAAGCGAGACAGGTAGCTTTAAGAACCAACTCCTATGTTAGCACACCTTCCAAGCGTCCTTTCTTTTATTTTTAGCTAAACTTTATAGGGTAAGCTGTCTATACACAGAGCTATCCATTTTAGACTTTCAGTCATGTGGTGTTCCTTGGCCTTGAATCAGGCATGCCTCTGAATGTGTATATTACCATTTCTTCAGTAGTGAACTTAAATGGAGCATGTTCACATGGGTGTTTCTAACAAGCTCAGGAGTGTGCCCAATGCTAAATGCTTTCATATATTCAGGAGACTTTATATAGGAAATACATATACTTCTAATATATTCATATTCATATGAATATATGTATATAAAGTCTCCTGAATATATGAAAGCATTTAGCATTGGGCACACTCCTGAGCTTTGTTGGAGGAGGACATTACTTTGGAAATGGCTCCTGTGCTCCCCTTATTTGTTCCAGTGGTAAGCCGTTCTCCACTGTTTTCGGCTATACTTTCATCTTTGAACTCAGCAACATGTGAACTCATTGTATTTGGTTACAGACTGGCTTCCACTTAAATATCTTCCTTCAACTGGAAATTTGTAAAGGAGGATGCCGGGTCCATTGTTACAATATGCATACTGAGAATGGATCTGGTCAGTATTCAGAGAAAACATTCTTGGAGTGAATGTATGAGTGAGGGCACTATCAGGCTTCCAACCAAGAAACAGTGAAAGTCCTAGTTCATTCTCACTTCCAACTGTCTTGGTGGGAAGGGCTAAATATGCAAACATAAAATGTATTATTTTAATGGGCTGGCAAGACGGCTCAGTAGGTAAACACATCCACTGCCACACCTGTGATCCGAGCTTTGTCCTGGGACCCAAGTGATAGGAAAGTATCTACTCCTGCAAGCTGTCCTCTGACTTCCACACAATGCTCTGCAGCAGACAGGTGCCGTGTGTATGCCTGTGCTTGAACACACTCAAAATTAGCAAATAAATGTAATAAGAAACTTACAAAGTATTCATTTGACTGCCTACAGGTATATAGGTCACGGGCATTATATTAGCCAAGTGTGGTGCAAGCCTCCATTCCAGCATTCAGAAGGGAGAGGCAGTCAGATTTCTGAGTTCAAAGCCAGCCTGGTTTACATAGCAAGTTCCAGGCCAGCCAAGTCTATGGAGTGAGACCCTGTCTCAGAACATAACATTCACACTAGATGTGACCATCGCCAATCACCTGCCTCCAGAATTCTTTTCATCTTCTCACATGGAAAATTGACCCCCACTAAACACACTTGATTCCCCCCTTCCGGCTTCTGGCAGTCACCATTGCATTTTCTGTCGTGACGAGTCTGACTATTGTAGATCCCTCATGTAAGTAGAGTCACACAGAATCTGTCCTTTTGTGACTGGATCCTCCTTTTAAGCATAGCTCCTAACTCCATCCACATGGTGGTATATCTGAGAACTTCCTTGTTAGGAATAGATGATATTTCATTCTATGAAAATGCTACATCTTGTTCACTCATAATCCATAGATAGGTACTCTTTGACCTTTGTACAGGATGCTCCTCTAAACAGGGGTGGACTCACACTTCTCTGAGTCTGTGTTTTCACAGTCCCATAATGAGATTATTGGAAAATATGCTATTTTTATGCAGGAATTCTTGAGAAATCACCATGGAGTGGTGATGCTCCCACTAGCCCTGGATGAAGGTTCTAACTGCTGCTTAGCTTTTCTTACACTTACCATCGTCATTGTCATCATCTTTGCAGTATGGAGCCACCCTAGGGCCTTGAGCTTAATAGGCAAATGCTGTGCTTCTGAGCTGTATCCACCCTTGCAATTTTTATTATTATTTGCTTAATAATAGTCAATCTATCAAATGTGGAGTGATACTTCTTTGTGTTTGGAAATGTGGTTTCTCTAAGGATGTATTGACCATGTGCTTATTCTCTCTCTCTCTCTCTCTCTCTCTCTCTCTCTCTCGGTCTCCATATATGTGTGTAATTTTTTTGGAGAAAGTCAGTGTAGATCTTTGGACCATTCACTGACTTTACAAAATGCCATCACTGTTGATATTCCTGCATTTGAGAATTTGAGAAGTTCTTCTTTTTCTTCTTGCATTCTGTGTTGTGTCTCATGTTATTTCTTATTTCCACGAAGTTCCTGAATAACTACAAAACCTTCTATACTAAAATCATTTAAGGTGTATTTATAAATCAATGTGTTTATACTAGACACCAGTGTGCAAGTCAAGAGGTAATGATGCTACCAAAATGGAACCTAGTTCTTGTAAGAGGCAACCTCTAAAAGCATTACCTCTTTAGCCCCACAACCTCCATTTCGATAGGCACTATCACTATTCCCAATAATAGAGAACGGAAACATAGAGGGTTCACCACATCATGCATGCCCTAGAGCATCCAGCTAGCAAGAACAGTCTAAGACTTGAACCCTGCTTCTAAGGTCACATGGAAAGCATTTCTGAAAAATGTGAATCCCTTACAGGAACTCAACAATCTCCAAAGCCACATGTGGCTTGCTTTCTTTCTTTCTTTCTTTCTTTCTTTCTTTCTTTCTTTCTTTCTTTCTTTCTTCCTTCCTTCCTTCCTTTCTTTTTTCAAGATGAGCATTTACTAGGAGAAGCCTGGGTCATCCAGCAATGTGCCGATGAGTCCAGTGTCACAGCCTGGAAGTAAACAAACGCTGTGAAGCCGAGATCCTGCAGGAAGAGGCAGAAAGAGGAAAGTCAAGGCATGAGGCCTGTGGAAGCTGAAAAAGCGGGAGAGCCTGGAGACAGGGAACGAGAGCGCAGGAAGGGCAACAAGGCAGAGATGCCCAGCAGGTGATGGGTAGCCTCTGTGATAGGGGCCTTTCACCTGTCCCATTAGGGCTCTCATGCCACAATTCAGTTGTGGCTTTGAATTTAAAATGGATGGTCACAGCACAGAAATTGCAAATGGGTTTTGAGTCAGGTAAGTTACAACATTGTCATATTAATCATTTACACCTTAGCATCAATAAGCTTGGCTCTTAGTGCTGGTGCTGCTAGCAGGGAAAACTTAAGATCTGGCTAATGGTAGGGGGAGGCTGCTTGTCTCTAAGAGGAAGATGTGGGGGTGGTGGGTGGAGCACTTTGTGACTTTAAGGCAGTCCGGAACAGAACGTAAGGTCTCCTTTTTAAAAAAATTGCTCTTTTTATGAAATTAGATTTCTTTGCTCTTCCTCAAATTTCTAACACCTGCTGACTTGCTCTCTGAACTTTGACCCGGGTGTTGGCAGCCCCTGGCTCTGTACCTTTCCAGTTGACTCCCCCAGTCCCTCCAGTCTCAGATGCCCTTTCTGGGCCAATGAAGAAGAGCACTCCCTCCAGCTTCTCCACACCACCCGCACGCCCCCTCTGGTCATCCTACCACCTAGTCACACATAGCATCTTCCCAAGTGCTTGTCCCAGTCCTGCTCCAGGAGCAGGAACAGAGAACTGCTAACGTGGGTTTCCTGCACGATGTCTGGTGTCCCCTCCATGGGCACTTGTCCCATGAAGCTCTGTCTTCGCTGTCTTCCTTTCTGAACAGCCAGGACCGCAGACGTGTCCCTCACCTCCCTCTGCCAGCAGGCTCAGTACTCAGACATTCTTGCCAGCAGTGTCACCTCCCAGGGGATAACACTTCCCCTTTCATGTCTGGGAAATATATTGAGATGGCAGGGACAGCAGGCATCTGACCACATGAGACATACAAATGAAAAGAGTATTGCTAAATGCTCTGACGACGAACACAATTTGGAGAGTCACGAGCTCCAACGTCTTGAAGACATTCTCTTGAAAACTCAAGCACTGATTAAACAAAAACCATAGTTTTAGTGTTTACTCAAAGGGGAACAAGCAAGCCCAGCTGTTGTGGTTGTCTGCTCCACCCAACCCATTTCTAAAGTAGATTTAGGCGTTGGAAAGAAACTAGATTAGACTTCTTCTCTGGCCTGCTTATTTGGGGAGACCCCTTGAGCTGACAAACTCTATTCGTTGACTGCTTTGCTGGCAGGACAAAGAAGAAGTTCTGGGCTTGACATTTAAAAGAGAGAAGGTGGAAAGTAGCGATAGGAGATCGCGGCTTAGATTCTTATCTCCCCACCACCAGCTTGAATGACAACGGAAAAAAAATCATCACCCTTCTTGGACCTTAGTTTCTTGATAGATAGATGGACAGATGGATGGATGGAGGGAGGGAGGGATGGACAGATGGACAGACAGACATATAGGACATGATTTCTCAGGCCCTGTTTGATCTAACAACTATAATTCTGAGATGGAAATTTCCTCAGATACTTGGTTCAAATACTTATAGGTCTAAAACATAAAGTGCCGGGCAGGAATAGAAATTCAGTCTCAAAATGACTGGCACAGTTCTGTGAGCTAAACACCGGTGTACCCCATTCCTAAATTAATGCCTAATCTGCAGTGGAATTGTATTAAGAGGTGGGGCCTTCAGGAGGTGATTGCATCATGATGGATCTGCATATCTAAATGGGATTTGATCTTCTAAAATAGATAGAAAGCCGCATTCTAACCTCTCAATGCATTCTGTCATGTGAGCATACAGCAGGGGGGCACCATCTGTGAAGCAAAGAGTGAGATTTTATGAGACACCAAATTTGCTGACACTCTGACTTTGGACTTGCCTCCAGCTGTGAGAGCAACACCTTCTATTGTTTATAAATGTCCTCACCTACTTTGTCCTGTCATAAAAGCCTCAACAGACCAAGACACACTGGAAAGACTCTGTTTATTTGTTTCCGCTGAAGAAGACACATCTCTTTCTCTCTAGGGCGTGTTAGATGTGCAATGGGGACTCTGCAGTGGGAACTTCTGCAGCCTTTGGGCACTTAGCGCAAAGCATCTTCCCAAGGATGGAATAAGTGTGGAGGATCAAACCCAAGAGACAGAGAAAGACCCCAACTACACTGAGCTCCAAGATTCAGCCACACCTGAAGCAGTAGTCCTATTGTGTCTGCAGATATATGAAGTCCCCAAATCTTTCTCCTCCCTTGTTTCTTCAATGTCAACCGTGTTAACAATACATTTTCTATCCGTCGCAACTAGAACGGCACCAGCATCTGTAGAGAGCACGAGTCTGTTTTCCATTGCTGTAGCAAATACCTGGGCCCGCTCACCTTGATTTGTGCGGTTTGGAGGCGGAAAGTTCATCGTGTCCGTAAACTGCAGTGGGAGCTCTGTAGCATATAACACAATGGCAGGAACATGTGTAAGAGAACACGAGACAACATGGGAAGTTCAAGAAAGGAAGTCAACATGAATCATGGTGTGTGTGTCTGTGGGGTGTGTGTGTGTGTGTGTGTGTGTGTGTGTGTGTGTGTGTGTGGTGTGGTGTTGTTGTTGAAAATGGAACCCAGGGTGTCACACATGCTAAGTGAGATCTGTCCCATTATACTCCACAGCCCACGATCACTTTTTTGTAATGACTAACTTGAGGGAACCCTTATGTGTGATTTCAAGCCCTCTATCCCAACTGCAGCACATCTCACAGGGAAAACAAAATATATACAGAAAAACCTTGAAAGAATAAATCCCCAAATTACTTAGTATGTGGGAGTAATAGGATTAAAGGCTATTTTTATTTCCCTTTTACAACTTTGAGTATTTTTCCAAACTTTATAAAATTTCTATGACTGTTCTAATTTTTAATTATTGTTTTAGCACAGTGTCTTCTAAGGAACTTGCTGTATCAGAGACTCCACCTTCCATAGTCTGACCTTTCAACCCAGTAGTAGTTGGGATTTGATGCCTTATTGCCATAGCTTGTGAAATGGACTATCATGCACGCTTTTGGTTGGAAAATGCGGCAGTGTGCTTTCTTTAAAGGGGCACCAAAGCCAGCATCTTAGGCTGTGCAGGCCACATCGTCTCTGTGTCAATCACTGATCTGTTGCTGTGGCAACCAACGTAAGTGGAAATGGTTTATAAATAAGTAAGCATGGCTGTGTTCCAACAATACTTCATTTAGGGGTGCTGAAATTCGAATTGTAAAATCATCTTACCCCACACCAGTGGAAAGGGACATTTGTACAAACAACCTTCCACTGTCTTAGTCACAGAGATGTTTGGCCTCTTAAAATACTGCAGTCATTAAGTACCTGTCGAATCAGTGAGTAGATGAACGAATGGGCCAATGGCAGGTGTTCCTAGGACAGCCATGACTTAGTATTGTACCCAGCCCAGCTGCTACCTCCGTGGTGGATTTCTGCTTGTTGCCCCATTGTCTTTCTTTGCATGTGAGGGAAGAGGCACTGTTTCTCACACCTTAACCAATTCAAATGAAGCTTCAGAAGTTACCTAGAGCCAGAAGTAAGACGAAGAAGATGAAAGGAATACCGTAAATGGCCATTTCATCTTTCCTGTGTTCTAGCTGTCATGTGGAATATTTTATATATGATTATTAATTCTTAACTGGCAAAGAGGAGAAAGAGCACACGGCTCATCGCGAGCTGTCTAGAAATGACAGGAATTATGTAAAATAAGGTAAGGAGAAGAAAATCATTACTAAAAGCTAAAACCTGGTAGATAATGGTAAACAGTGGCAGACTGCCTGAGTACATTTGTTATCTTTTTCTAATCTAAAGAACAGTTTAAAAAGAAGGAGTCCAAGTAGACAGAAGATGACAATGTGTCTTCTGACAGAAGGTGCAGCCTGAGTCTGGAGCGATCTCTGTCACCAGATGGTGGCACTCTTCTGGAAGGCTGCAAAGCCCCAGTCCCAAAAGGACTGTAGCCTAATTGATGGAGTTGGGTCACTGGGATGGACCTTTGAAAGTTATAGCCCATTCCTGCTACTTTGTAGTCTCTGTTTTCTGCTTGGCTGCCAGGGTATAACCAACTACTTCACACTCTTGGTGACACGAACCTCTTCTATCCCTTCCTGTCATGACTGATTGAAATCCCCCCAAACCACAAGTCAAACCACATCCTTCCTCCACTAATATTTGCCTATCGGGGTGTTTGTTGGCTTGTTTTTGTTTTCCATGTTAGTTTGTTTGTTTGAGCAAGGAGGAAAATAGCTCACGCAGGAGGAATGACAGATGCAGAAGGGACACGGAGCAGAGATACCACTCTTCCTCTTAGAGCTCCCACTGTGGAGAAAATCAAGAAGGGCCACCAATAATGGTCTTGATAAAATTTGCTGGGTGTCAATCATATTTCTTGCACATCTCAGCACTTACCAAACACCACCTCATCTAATCTTCAAGAAGCAGGGAGGATTGCAAGCCCATTGTACAGATGAAACTGAAGTACATGAAGGAAAGGAATGCTTCAAAATGGATCATGCAGAGAACATGAGTGAGTGCCTGGAAACTGAGAATGTGATGACCAAATAAGCATTCAACAGTGCCTGGTGCATCTGTAGTAAAAGCTTATCTAATGGAAATATTGTTTTTGGACCACTGACTTTTGAGCGCCACATTTATTTTCTTTTATTATTTGGTAAACTAGGTCCATGTCAGATCATCCTTTATAATCAGAGCTTTTTAAGATGATTCCTTTTTATTATTTTGAATTATGTAGGGGGATGTGCTCTGAGCATGTCTGTGCACACGTGAGTGCTGCTGCTCTTGGAGGCCTGGGGCACTAGCTCCTCTGGAGCTGAAGCTGCAGATGGTTGTACGCCACCCAACATATGTTCTGAGAGCCAAAGTCAGATCCTCTGGGAAAGCAAGCAGCAAGAACTCTTAACACTGAGCCATTCCTAGCCCCTAACCCAAGATTTTGTTGGAAAAGGGGAAACTTAGAATCTTGGTCAGACTGTGAAACCCAATCTATTTCTTAGCATTGAGAGGAATGGACACTGAAGAGAAGCAATACCAGTCAACTTTCCTAAGATTAGGCAACTACTTACTAGAAAGAACCCTGACCCTCTGTCTCCCAGGGTTCTGCCACTCCAACTGTCTTTTCTTGGTTCAGCCCTGCTGCAGAAATGAACAGTTAGCCTGTCTGGGCCCTCTTAGAGAACAGTGATGCTTCCCTGGATATTTGTCTTCCCAAATAAAATGGCAAGCACATGGGGCCATCTCTTTGGTCAATAAAAGACCAATGAGCCACACCAATTGGTATCTACCATGGGAATGGAACATGGGCATTTACAGTGAGACCATGTCTTTTGCTAGAGTTGACAGTTAGCAAGGCTTGTAGGCTGTCTTACTATATGAAGGCTGACATCAGGCAGACCCAGGTAACGCCACAGCCAGATTTCTGCTGTGCATGTGCTGTCAAAGCCATCCACCCAGACGGAGACAGAAACCCGATGCTTCTAGAAAGGAGGGGCCTGGAGAGAAACACGGAGTTGGTTACTGAGTATCATTTGTTTGTGTGTGAGCACTTGGAAAATAATATTCTGGGTATTTCCTAGACCAATGGTCATATTTGGAACAAAACCTAAATGTGGGTACAGAGAAAACCCAGTCAGGGAACAAAGTGAGACAGTGGCCCCCCAGGAAGTTGTCTGAGGAGGGAAACATTACGTTACACTCCTTGGCTCGGTGGCCAGTGATACAGTCAGAAGAAGGGTAAAAATATTGTGACATTTTATCTTGGCAGGATGGGTTAAGATAATAACACAGGAGGGGAAGAGTATCAGGGACACAGGTTCATCTTCCGGAACAGGAAGCCGGGAGATAATGTCTAAAATGATAAAGAGTAGAAAGGGCACATTGCTTAGATCCAGGAAAGGAAGCTGGGCGTGGTGGCACATGCCTGTAGTCCCAGCTACTTGGGGAGCTGAGGCAGGAGGATCAGTTGAGTCCAGGAGTTCTGGGCTGTATGCAAAACAGTGACATAAGATGATCTCCTGGAAACAGAGGTCACCAGGTCACCTGGAAGGATGAGTGAACCTATCAGGTCAGAAACAGATTGGAAATGTGAGTAGAGACACCATAAGAATGCAGTTGAAATTAGAGACGTAAATTCAAGAGTTACCATCTTTTAAACTGTTAGAACAAAGTGCTTTTAGGGTCATGTGTTCTTATTTTATATTAAATGATTACATGTTGTAAGTATTCAGCACTGTATACCTTTAAACTTTTAAGTACATCTAAGAATGTATATCAGATAACAGGCTCAGAGAAGCCATCGATGTGACTTATATCCACAGCCTCAGCAGTAAAATCGAATAATGGTCTTAATCTATTAAAAGAAGCCAGCAAATAAATACAAGAGCCAAATGCACATGCCTCCCTTGGAGATAAGCATCTTCAAATACAATGGAAGGTCATGATTCGGAGGAAAGGGAGAGAGGGAGGAAGGGAGGGAGGGAGGGAGGGAGGGAGGGAGGGAGAGTTCTTAAAAGCAATCTACACAGTAAAACGGCCCAGACATTCTGAGACAGATTTTCTTCACAGTGGCAGGCCTGGAAGTAGCAGTTAACGGGTAGGCATCCTGCAAGCTGGGAGGAGCCAAGTTCCAGCCCATACCCTGAACATCATGGTCAAGCGCAAGGGTGAGATCTCAGAATACCGCTGCTTAAACACATTCAAACAAATGACTGTGAGACTGTGAATCCACTCGGCATAAAATCAAAGTTTCCACTTGCAGGGAACCTTGTATTCTCAGGTCTTCTTTCCTGGCCATCTCTAACCTTTGCTCTGTGGTTCCAGCAGCCCAAAGTCTTGCTAGTCATGGGAAGACCTCTGTCAACGTCGTTTCATCCCTGAAGGCCAAGTGTAGACCCCTGAGTTACAGAAATCCTACAGCAGCTTGCTGCCGCCCTTTCTTCCTAGGCTAACCTCCAGAACATGTACGGGCTAAGATTCAGGGCTCTCCAAGCCTAAACTGAATGCTGGGAGAAGGAAGGCGGAAAGAGAGAGAGAAGTCATGTAGCCCCATCAGAGACAGACACTGGAAACTTTACCTGGTAAGCCATAGCCATGTGGCAATACACAGACTAATAGAAATGGGTTAAATTAATATGCAAGAGTTAGCCAATAAGAAGCTAGAGTTAATGGGCCAAACAGTGATTTAATTAATACTTTCTGTGTGATTATTTTGGGGCTAAGCAGTCAGGAACCAACAAGCAACCTCCTTGTAGCACAGAGCCTATGATTTTCAATCTGCCTTCTTTGTTTTACTCATATGGCAGAATTTCAGGGATGGCCACAACACAACTCTCATCCCAGGGCTGTCCTGTGGTGCTACAATTTTGTCTCCTCTGGCTTCAGTGCGGTTTGTCTCTAAGGACTCATATGCTGGGTGCATGGTCCTCTGTATGGCAGAATTGAGGCAGTAGAGTCCTGAAGAAAAGGGCTAATAGGTGGTGATTAGGTCACTTGACGTTGTCCTCAGAAAGATTGATGTAGATCATGAAGATCCACGATTGCCATGAGGGTATGGCACAGATGGAGCTTTCTATCATACCAAGAAATTGCTCGGACATATGTTCCTGATGCTGTGATGTCATCCATCATGAGGCCTCCACTTTAGGCTTGATAGATGAGGTCACCTTACATTCGAAGTCCAAAACTATGAGATAAATCTCTTCTTTATAAATTTCTCAGCCACAGGCATTTTGTAACAGCAATGGAAAATGGACTGATATGCTTTCTCATCAAAAGTGCAGTTCACTTTTTCTTCTTAAATCTGGACAGACTTGAGGTTATGGTGAAATACATACGTTATTGAGAAAGTGATGCAATGTGGCTTCCAGGACGTTATAAAGGGCAATGCAGCTGTCACCACATCCTCTGGGGTCCTGTAAGAAGGCCAGTCAGTTGGCAGCTCTGCCACACTGGGAGGAGGATGCCATGCTGCCTTGAGAGACTCCTAGGAAGGTCTGGAGACCTTAGTTATTGGGTCCACCCAGGCCACGCCATGACTGTCCCTGCCAAGTTCATATGTTGATGCTAAATTCCCCAACTACAGTATAAGGAAGGGAGGCCTTGGGGAGCTGACTAGTCATGGAGTGAGTTCAGAGCCCTCACTAATGGGCTTAGTTTCCTTATCAAAGAAGCTGCCAGAGGTTTTGTTGTTTGCTTCCGTTTCCCTTCCACCATTGAAGACACAACAGCAAATTACCTTCTTAGAAACAGAATGAGCCCTTACCAGAGCCAGATGTTCTGGTGCTGTGGTCTTGGATTTCCCACGTATTCAAGACTATGAGCAATATGTTTCTTTTGCTTGTGATTACCAGTCCGGGGACTGGAGAGATGGGATGACTGAATAGTTAGGGGTGCTTGTCTGAGATCAATCTCAGCACCCATGCAGGTAGCTCAAAATCACCTGAATTCCAGTCCCAGGAGATCTGACACCTTCTTCTGGCCTCTTCAGGCACGCACGCATATGACACACAAACATAACACACACACATAAGAAATAAAAGCAGCTCACTAGCCTAAGGTGTTTTGTTATGGTAAGATAAGCAGGTATGACATACTTTGGGGCAACATCAGCCTCCACCTTCTTCCTGACATAGTATTCTTACCAGAAGCATCAGACTTCTCATGTGGGACAAGGAATGACTCCTGTTCTGCCTGTTCCAAGTTCCCAGCTCACAACGTCCATGTTGTCCATACTGATTGACAGCACGCAGGTAACTGTCAATACGGTGTGAACAAACCCTCTAAGAGGCAGAGCAAGAATCACAGCACCATAAAACTGTCCTAGGATCTTTTATAGCTGGAGGCATTGATGCAGAACTGGGCACACACCGTTTGTGGAGGCATAAGGGACTGGAGCACGGGGGCTTTAGAATTAGTCTCATTTATACACAGACAGGAGACCATACCAGCTGAAAGTTATTCAAACAAAAACAGATCTTCCCTTTAGGGAGCAATGGCATGGACAAGTGAAGTAAAAAAAAAAAAAGAAAGAAAAGAAAACAAAAAGTCCATCCAGGCTCGCTGGGGTAGTGTAACTGCTTTCAGCAGGGACAATTAGGATGTTATGAACATAGACATGACCCGAGTCCTTGAGTTAAGACCCTTCAGGTCATGAGTCCTGCACGAGACCTACCTGGGCCAAAGTGATGAGCGTGGCCCTCACATAGACTCCTGGGATTTTTGGAGCCCAAGATAAAAAAATTTATGTGCTCCACGTTGACTGGTGAGACACACCAATCCAAGCAAGGATGCAACAGGAAGGTCTTAGTGTGTCAGTGTGAGATGAGTTCTGTTGTTAGGAGCTGGGTATGTGGGATCAGACATCGAGGTCCACCCTGCAGCCAGCACTAACTTGATCTGCAACCTCAGACAAATCACTCACTTGAGTCCCTTTGGTCTCCCCTGAGTACTAATAGGATCCATCTGTGTGCTAATAGGATCAAATTAAGTCATTCAAATGCAGCCATACAAACGAAGCCATATATACATGGAGTCGGGTGACAGCCCGAGACCCAGCAAACACCCAGTAAGATGGTCTCTAGTGATAGACGTGACAGGATATGATGACGTTTCCGCATTATCAGTTTTCTCTTATCAAGTGCAAGGACACTGTGGCTAGCAGGGGCAGGCTTTACACTGAGCAACTGAGCTCAAAGGCGTCCTCCGAATAGCCGGGGACCTTGGCCAAGTCGCTTACATCATCATTACTGCTTAAGTTTCTTTGTGTGTGTGTGTGTGTGTGTGTGTGTGTGTGTATTTCATCTTTACTTAGCTTATTTCTTTCATATTACTTTATTCCCTTTTTTAAGGACTTTATTATTTTAAAACTATATATATATTGATATTTATTGAGCTCTACATTTTTCTCTGCTCCCCTCCCTGCCTCTCCTCTCCCCGCTTCAGCCCTCCCCCAAGGTCCCCATGCTCCCAATTTACTCAGGAGATCTTGTCTTTTTCTACTTTCTACTTCCCATGTATACTGGATCTATGTAAGTCTCTCTTAGTGTCCTCATTGTTGTCTAAGTTCTCTGGGATTGTGGTTTGTAGGCTGGCTTTCTTTGCTTTATTGTCTTTCCGTGTCTGGGTTACCTCACTCAAAATAATGTTTTCTAGATCCATCCATTTTCCTGCAAAATTCAATGTCGTTATTTTTTTCTGCTGTGTAGTACTCCATTGTGTAAATGTACACATTTTCCTTATCCATTCTTTGGTTGAGGGGCATTTAGGTTGTTTCCAGGTTCTGGCTATGACAAACAAAGCTGCTATGAACATAGCTGAGCACATGTCCTTGTGGCACGATTGAGTATCCTTTGAACATATACCCCAAAGTGGTACTACCGGGTCTTGAGGAAGGTTGTTTCCTAATTTTCTGAGAAATCACCACACTGATATCCAAAGGGGTTGTACCAGCTTGCATTCCCACCAGCAATGCATAAGTGTTCCCTTTTCCCCACAATCTCTGCAGCACAAGTTGTCATCAGTGTTTTTGATCTTGGCCATTCTTACAGGTGTAAGATGGAATCTCAGAGTTGTTTTGATTTGCATTTCTCTGATGACTAAAGATGTTGAACATTTCCTTAAGTGTTTTTCAGCCATTTTAGATTCCTCTGTTGAGAGTTCTCTGTTTAGGTCTGTATTCCATTTTTTAATTGGATTATGTGATCTTTTGGTGTCCAATTTCTTGAGTTCTTTGTATATTTTGGAGATCAGACCTTTCCAAGGAGGACCAATAGAACCAAATAGAAGACCCGGATATCAATCCACACATCTTCGAACACCTGATTTTTTATAAAGAAGCAAAAAATATCAAATGGAAAAAAGAAAGCATATTTAACAAGTGGTGCTGGCATAACTGGATATTAACATGTAGAAGAATGAAAATAGACCCAGATCTATCACCATGCATCAAACTCAAGTCTAAATGAATCAAAGACCTCAACATAAAGCCAGCCACACTGAACCTTATAGAAGAGAAAGAGGGAAGTATACTTGAACGCATTGGCACAGGGAACCACTTCCTAAATATAACCCCAGCAGCACAGATACTGGGAGAAACAATTAATAAATGGGACCTCCTGAAACTAAAAAACTTCTGTAAAACAAAGGACATGATCAACAAGACAAAACAACAGCCTACAGAATGGGAAAAGATTTTCACTAACCCCACATCAGACAGAGGATTGCTTAAGTTTCTAAGTGGATGCTCGCAGTATTGGGAGTTACCACATGCAAATGTGGGAACCCATGGCTGACCCATGGTGATGCCCTCAAAGAATGAATCTTAATGCTTTTTGTAATAAACTAGTTCTGTGCTTTACATTTTAAAGCCTTCTTTGCTTTCAGTGGCCCCAAACTTTACTGCTAAGCGGCAGGAGTCGGTTAAATTAAAGGCCAAAGAGGAGGCTGTGCTGCTCTTTTCCCCTGGATCTTCAGAGGCATCTCCTAGGCTGGAGAGATGACTCAGTGGACAAAGTGTTTGCCATGTAAATGCGAATCAAGTCCCCAGAACCTGTGGTTACCTCGACATGGAAGTGTTGGTTCGTCAGTTCGTCACTACAGTCACCCTATAAGGAGACAAGACAGATGATCGATGGAAAGTGGCCAGCCAACTAGCCTGAAGTACACAGAGCAACAAAGAGATGGTGCTGTATCAGAGAGTGGAGGACTCCCTCGGAGGTCGTCCTCTGAGAACCTCGTGACTATTGTGCTCTCTGTCTCCCTTCCTCCCTCCCTCTTTCCCTCCCTCCTTCCCTTCCTCTCTCCTCCTCTATCTGCCCCTCTCTCCCTCTCCCCTCCTCTCACACACACACTTTTACACCATTTAACAAGAAAACACCATATCCCCCACTTATGTCACAACAGTTACACACCTATTGTCTTTGTATCTGGCTCCATTGTGATCACTGGAGTTGATTAAAGTTACAATCTCCTGTACAGTAACCTCAAAAAATTATACATAAGACGATCTTGATATTTCAGTTACTGTCACATGATGTGAATAAAGCTTTTGACTCTCCAAGGAGATGAGGTCGCACAGTTCATGCGCACGCATTTTCATCTTCCATCCAAGTCCATGCCATTGATTGACACCCTTACTCTTATTCACCTTCCCACATTTCTTACTCGTCTCTGCAGAAGAACGGAAGATATGAGAAGTTAAGACCTCTCTCTCTCCTGAGTTCTTTAAAGGGCCAGTGTCTCTAACCGGCTCACATACCTGTGACCACAGTCTCAGCCAGGTGGAGACACAAGTGTGTGTGTGGTGTGTGTGTGTGTGTGTGTGTGTGTGTGTGTGTGTGTGTGGACCAGCCTCCCTCCATGACATAGGCATTCTCAAACCTGGATGAAGAAAGCTTTGCAACAAAGTATCCCATGATGCTCCCTCTCAAGCCAGCAGCACCAACACCTGCTTGCTGGAAAGTTTGTCCCCACTGGCTCAGACTCCACTCGGCAGATCTAACTTTGCCTGTGTACTCTCTGCATGTGGAACACTATTGCTCTGGATTTATCTGTGTTTGCAAGGAGAGGAGCTTGGGCCAACAGCCCTAGTCCCATAGGGTGGGGGAGAACCCGGATTACCCCAACTAGGAAACATAAAGCAAGGATGAAGGCGCACAGGCTGGCTCATCGTGGAGTAAGAGGCTGGTAGGCGGGTATGGAGGGGAATTTCGCCCTGCGAAGCCAACAGGAAACCAGAGAGGAACTGTCCTAACCACATCGTGCACTTGGCTCCAACTGGTTTGCTTTGAAGCAGAGTCCTGCAGAACATTTCAACAGCAGCTAGAAGAGAAGAATGAATCAAAGGGTGGAATAAACACCAGGGCATTCTCTTATCTAACATCCTCATCACTAAGAGTGCAATTTTGTTTTGGTTTTTCTTTGCTTCTTTCTCAAGCAGCTATTGGTGACCGTGGAACTTCACCTCGGGCTTGGGACTACTTGAAAACTTTCATTGGGAAATGGCAATGCTTGCCAGTCCCTCCTCAAGCCACCTCCTACAGTGCCTCCTACAGCCACCAAGCCTTGCCAGAGAGGAACCCTGGCCTCAACAGCAGAGGAAGCACATGCAGACGCAGCTTTCCTGTTTGAGATCCTTCCTCCCAAAGCCTGTAAGCCACGGGGGTTCCCAGAGAGACTCACGTGACTAGGCTCAGCTTGATCGCTACAGCTTGTGGATTTGGGAGGGGGGAAATCCACTGGCGTGTGGCTTATCGGAGGCAAACGGACAACTTCTGTAAATTTACTGTTTGCCGTGCCAGGGGAGCTGGAGAAGCACGAAACGTCTGTGTGTTTAGAACTTCCAGAAATGTCACAGACCTTCCACTCTCCCAGGCAAGCCGAGAGGGAAACGGAAGAAGAAACTCAAGGTTCTCCCCACCTCCACCTCCATTTCTCCTCCTCTTTCTCTTCCTCTTCTTCCTTCTCCTCTTCCCCTCTTCTCCCTCCCCCTCTCCTCTTTGCTAAGCTTTTCCAGAAGCAATGTTTGCTTGCGTGGTTCTACTTTAGTCCAATTCTGGCTGCCTTTATAGAAAATCACAGACAGGATGGCTTAGCAAACTCACTTCCCACTGCTCTGGAAACTGGAAGGTCTGAGATCAAGGTGTCAGCGACTTCGGTGTGCAAGTGCCACTTCTTGGTTCCCAGATGGCTGTGTTTGTCATCCTGGTCTGGAGAAATGGGCGAGGGAATCCTGGGAGGGGCGGGGGCGGAGTTTTCTATGCATGTGGCTCCACTTGTATGTCCTAATCACCTCTCCAAAGTTCACCTACAGCATCCCACGGTGATTAGGGCTCAACATACGGATTCGGTGGGGAGGGGGGCACAGCACTCAGTAAATGGCAGGTCTCCACACTCTCCTTTAGCTCCTTTCTCCTCTGATCTCCAGGTCAGTGTTCCCAACAAACCCAAGACCCCACTCCCTGAGATAATTATTGCTTAAATGGGGGTGTGGGTAGGAGGGCAGATGCTGGTAGTTGCCTTTGGCTGTGTGTGTGTGTTATACACATGTGTGTTTACTTGCAGGCACATGCATGAAGAGGCCAGAGTTGAACTTCAGGGGCCTTTTTGCGTCCCTCTCCACCTTCTTTCCCTTCAGTTGGAGTCTCTTGTTGAAAGCTCACTGCTTCAGCTAGGCAGACTGGACACGAACTCCTGGCATCTGTCTGTCTGTCTGTAATGCCAGTGCTAGGGTTACAGGCTCACCCTGTACAGGCACATGCAGCCATACCCAGCTTTTTACATGGGTGCTGGTAATTCATACCTGGGTCTTTATACTTGCGTAGCGAGCACTCTTATCCACTGAGCCATTTCCCAGAGCTCATAGCTACCGTATTCCGTCACGTCACGGCAGCTTCCATTCAGGCTTTGTCAGCCCAGCTGAACACCTCTGCTCCCTTGGTGGCCTGTCGGCAACGGCAGCTTCTACTTCAACGTGTTCTTGTGAAAACACAGTGAGGCAACACGAGTGAAATGTGTGCCAGTCTCCCAGACACGCCTCATTTATGTGAGACTCACAACAAGCAGGCAGTTACTGCTAGCAACATTCTCATCATTATTATAAATTTAGCAACCTCCTGGGAGTCACCGTCACAACCATCATTCGGTACCACTAGTCCTTCTTCATATTATTCTGCACATAGTGCAGTGGTTGGACTTTAATTGTAAACTTGACAGAATCTGGAATTGTTTGGGAGATGGGTATGCCTGTTGGGTTACTGATTAGGCTTGATTACACTAATTGATTGGCAAGACCCACCCACTGTAGGTGGTACATTCCTGGCTGGGGTCCCTGATGTGGAAGTGGAGAAGTATAGTTGAGCAGCAGCGTGAATTCATCGCTCTCTGCTTCCTGGTTGTGAACACAATGTGACCAGCTGTTTCTGGACCCTGCCTTGGCTTCCTTGCAGAGATGGATTGACTCTTAAATAATGAACCCAAATAAAGCCTTTCTCCCTTAAGCTTCTTTTGTCGGTATAGTTTATCATAGGAACCAAAATTAAAACATATATGTATATATGCATGTCAGGAACTACAAAGGGTCTGAGATTTTAGGTTACTTCCAAGCCAACAAGTTGGTTGCCATGATTTCATACAGGCTGGTAGAAGACTTGATGGGGCTTTGTTATTCACTTCGGGGGCGGTAAGTGTCGCGTTCGCATCAGCTCTTCCCAGTCTTGTGGGATGGGGTTGTGGTGGACAGTGTGCCCACCCTCACAACTATGGTACAGGCAGAAGACTTGAGGTTAGGAGCTTTCATTTTAAAAGGGTTTTGTAGTTATCTTATGTGTCCATGTTTATGTACAGCACCTATGAGCATGGCACTCTCAGAGGCCAGAGGAAGGCTGTGAGCCACGAAGCGGGTGTTAGGAACCAAACCTAGGTCATCTACAAGAGCAACAAGTGCTCCTAAACACTGACCCATCTCTTCACCCCCAGAAACCTCCATTTTTATGTACTGTAGCCACATCTGCCTAACTTTTGTCACGAGGGAGATGTAGGTTCGTCCATCCTTAAGAACCATTTAATTAAAAGATTATTGTATAGAGTAATGGGTTTCATTATGGCATTTTTAATACATACTTCACGTTTGTTGATGGTTCTCTCCTATCCCTCGGTCTCCCTTCCTCCCCAGTCTTATCCCCTTTTGCTTTGTTTCACCTCTATCCTGTTATGTTCTGTTTTCTCTCTCCTCCAAGATCTTCTCCCCCTCATGCTCTCCTTTCTACTTTCATAACCCCTCCATATATATATATATATATATATATTCTAATGTAGCATATACACATACCCACAATGAAATTTTATTTAGCTACAAAACAAAATTAAACCATAACATTATCAGGAAAATGGATGAAGATGGGAAATATTATTATAGGTGTAACCTAAGTAATTGTTATGTTAAGAAGTAACCTAGCCTCAGGAAGACAAGAGAAGGTGGGGAGAACTCTTCACGGAGGCTGGAAAAGGATGCCCTCAAACTCAACGCTGCTGCCATGGCCCCCTCAGGCCTCTGTTCAGGTTGAGTACCTAAAGATGCTTAAGACCAGAAGTAATTTCAGATTCTTTTTATTTTGGTGTGGTTGCACACATACGATGAACTTTCTGAAGATGAGACTCAACAGGAAGTGTATTGATAGCTTATAATCATCAGCTGAAAGCAAAATTTTGAATATATTTATACACAAACTGTTTCATAGTGCAGTAGTTATTGTTCCTCTCAATATAACAACAGCAGCATAGGAAAGGTTTATTTGGTTCACAGTTTCAGGGTACAGTTAATCATGGTGGCAGTGGCAGGGATAGGGCAAAAAAGGTGGGACGAGGGGAAAGGGAGAGGAGGAGGAAGATGGGGGAGAAGACGAGGAAGGGAAGGAAGAAAGAAGAGGAAGATGGAGAAAGGGGGCATCCATTTCTGATGAACAGAGGGAAAATTCCTGAGTAGGCAAAACCAGCTTCCTTATTCGCTAAATCACAAGAATAGAAACTGCCCTAGTTGGAAGAATTGTCAGATATGACTGGGGCCCAAACCATTATGTTTCTGCATCCCTCTCTTGTGGTACCAGGACAGTTTTGTGTGAAGCTCAGACTGGCGGATCAGACACGAGCAACCGTCCTGAACATTCCTTTGGTCATATCATAATCCAGATCACTGCAGAATACTTGTTTTGTGCCAGGGTCAGTCACAAGTGCCACATGGCCCTCCATCACCACAAGGGGTGGATCACGCATACTCAAGCGAGGAGAGGCAGTTGGTGGATCCAGATCGCTCCCTCGCAGTGAGCCGTCGCCATTCTGGCTTAGCCTGCCCTGAGTGGACTTCTGCCCCATCAGAGGTTCAACCAGGGCAATATGCTCTACAGTCGTTCCAGAATATTCCCCACCCTTGGCCTTCTGGAAAGTGGCAGGAAACTGAGCAATGATCACTTAAGGTTGTCTACTGCATTTCCTCTCCGAGAGGCTAAGCGAGGAGCTCCTAGGTGCTTCCCACAGCTCCCTAAGTGTCTTGGCTTAGCTTCTAGCACCGAGAGCAGCTGTGATGGATTGTGTAAGCTTGTCCCATCAGATGGACATCGAGATCATGATCTGAAGATGACTCTACACGGGGACACCCAATCCCTAGCTATGAAAGGGCAGTCAGACATTCTCACACAGTTTAGCAGTTTGCAAGTTATGGGAGACACATATATGTGGCTTCCCATGCTATGGTAGGCCCTGCAGAATACAGTCACGAAGCAAAGACAATTGACATCCGAGGCCACGCCCTTTGTCCTGTTGTGGAGCAAGCGCTTAAGGATGTTATTCAGAATATGATTTGAAACAGACCAATAGGGGATTCACTTCTGTGCAAATGTTAGAAATGCAATGGTCCAGCAAACCCACATGACCTGGGATGATCTGGGGTACACAAAAGATGACAAGGTAAGAATTTAGTTGACCCTTTCTACATTGTTTGTTATCAGAACTCCAGTCTAATCTATAACAGAACCCACTAACTAACCCCAGTAGCTGTCATTTGTGGGTGGGTGGACAGATGAATGAATGGATGGATGAACTCTTCATATTCATGCTATGGTGAGTGACAGAGAAGGATGTAACTCAGGTTGCCATAAAGGAAAAAGGATCCATTGGTTCCTGTGTTTAACACCTCTGGCTGGTTCATGGCTTTAGATATGGCTTGATTTAAACTACCACAGTCAATCTCCATTTCTCTCGCGCGCTCTCTGTGTCTCTCTCTCTGTCTGTCTTTCTCTCTCTCCTCCCTTCTACCCTCCTCTCTGTACATCTGTCTTTGTCCCCTCCCAACCCTGCCCACCCTCTGCTGTGATGAAAGGAGGAATTCCTGAAACACACAGAGGCTGGAGATTTAAAACACACAATGGCTTCGCCTGGTTCCATATTCATGGAGAAATTATTATTAAACAAAACAACAGCAGCTGGAAAAGCAAAGCAAAACAGCCCAACCCGTCTATCCTGTGAGGCTAATGGTGGGAAAGTGGACAAGGCTTCATGTCACAGGTTATGAGGATGGAAGTTTCGGCTGAATGAAAAAGGACAGGGGCTTCCTTCACATTTCCCACCACTACTGTCTCTTGAGCGCAGGCGACACCAGGAGACTGAGGGTGGAGTGTCAGGAATGAGCAGACAGATGTGTGTAGCCAAGAGGGAGCCACCATCATGTAGTAGAAAAGAAGACACTTTATGGACAAGAACTACTGTGGAGACAGAGAGGGGCTCCTGGAAGGGCAGACAGGGTGGAGCTTCACAGGCAAGGTCATCCCCAGGTCCTGATGCCGAGACTCGGGTTCCAAGTAGCTTTTAGTTCCAGTCTCTGCATGTTGCTGAGGCTCGTTATCTGAAGTCCCCATTGCCCTGCCCCTCATCTGAGAGCCGGTGACTCACCCTACTCAGGGTGGCCTTTGCCAAGACTGGGAAGGACCATAGGCCAGTAGCTAGAGAGTAGGGCGTGAGCTCAGGCCATTCCTTAGTAAACGGCTCTTGATTTAAATTGATGAGTACCATCTGCAGGGTACGCATGGAGCAAGTTTTGGGTTTCCTTTCGGTGTTAATGAGATAAGAGGAGAAAAGAACAAACTGTCAGACAATGATGGCACACACATATCCCACTGAATGCATGCATCAAAACCAGCAAATATTTCCAGGGTGTTTTTACGAAAAGTCCCAAAGAAGAGGAGGGTCTCAAAAGCCACCATTCCTAAGGAAGAACGTCTATCAGAGCAAGGGGCCTGTATTTTGGAGGTGACTGCCTCACCCAGCACTGTCTTTTGCTTCTCCCTGCCTGTCCTTCACACAGTGCTGGCTGAGCATGGCCGACTTGCAGGCCCAGGAAGAGGGGTTGCAGCTCAGTGCTGTTGTGCACGCCTGCCACCCATTTCTCTGGCACAAGATCAGGAAGACACCAGGTTGTCCAGGTTTACCCTGCAGGGAAGACTTTCCCAGGACATTAAAAGCTGGGAAGGTTGGAACTGGGGAGATGGCTCAGCCAGGAAGGTGTTTGCTGTGGAAATATATCTTTGGAGATAAATATATCTTCCGAAAGGAAACAGAAAAGATGCTCCACATGTACCCTGAAGGTAGTGTTCATCAAACACTTTCAGAACCTGAGGTAGATCCCCAGGACCCATATGGGCATATGTGTATGTGTCTGTGTTCCTAGTACTAAGACTGTAGAAATAGGCAGATCCCTGGAGCCCACTGTCTCCTAGCTGAATACAGTGAGCTCCAGGTTTGTCGAGACCTTTATCTAAATAACTAAGGCGGAGAACAGCAGAGGAAGACGCTCAGCATTGACTTCTGGTATCCACACTCAAATGCATGCACACACACATGTACATGCCCACATGAATATACACATGCATGCACACATGCATACACACATACACCCACACACATACACACACATGCTTAAAGGATCACAAAACAAAACCAACCTAGGAAGGTCTCAGACAAACAGGAAGGAAATGGTTACTTTGATATGAAGCCCAAATAGATGTCATTTGCCCTTTTGTTCCTACCAACCCCCTCCCTTGGAACCACCTGTTGACACTAACAAGAACACTGATGCCGCCCGCCCCAAGCCCAGTCCCTTAAGTAGGGTTGTGAACAGACATGAGCTTCATATATGCTGGCCATGTCCTCTACCACAGAGCTACAGCTGGAGCCCTGATTCCCTGCTGACATCCTTGTGTGTCTTAACTGTTAACTTCCTCTGAACTTTCCTCACCAAGTTACACCCTCTACTGGTAGAAGTTCTCACTAAATAAGAACATGAAGCTCAAATTTCTAGTTCGAGCCTACTTACAACTAGGGATTGACTCAGAAAATACAAATTATGAGTAGTTTAATATTAAGCATTCGTTGTTAAATATTAAATGTCTTGATTTGGTGATGTACTGGGGATTTCACAGCGGCTTTTTCTTTTAATCATCAACTTAATCAAGGATGGATGCAGCTGTGTTTGGGGCGTGGCAACCAGCAGGCCGGCATCTTACTCCCACCAAGGCCTTGGCTGGCTGCACATTTAAGAGATGAATTTCCCAAGAGTTTTATCCCTGGCCAAAGGTCTCAGTTTGCTTCCAAGTTGCTGCTATGATCTGTGGATTAAAAATGCTTTCCTCTTGGAGAACATTGTTTGATGTACTGTGCACAAGCGTTCTGCTGTGTTTATCACTGAAAACTAACACAGCATGGCATGTTTACCTCCTTTGAAGAGATGGGACTTCTGGGGACAGTACAAAGAGAAAGCAGCTACAGGCCCTTGTGGTTCTGAGTCACTGCCGCTCCCATGAAACTCCGACCTTATTCCTAACCCGTTTCCAAAATCCCCGGTAGCAATCTCAGGATGTGCATTGTTGGGGAATTAGGTTGGTACGATAAATGACCAAGCCAGCTCAAGAAGAATGGGTATTTTTTAATGGTTGAAAAGGGGAAACTCACGCTACAAGAGTGGGAGGTCCGACATCCTATCAGTCCGGCGGACGCTGCGTGGAGAGAGCGGGCACCTGTGTCTTCCCGGCTTTGCTACCTGGACCCCAGGTAGCCACACCCTAACTAGATGTGATTGGTTGATAGTTTCCCCATCAGTGCATTAGTGTCCACAGTTAACTGTCCACTCTTGTCTTGGTCACTGTAAAACTTGGCACCGTGAAGTTAGATTTCATATTTGTGTCTATGTTTTTGATGACAATGACATGACCCTTGAAGCTTATGAGCTAGACTAAGGGATGGTAAAGCAATATAAACATGAATGACCGCCTTCCACTCACTCTGCCCTTCTCAGACTTTAATGAGTGTACACACTGCCTGGGGATCTTGTTAAAGTTTAGACTCTGAGCCAGTGTGTCTGGGATGCAGTCTGGCACTCTGAATTCTTTGCCCTTTTGTTTCAGGTTGAAATGTGTTTTATTGAGACCAGGGAGATAGCCTAGGCAGCAGAGCGTTTGTCTCATAAGCATGAGGACCCGAATTCTGTACCCAAAACCCTTGTAAAAATGTTGGGTGTGGTGGCAAGTGCTTCTAATCCCAGAGCTGAGCCTCATGGAGGCAGAGACGAGAAGATTGCTGGGGTCCTTGGCTAGTCAGTCTGGCCTAACCAGCAAGCCCCAGACCTCTTATTAGGAGGCCCCATGTCAAAGGAGAGGCGGAGCACCTTCCTGGGAATGACAACTAAGGTTGTCTTCCAGCATCCACATGCACGTGAAATTTCACGCCTGAGCAAAGAAAACTGTTTCCTTTCTTTGTTCACTGTAACCTTGCATGAACAGAAACACTAGGTCACAGTCCCACTAAGTAACTTGAAGACCTAATTAGCATGGCTTCCCTTTGAGTATGATTTCTTACTGTCTTCTGTCTCCACTGGTGTGGAGCAGCCCATACCCTTTCTCCAAACTCTTTCTCACTGTTTTTCCCCTTGACTGTTGGGTTTCTGCAAGCATCCCCTGGGCTGAAGACATCACACAGGTCTCTACTCAGCTGGAAAGGAGAAAATGGCAGGAATGAATAAGCCAGCTGGGAAGCAACAGGGGCCCCAGGAGGCAGACTCTCTGGGCTGGGGATCGCGTTTTAAGCAGGGAAAGAGAGGGCAAAGCAGGTGGCGAGGGAAATGGGATGGGCGTGAAGGTGACAGCTAACCTTGCCATAAGACTCCACGGGATAAAATATGAGTTATCAGTCCTTAGGGGACAGATGCCACAACTCCATGCGCTCGATTGTTCCCAGATAGTCAGATGGATTACTTTCCAATTTTCAAAGTAACATTCCTACTCCTTTCCTGTATCCCAGGTCCATAATACTGTCTTGAGCACTGTCTCCATACGTGTGTGTGTGTGGCGTGTATGTATGCATGAATATATATATATATGTGTGTGTGTGTGTATGTATTTATATATACACACACACACACACACATAACTGAGGGCTTTAATGGCCTGACCCATGGTGTCGTATTCTGATCCTACAGCTATGTTCCTTCAGTTTTAGAGTGACCCTTGCTAGATGTCAGAGTGTATTGAACGTCAGCACTGCCACTGCCCTATAAATGGGGCTCACTGGCTGGCCTTATGTGAGTACTGGGAGTTACACAAACCATCATCAGTGTGCCAGCTGCAGCAGCCCACAGAGTTCTTGAAGGAAAACATAGCAGCGACACCACTTTCTGAACAAGTGTGTGGCTCCAGCCTTCCACCACCCTTCGGAGCCGCCCACACTGACTGCCTCCTTTTCTTACCAGGGGAGCTGATCAGTCCCTGCTTGTGGTAGTTTGAATGTAACTGGCCTCTATCGACTCATAGGGAGTGACATTTTTGGGAGGTGTAGCTTTGTTGGAGTGGATATGGTCTTGTTGGAGGAAGTGCGTCACTGTGGGGGTGGGCTTTGAGGTCTCTCATATATGTGCTCAAGCCACACCTAGTGTCTCAGATCACGTCCTGTTGCCCGAAGTCCAAGATGTGTTAACTCTCGGCTCCTTCTCCAGCACCATGCCACTATTGCACCTGTGGACTTCTTGCCTGGTGGGTCTGTATTGTAGCATGCAGGGTATGCACACTGAATACGTGCATTAATGACATTTTCCCCACCAGTGTCCTGGATAGCACCTTTCAGTACTATGAAAATTAGCCATTTGCAGGTCATTTTAAATAAAGATAATACTAACATCAAGTTTTGTAGCTGGGTTTGCATTATGTTTATCTCTTGCTACTGTAATTTGGCTAACATTTTTAAGTGTTTGCTTAAAAAGTACATGTTGGCAAATGATTTCCTATAGAGTCAGTCATCATTTTGAAGGTGCCACAAAACATAAAAGTATGGGTTTATTAATAACAAAAAGATTAATAATTTCAAATAGACAAGTCCATCCTCTTGTGGTGGGTTCTGCATGTATTTCGATACTTACCACTACCCTTTGTTGTCCAGTGGCATTCGGGGAAATGATGCTGTCCTGGGATTAATTCCAGCTGGCAGTTGGTCATTTACCAGGGGAGCTGGCTGTCATTTAAGTTGAACGACTATCACTATCCAAGCCAGGAATGAAGGCAATAAGCAAGACACTTAGCAGTAAAGGAGCTTCAGATTAGAGACCTAGAACTCATTTCCATCTGTGAGAAGTTTGTTGGCACTTGCCCATCTCTTAGCCTGTGTTTCATCATGAGCAGGGGAGTTCTGATTTACTTCACCCAGCAGTCACTATGACCAGTGTTGGGAGGAGGCCACTTGTTCGTTTCCCGGCCGCACAGACTCCCGAAGATAATCACACAGAAACTATATTATTTAAATCACTGCTTGGCCAATCACTTAAGCTATTGCTAGCTAGCTCTTACATCTTTGGTTAACCCATTTCTATTATTGTGTATTTTACTATGAGGCTTGTGGCCTACCGGCAAGGTTCCAGCTGGTGGCTAGTGTCTTTCCATTCTGGTGGCTACATGGCGTCTCGCAACTCTGCCTTCTTTCTCCCAGCATTCAGTTTAGTTTTCCCTGGCTAGCTCTGCTCTACCCTATCACAGGCCAAGCCAGCTTCTTTATTCATTAACCAATAAAAGCAACACATATGCAGAAGGACCTCCCACACCAGATCAGCCTTGCCGCGGGGCTGAACTGAGCAGATTTTCCACTTGCTGTAGAACACCACGGTCTTAACTCCGGGGAAGAATGTCCAGCTCTAAAGCACGGGTTACCCATTCACTCCTCACGTCTACAGAATGACAAGAGCTGATGTTCAGCGAGTTAAGTGGCTTTTATTTGAATTCATTTGTCAGAGGCAGGATCTACTCTGAAATTCAGAGACAGTGTTCTGATTAGCTGAGGATTCTGGCTCCATAGGCCAGAGAGGCCAAGGAAAGCAAGCACAGAACAAAAAGCAGATGGGCTAGCACCAGATTACTTCGAGTTACTTTCTTGTAGAAGCCATAAAAATTGGCCTGGGGGTGTGTGATTCATTTGTTTTTGCTCTCTCCCCTGCTTTCTCATTTCTCAGATCAGATCAACATCCTTCACACTGGCCATCAACCTTTGTCCCAGGGGCCTCCCTTTTGGTTTTCTTCACTGCCTAGTAAGGGAGCTCAGTCTGAATCAGTGGCCTCATCTGTATGTATCTCCCCTTCCTAAAGTACTCCTGGGTTTGGATACCAGACCAACCTAAGAACGTTACAGTGATTTCTAGGAAGTATTTCAGAAGTTGAGAGGGCCAAGGCTTGTGCACCTTCATGAGAACTTGCTTTCTCTTCCAAAGTCCTGTGTCCTTTGCATCCTGGAATCTCTGCTTCTCAGGAAACATAATCATCTCTATGGGGAGTTACTGTAGCATGCTGTCGTCACTACCCATAGTTCACGTTCCCAATACACTCACATTTCAAAGATGATAATATGCTCAAAATAAGGAAAAGATGGCTCACTTCAACTAGAAGTTTTTAAGCCAGTAGAATTAACGGTTATGGAGGTAAGACTTGGGAGAGTAGTTGCCAATGTATTTGATAAAAGAAAACCAGCTAATCTGTAACCTTTCAAAACAAGAAGGAGAAGGAAGGGAGGAGGAAGAAAAGAAAAATGCCCAGAAATGTCAAAACAAAAACTTTGAAAGAATCCTTTATTGAAAACTGTAAAATATTATGGAGAAATGTTAAAGGCACTAAGTAAAACCATGGAAGAAAATACCATGATGATAGACTTGGACAGCTCAATATTATAAAAATGCCAAGACTATTACAGATTCAATAGATCTACAATCAAAACCCTCAAAGGATATGTGTGTGTGTGCGTGTGCGTGTGCGTGTGTGTGTGTGTGTGATTGCAAAGCTGCTTATAAAATTTGCAGGGAAATACAAATAGCCATGAAGGACCAAAGTCATTTGGAAAAACTGACCTAATCATTCAATACCCATCATGAAGTTCCAGTGATCAGAACACAGTGCATGGGATGGACAACCTAATAGGAAAGACTAAGTTTTCTTCAGTTTTTCTAGGTTGTGCAAGAATCCAGAGGCTGTAATTGCTTCGAGAAGGTTCTGGAACTAATACCACCTAGAAAGATGTTGCAGGAGGCCACTTGTTTGTTTTCGGTTGCTCAGCCCCAAAATACACAGAAACTGTATTAATTAAATCACTGCTTGGCCCATTAGTTCTAACTTCTGATTTGCTAACTCTTACATCTTAATTTAACCCATTTCTATTAATCTGTGTATTGCCATGAGGCTGTGGCTTACTGGATAAAGTTCCGGCGTCTGTCTCTGGTGGGGTTACGTGGCTTCTCCCTGACTCCGCCCCTCAGCATTCAGCTTAGTTTTCCCCGTCTACCTCTATTCTGCCCTGTGCAGGCCCAAAGCAGTTCTTTATTAACCAATGGTATTCACAGCATACAGAGAGGAATCCCACATCAGAAAGAGGCCTGGGCAATACTCAGATCAGAGAAACAGCAGAACCAGCAAGCAGGAGAGATAGGTGATTAAGAGCTTGCATGCAGACTTAATGAGTTCAGATCCCAGCATCTGCATAAAGCGCCAGGCATGAGTACATAAATGCCTGTGGCCCCTGTGCTGTGCAGGGTAGGACCAGCTGGATTGCCAGAGCTTACTGACTGCCAGCATTGGTCCAAGTGAGAGGTGATGTGTCAAGGGGACAGAGCAGAGAGTGACAGAGTAAGATACTCAGTATCTTCTAGTCTCTGAGCCTATGCACACACACACACACACACACACACACACACACACAGAGGGAGGGGGAAATATTAAAGCAGTGTTTTAGGGTTTCTCTTGCTGTAAAGAGACACCATAACCAAAGCAACTCTTAAAAAGGAAAAGCATTTAATTTGGGTGGCTTACATTGTCAGAGGTTTAGTCCGTTATCATCATAGGGGGATATGGTGGCATGAAGGCACCCTGAAACACTGGGTCAGTGGCCTCAGGACCCATTATATAACATTGACACAGCGCCTATGAGCATGGGCTTTTCTCAGCATGCCCTGTTCATTGTTTGTGCCCAGGTGTCCAGTTTTTCTCTACCAGCTTACTGCTTTCATACATTAATCTTTTAAAAATACCTTTGTACTTTATTTTTAATTAAAAAATTAACACAATAT
Source organism: Ondatra zibethicus (assembly GCA_004026605.1). Taxonomy (NCBI): domain Eukaryota; kingdom Metazoa; phylum Chordata; class Mammalia; order Rodentia; family Cricetidae; genus Ondatra; species Ondatra zibethicus. The sequence continues at coordinate 271,087 of PVIU01000480.1, read as the reverse complement.
ATATTTTGGGCATATTCTTCTCCCTCTCTCAGCTCCTCCCCACCTCTGTACTCTCTTCAGCCTCAACTCTCCTGCTGCTTCATTGAACATCGTCAGCTTGAGTAACCCACACGACTTTGGCTTTGGATTACAGCCAATGTCTCCCTTTGCCTGGCATTTCTGGGAGCTCTTGTCTCATGCTGCCATTCCTTACGGTAGACTTAAAAAACTGTTTCAGGCTAATAGCAAAATTGAGCCGGGTGTACTGAATGTTAACCAAACACTGTCCCTTACATGCAAACCTGTCATCATCCTGTCCCAGAGCCTGCCTCTTGTTAGTGTCAGTGAGCCTAGATGCCAGCATCACCCAGAGCCACACGTAACTTCAGCATTTACTGTGAGTGGTGTACACTCAATGTTTTTTGATATATGTACGATATAAAATGAGTTTATTATTATAGAATCATATGCCATATAGAATAACTTCCTAGCCCTCAAATCCTGTGCTCTGCTCTGTGCCCTCCATCCCCTGATCCTTGAAGCACTGGTCTTTTTTTTTTTTTTAACTGGGTCTATAACTTTGCCTTTTCCAGTATCATATAGTACAAAGCCATTTCAGATTGGCTCCATTATGTTAGGAATGTGTATTAAAATTTCTTCCATGTCTCTTATGGCATCATAGCTTGCTTATTTAGTATTTATTTTTCCATGCTGAGTAATATTCTATCTGTGGATATGTCATTTGTCATCAGTTGGTCATCTTGTGCTACCTAGACAGAAGCCATGGACAGGGAAGATCTTCAAGAACTTGTCTTTGGCTCCAGACCCCATGAAAGATGGGTCCCTTCTTCTGTCTCACGTTTATCTATTGGAGGACATCTTGACTGATTGAAACTTGTGCAATTACGAGAAAAGCTGCTACAGATGTTCATGTGGATTAAAACTGCTGCCTACATCACGGGGATGCTTTCTTCTTCTGTGGGCAAGTGTTGAAGAAAGTTTGCTGGACTCTGGCAAGTGTTTTCTTAGTTGTGTAGGAAGCATTCAGACTGTGATCCATAGAGGCTGAATCGCTTTGCATTCCCATGTGAAAAGAGACTTCCTGTTGCTCCACTCCCACACCACTGCTCACTGCTCTCAGCATTCTGGATTCTGGCCATTCAAATAAGTGGTACATTTGCACACATTCGTCTATTCTCACCCCTTTCTCAGGGGCCCCTCTGGTGGTCTCTCTGCCCTCTCTGTGTCTTAGAGGTTCAAATCTGATGAATTTTATCAAGGAGTTCTCTTGTCTTCTGGCTAAGTTTGCCAATGGCCCACAACAAGAGGGCAAAGGGAGGGAAGACTTTGGGATTGATTTCCTTAGCCCCTTCCCTCCAAGAAATTTGCTTCAGTGTTTCTTCCTCCCTTCAATAAAAGTCTTGCTATACGAGGGGCCAGAACACATGATGTCTCTGCCTACACTTCAAAAGCCCACGGTTAAACTCTTAACATCTACAATTTGGATGGATCCTATTTGTCTCCAGCCAGATCTTGCCTCATGGACCGCACACAGCCAACTACCTTTCCCTGAAAAGATCTGATCAGTCACTTGGCTATGGTGCTTGACCACTCACACACAGGCTCATATTAAAAGCTCACTTCTAATTGTGCGGCTCAATCATTCATCCCCTACACAAAAGAAGATGCATTTTCCCTAGGCAGAGCTGGGTTTATTAAGGTGTGTCTGTTAGGAACTGGCCATCCTGGGCAGAGCAGCAAGTATTGTTTGGGGGGGTGTGTGGAGTATTTCCTCTTTCCCTTATGGGTTCAATATATTCCTTTGCTGTTGTGTCCTCCAAATACTGTGATGGCTGAGTACCCCTCATCACCAGGACTTTCTTCATGGCCATACCTTGCCCTTCTCAAAATCCAAAATTCCCTGGGGAAATTTCTCAGCAGCTCCCTTTCCTCCTCCTGGATGATTGCAGTCTCACCCAGGGCAGAACATGGTCATCTGTCACCTCGCTGCACCTCAGCAGGTTTCTCTTTGCTTAGGTAAAGCTCCATTTGCATGGATCACAGGCTAGGTGAAGACAGTCAGACCACGGGCCTCTCCCTTAGGTTCCAAGGCCACACTTCCTGAAGAAAGTGAGGTAGATTCAGGAAGATCAGGTTTCCACCAGAGGAAACATCCTGTAAGGCAATGGTTGGGGCTGGAGACCATAGACTTTACTGGGAGAGGATGCTAATTTTATGGTCTTATTACTTTATTACTTTTATGGTTTTATTACTCTAAGATTCTGAAGCTGTTGGGGCATGAGAGTGAGCTTCTTAGTTGCTTGATTGACTGGCATACCATCTTACTACAGAAATTGCCTTGAAGCTCAAACAGGTGACTAACCTCTATCAGGCAGTGACAGGGACCAGACCTTTTCTTGTCTATTCTCACAGAGACTGGCTGTGACTTCCCGTCTCCCACAGAAGAAGCCTCAAAGACCGCAGGCCAGACCAGAGTGCAGGCAAGTGAAGGTGGGGTCTGTGCCTCTGGTGCTGTTCTCTGTTGTACACACACAGCCTCTTCAGCGGTAAAGCTGAAACAGGAAATCAAGGCCCCGTGACTTCCTTTTACCTTTGGTGAGCTCTGAGGACAATCCGTTGTTCAGCGGGGGCTGGCACTACGAGGTGATTTTCATGTTTGAAAAAACCCTAGACACTTTGCATCTTTTCTCTCTTGGTGCAAGCAATTAAAAATCAATATGGAAAGTAGACCATCGCCCTGACCTGCCAGTGCACCCTAGACAATGCCCCAGAGACCATCCAGGTGAGTCTCTCACCCTGCCTGATAGCTCTGCCCTCACAGTCCTTTCTGTCTGAGCTCATGAACAGGAGTAAATGGAGTCATAAAGAACTTGGGGTGGGGTCCATTTTTGTTTTTTTGTTTTTTTTTTTTTTTTTTGAGACAGGGTTTCTCTGGTTTTCTGTAGCTTTGGAGCCTGTCCTGGAACTAGCTCTTGTAGCCCAGGATGGCCTTGAATTCACAGAGATCCACCTGCCTTTCCCTCCCGAAGGCAGGGGTTCAAGGCCTATGATACCACCACCACCCCACCAAGGTTCTCGCCCTTGAAGAGCAGAGCAGGGAGTCTGTTTTCTCTGCTTGTTGCTGCTGACAGCAATTTGCTACAGTCCATACTTGAACATTCCCAAGAGCCTTCAAGTTACAAACTTTTACCCTTAACTACGGGGTGGGCTGGAAGACACTCCTGGGCAAATGCTGTAGAAAATTTCTTTTTCTTTTTATGCCCTGGAAATGCAGGGGCAGCCCATATATGGTGGTTGTGAGCCACCATGTGGATGCTGGGAACTGAACTCAGAACCTTTGGAAGAGTAGGCAGTGCTCTTAACTGCTGAGCCATCTCCAGCCCCAGATAACTGCTGTAACATTTCTGAAATGTCAACAAGAAACGGCCAGTAAGAGAAAGAGAGAGCCAAGGATACAAACCCTGTCAGGTCCACTGTCCAGAGAGTCCTGCCCTTGCACCAAACCCTGCACTGTGCTGCCCTCTGCAGCAAACCCTGCACTGCCAGAACGGCTTGATACCTGGCTCCAGCCTGAAGTCAGTCTCTGGAGACCGATTCCCCTGAAGGCCCTGCTCAACTCTTCAGTTCAACCGTCTCACACCTCTGGGAAACCATCTGTTGCACTCTGTTCTAGCAATAATTTAAAGTCCATTCTCTTCTTCTCCCTCCAGGTTCTTTTTTTTTAAATATTTATTTATTTATTATGTATACAATATTCTGTCCACATGTGTGCCTACAGGTCAGAAGAGGGTACCAGACCGCATTACAGATGGTTGTGAGCCACCATGTGGTTGCTGGGAATTGAACTCAGGACCTTTGGAAGAGCAGGCAGTGCTCTTAACCGCTGAGCCATCTCTCCAGCCCCCCCTCCAGGTTCTTCTTAAGAGAAGCCTGGAGCCTCCCTAAGCACGTGCCCTCACCGTGCACTGCGCACAGCCCAGCCAGCCTTGGTGCTCGGTGGTCTGGCCAGTTCTCACTTCCTGTCTCTCATTGATAAGCTTTGGAGTACATCCTTTGGGTATTGTGAGACAGTAGTAGGTGCCAGGTACTAATGATTAAGTAAGACTTCTATAAGAAGTAAGTCCCTGGGAAGGTACCAGAGAGCAGATGTGCAAAGGGCTGTATTGCCATTCACCAGTGTGGGTCCTGCTTTGGAAAAGAAAACCAAGCAGGGTTTCTGTCCCTATCTTAGGAGGTTAATGTCACAGAACACTAAAGCTACCAAGCTTTAAGAGAAGGGCTGGCCAGGAGGTGGTGGCGCACGCCTTTAATCCCAGCACTCAGGAGGCAGAGGCAGCCAGATCTTTGTGAGTTTGAGGTCAGCCTGGTCTACAAAGTGAGTTCCAGTACATCCAGGGCTACACAGAGAAACCCTGTCTTGAAAAACTGAGAGAGAGAGGGGGGAGAGGCTGATCCCAGACTTCAGCTTCTGGAAGGACATAATCCTCTTTCTCTCTCCTTCTCCTGCTAATTACAAAAACCAGCCTGGACAGTGTATGTAAAAGATCACAGGATCTTTGTCAGGTGGAAAGAAGAGAGCAGAGTCCCCAGTGACCTGGGTCTTGGAGATTTCTTTTTGCCTCCAATGCTCATGCTTGGAGCTGAAGTAGCCAGCAACCTGGAAGTGCCAACAGGTGGAGACAAAAAGACGGGACAAACGTCTGTGCCTGGTCATAGCACGAGGAAGGCGCAACCCAGCAAGGCAACGAGCGAACTTTCAGGCTGCAACCGAGTGGCTGCCCATCTCTAGCCACTCAGCACAGCAGAAAGCGGGTCCCACAGCAACCAGTGAAGATAAATGCCGAGCCATAGTTTTCCCCTGCCCAGCTGTCACGGGTTAGGATCCCATGCCAAGTCTATGTTTGAGGATACCAGTGTAACTAGGGGCCAGTGTAACCAGCCTGAATTCTCAGCTCGATTCAGGGGGGAAATTAGGAACAGGTGAAGCGTAGCTCTTGTTGACATTAGCAGCTCATTTTGGTGGTGCTAGCTCTTGGTGTTGTCGTGGTGTCTGAATCCACCAGGAGAAAATCAGAGACTTAGACTCAGTTCAAATTGCCAACAAAATAGGGATTATCTAAACTGAGTCCAGCTGGCTAATTCTAAAGATACACTTTTTCACCATAAAAATTTACATTAAATGAGTTTATTCTTACTGCTAGCAGAACAGCAGCCTTAGAGCCAATACAACATGCCGTGTGGACGGGAATTAAGGTGAGGTGTTCGAGGTGGACATCAGAAAGCTGTGTATCATAGCTATCCATGGACTCCACAGCTGGGCAGGAAAATGGTTTTACTCCTTCAGCTGTTTCTTACTTTCCTGCTACGTAGTAATAAAAAGACCATTCCTTTCCTATAGCCATATGCAGGTTTTACAGAAGCACAGGCAGCTGCCAACATCTCTGTCTTAGAGAGGGCTTTTACCTTTGTGAAGAGACACCATGACCACGGCAATTCTTATAAAGGAAACATTTAATTGGGGTGGCTTGTTTACTGTTTTGGACACTCAAAACATCATCAGCATGACAGGGAACATGGTGGCGTGCAGGCAGATGTGGTGCTGGAATAGTAGCTGAGTATCCTACATCTTGCAGGCAACAGGAAGTCAACTGACAGACTGGGCAGTATCCGGAGCACAGGAGACTTCAAAGCCCTCAAAGACACAGCTCCTCCACTCCAACAAACCACAACTCCTAACAGTGCCACTCCCTCTGAGATTATGGGGGCCAGTTACATCCAAGATACCACACCCTCACAGCCCATAATCCTTTTCTTATCTCATCTGCAGGCCACTTGGACCTCCCAGGCATTCCAGAGCCAAAGGTCAATGGCCCTTAAGGGACACCTGGCTCCACATTGTTTCTTTAGTCATCCCAGGGGACCTGAGCACACTAATGACGGGGATAGAGCAGTTCATTCCTGGGCAGGCAGGAGCTAGGGCTGGTTGGCACGCCCTCACAGTGTTACAAGGTTCAAGCATGTAGGCGAATCAGTTCGTTTGCTCACTTGCCGATGGGAAACCTGAAGAGAGAAGCAGTAACATCCAAATGGGTTGTTTTTTTTTTTTTTTTTGTGTGTGTGTGTGTGTGGGATTGTACTCAAGCACAAAGCAGACAGTGCAAGGAACAGGGTTCTTTGATGGGCCCCCACTGGGTGTAAAGGGCAACTCTTACACAGACAGGAAATGCATGCTGGCATGGGGTGCAATCAGCAGTTGCAGAAGACCGCGGGGTTTCTACACAAGACTCCTCAATTCTCTGCTTTTAATGCTGAGTTTTGCAGTTGACAGAGTGATGTGCTTACACATTGGGTACCTCTGTGGTTGGCTCATCAAGGATGGTCCAAGTGCCACCCCAGGAAGACTTTCCTGGACCACGTCCAGGCATACCGTACTTGTGATTGCAAGGAACCTCAGGGAAGGAGTCAGCAACTCCTGAGCCTGGTAACTGGTAGAAACAATTCTTTGAAACCAGTTTGCTTTGAGTTGGAAATTCCTGGCAGGTTTCTTGATGTGTTCCACTGCTGCCCTTCTTATGGGTACCAGACAAGGTCCTTCATCTGGGGAACCTCGCAATGTAAGACTCTCCATCCTCTCTGATTACAGAGCAGCACAGAGGAGACCTGGTGCAGGTATCACTTGCACCATCTCTTGGAGTCCAAGAGCAACCTTCCCCCTCCTCCAGGAGCCTAGGAAGAGTCACATTTCTGCCCTTTTCCCTTTTGTGGAGAAGAGGTGTCTGAGAAAGCCAGTTAAATCAGAAGGTGTAGGTAAGAATCTTACAGTCCATTCCCCCAAATACCTCCCTTTAAAATTACAACAGGAGAATCTCAACTGGAATAAAAAAGTCAAATAATTAATACCAACACAAATTACAGGCATGTTAGATTTTTCTGATAAGAAGGCAGCCATAATAAAAATCCTTCCACAAAATATCCTGAGTGTGTCTGAGGGAAATGAATAGGAAGCCTCAGTAAGGAAAATCAAACACAGTTTTAGAACTTATAACAAACTCAATGGATGTGCTCAACAATATTGTAGGAGACAGAAAAAGAAACAAAACACAACAACAATAAAAAACACAATAAACAAAAAAACCAACTGACTTCAGAGTTCTCACCAGACACTGTGGAGACCTAGAGAAAGTGGCATGGTATTTCTCAAGTGCTAAAGGAAAAGAATTGTCAACCTAGAAAGTTGCATTGAGCAAAAATGTTGTAAGGATGGAGGGATGATAAGGTGTTCTTCCATGAAGGAAAAGTTATGGTCATCAGAGTGACCCTAAGTGACAGACGATATGTATTCTCTAAGTAGAAAGGATACAGGAAGAAACTTGGGCATCAAGTAAGGACAAGGGAAAGAATAAAAACATCTATAATTACATTTTCCTTTTCCTCTTTAGTTTTTAAACCATGTTTGGCCATTGAAATGGAACGTGAAAAAGATTATTCAAAGCAACCACCACTTTGAGAGTTCTCGCCACAGGGAAGAAGGGTTGATGCTAATTTTCATTGTCAACTGGATTGGAATCACCTAGGAGACACACTTCTGATTATGCTTGTGTTTCCAGAGGTTTAACTGGGAGGGCAAGACTCACCCCCCAGTGGCACCATTAAATGTGACTCCAATTAGTCTGATCAATAAAAACCAGGAGGCAGATATCAGGGTGAAAACCTGGAAAATCAATAGCTAGGAACTGCCTCCAGTTGCTTTCTCCCCCTCTCATTCCTCAGTCTGAAAAGCTGAGATCCTGTCTCTGTCCAGTTTATCACTTTGTCTCCACTTCCCCAGTGATGGGATTAAAGGCATGAGCCACCACTGCCTAGCTTCAATGGTTCACTAGTGGCTGGCTCTGCCCTGATCTCCAGGCAAGCTTTATTTGTCAGAACACAAACAAAATTTCACACAACATACCATCCCACAGGCTGGGGACCTGCGCTTACGAAAACGAAAGGAGAACGTGAGCTGAGCACTAGTGTTCATCTCTCTCTGCTTTGACCGAGGTGACAATGTGATGAGCTGGCTCATGCTCCTGGCACCATGCCTCCATACTGTAATCTTAACACACAATACAAACCTTTTCTCCCTTAGGTTGCTTTTCCTCAGGTGTTTTCTTCAAAGAAATGAGGAAAGAAACTGTGGTACTGAAGAGTTGGGCCGTCCTGAACATATGGCTCTTGGGACTTCTGAATTGGTTTGTGGGAGGCTTACAGAAGAGTGTGAGGCTGTGGGCTGGAGTAATCCTCAGGAAGGTTGGCAAAAAAGAAAAATGGGGATCAGAAAGACAAGTAGGCCAAAAACTAAAATGATAAATTTAAGTGCTAGCCTGTCAATAATTACATTAAATATAAATGATCTAAATAACATCAATTTAAAAGATAAGTAATTGCTCAGTGGTTAAGAGCACTGGTGCTTATCAAGGGGACCTGGGTTCAATTCCCAGCATCCACACGGTGGCTCATAACCATCTGTAACTCTGTGGATTCAACACCCTCTTCTGGCTTTCAGAGGCACTGCATGCATATGGTGCATAGACCATATGCAAACAAAACATCCATACATAGAAAATAGAATAAAAATAATAAAAAGATGAGTGGAGAGGATTACAAAACATGGCCCAATTAAATGCTGACCATAAGAAACTTCTATATATAGTAAGATGGACATACTGACAGAGTGGATGGAAGGATAGAAAATGACATGCCACATAACATACATTAGAGAAAAAAATAAAGATGGATTACATTAATATCCAATGGTACATACCAGTGTGAAGAAAATCACTAGAGACAGAATGGGATGTTGCCAAGTGATTAAAAAAACCTGATCATTAAGTTTTGAGTATATAGATATTAAACAACAAGCCTGCAAGCCATGCAGAACAAGAAGCTGGGAGAAATGAAAGGGAAACAGACAAACCCATAATCATAGTGGGAAGTATTAGCACTCTTCTCTCAACTGATTGAATAATTAGACACAGCACGATCAATTCATCTTAAACAATACAAGTTGATTGCGATTCAGGAAATGAGAAACAAGTAATTTGAATACCATTACACTGATGAAGGAATTCGTCACTATAACTGAAAACCACACACACAATTCTCTAGGCCCATGTGAACTTGCTGGAAAATTCTACTAAACACTTAATGAAGCATTGACATAATTCTCTTTGTAGCCTTGCCTTTCCTGGGGAAAAACCCCAAAGCTCTCAGAGAGGAACAGGTACACCTCTCACCTTATTAATGAGAACCCCATGAGTTTGCCAGGAGGACAGATGTGGCCAACAAAGGGCAACAGGAGAGGACCATATCATGAGGCAAAATGAGGCGAAAGTGTGTTAGCATTCAAGACATTACCACCGGAGTAAGGGTGTATAACATCACTGCACATAAGTCAGAATGACCTAAAACCAAAAAAAAAAAATTATTAAAAACTTTATTTTTGAAAACCATGAAATTTCAAGGCAAATTTATCTACGGGAGATGGAACTCAGAATAGAGATCTGCTGGCAGGGAGGGATTGTTTTCTGGGGGAATAGTATTTTGTGTAAAGATTTCATATGTAAATACATAACTGCTAAATAGCTCAGTGTATATTACATATAATATAAACTTAGTATTTATATACTATAAATCATAGGTCTATTTATATAGATAAATGTGGGAAGAATTTTACTGGCTTCAAAAGTTATCTCCATCTCCACTATGAGGTTTCAAATATATGCTCACCCAAGTTGTATCTTTCCTTCCAGTGCTCGAAGATGACCTCATGTCTTTTAAATGAAGACTTGCTACAAGATGATATCATAATGGATTCTGTGGTTCTGTGATTCTGCCCACCGCACTGCAGATAAAAGAGTACCTGTAGGTTTAAAAGATTTATAATCTGTAACGTGACAACTGGCAAGCATCTAGATATTCCAGAGAAGGGAAACTATCTTGAAAGCATGGCAAACCAATCCTCTCAAGGGCCTGCTACCCTTGTGCCCCTCAGGCATTGCATGAGTGCAAGTTGCCATCTCAGAAGAAAACACAAAAAGAACCAAAAGAGGTCATATCGGTGATAGAAAAAGGGGGCTGCTGCCAGCAAAGGGGGAGTAGGCCAGAATGAAACAACTCCCTTCATCAGGAAATTGGGGTACTAGGAAAATGAGGGTGCATTAGCATGAGCAAGGGCTCTGTTTCAAAAGGCAGCCAGTATGCTGGTTACACACGGGCGGCGTGTCTGTGTCTCACTGCATTGCACTGCAAGCCCAGACACGCTCATCCTCAGTCCACAATAATCTGCCTCCAAAGGACCCCCCCACCCCATGTCTCTCTCAGGGACCTGTCTGATTTAGCAGTGATTAATTTCAATAAAAAGCCTAACACCAAAATCAGGCAAATATGTTTAATTTTTTAAAATAACTGATGGCAAAATAAAATATTTACATCACATCATAATGTGTAAACATGTAAGGTCTCTGTACAAAGAAATATACATGCAAAAAATAATGTAAAAATATTAACTGAAATAATGAAAGAAACAGTACACGAATAAAAGCTATGAGGTTACGGATACACATCCAGTTTCTGAATCCAATTTCTCTTAAAAAGTTTCTGTACAATTTTACAAGAAATAAACAAACAAAAAACCCAACAAAGGAATAAATAAAATACATTGGAAACTGCAAAGCTTAATTATGACAGTTTATGGCTCTAGACCCAGATGGTCTGGCAGGCTTGGGAAGCAAGCTGGTCTCTTTTTTACTGTATTTCACACAATGAAGATAAAAAGATATCCAGAAAAAATTCAAGCGTGCCAGAAACCCAACTTCTTATGTTGAAGGACTTCCCACGCCAGCGCCAGCTCTGCCACAGTGACTCAGGCGCTGGGTACCAGCCTCTGGGCGGCCAGTACTTAATTGGCTTTCTTACCAAAAGCTGAAAATCCAGCCAATTATTATACAGAAAGTTGAATGTCAAAAAGTCTAAAAAGTAGTAAATGTTCAGACTGATTTTGGGAAAAAAATAATACTTTGGCATTCTGAATAATAGCATAATAAAATTTAAAACATTACCCTATTATCCAGTTTTATATTCAGAGTATGAAATAACTTTTTACAGTCCTCAAAACTGACAAATTTCACGAAGAGTTAAGTGTCCTTGAACTGATGGCACAGGGCTACGACCCACCCCCAACACACACACAACCATAAAGCTCACTTGCGAAGTATGTGCTTTTTCTATATATTTATTACAGGTACAACAGAAGTCTTCATAAATAGTTGCAGAAAATGTTAAAGCCACAACATTGCACATGATATGAAATAAAACCAAAAAAACCCCAATGAGTGCATTTACAGTATTTTCATCTGACTGTATACCAATCAACAATCTGATTGACGGCTTGGGATGGGGTTGGGGAGAGGGGCAGTGGGGCTGAACTCAGCCCAAAGTCTTCATTGGATGGGCAGATCCCCTCAGATCCCCCACAGGAAGGCCCAGGCGGTGGGTGGGAGGGGCAAGGTGGGGGAAATGCCAAACAGAAGGCAGGAAGAATCTTATGTACAAGTAAGGCCTACATTTCATCAGAGCAAAACCATTCATTCTATTTTATGCAAAAGATTGAGGTTGAATGTACGTTTCAGAAGCCAAGTCTGGTGCTTGGCAAGACGTACACAGATGAGGCAGCTGGCAAAGCTCAGTGCCAGGTGGATGCCAAGCACTGGCTGGGGCCATGGGAGTGGCTGCCACCTGGCGAGTCTTTCCCAGAAATACACAGTATCTTTGTTTTGTGTAACACCAGTGGTTTGAACATAGGCATGGGTTTCCTTGAATCAATCTTGAAAATGTTAAATTTGCAAAATTCTATCCATGTTCATTTAAAAAAGTATCTTTTTATTTTTTTGCAGAAACCTGAATAAAATACTGTGATACAGTGATGTGATCTCTGCCTTTGCAGAGTGTAACTGAAGGTCCTCCACCCCAGCGCAGCTTGCAGCTCTGAGCCCAAGTGCTGCTGGGCACAGCTCACTTGGAATGCAATCTCACACGATGAACAGCAGGCAGCCGGTCACTTAGTTTGGTTTGGTTTCCTCTTCAAAATTCAAATTAACAGCTGATTGGCAGGTGAAAGAGAATGAGAAAGAACTTCAAGATAGGTCAAACTCTAGGCAGAAGCCTGCTCTGTAGGAAGTTTTTAATGCTACGAATAGGTCGAACATCATTCTGGTGTTTGCGCCGCTCAATGAAGGAGGTCAGTCTGGACGTGTCGAGGACGCCCGTGCCTTTGCCGCTGCCATTTCCTGCCTGCAGCCACTGCTCCTGCAGGGCCAGTGCAGCCGAGGGACGCTTGGCCGGGTCCTCCTGCAGGAGGAAGCACACGAACTCCTTGGCCTTCTGGCTAACTCCTTTAAAGTAGTCCTCCGGGAAGCTGAAGTCCAGCCGGCAAATGTTCAGGCAGGTCTCTTCCACGCTGTCATCCAGGAAGGGGGATACGCCGCTGAGCAGCACGTAGGTGAGCACTCCAACACTCCATGTGTCCGAGGTCAGGGAGACAGGGTTCCCAAGAATGATTTCTGGGGCTGCAAACTCGGGGTTCCCCAGCAACTGGTGGATATAGTAGGTTGTGTTGAGCTGGACAGCATCTCCAAAGTCAGTCAGTTTAATGGTAGGCTTGGCCAGACTCTCATCCACCAAAATATTCTCAGGCTGTAACACAGGAGGAGACACCGTCATTGGCAGACATCCCTAGCTCATGCTCAGTCTGACCACTGTCAGGATCCTATGGCAAGGTGGGAGCCAGGTGAGCGCCAGGCGAGGAAGCTCTCTAGGCCTCTCTGCTCAGCTGGGAACAGCTCTCAGCTGTAGGGTACTGTCTTCTCCCCACAAGGCACCCTCAACTGGGCAGATTCTGTGCCAACTTGGCAGCACTGACAGGAACTTCTTAAATGTCTCCTGACCTCACACGCTTAACTAATAGGACCTCCCAGACTGAAGGCAACTCCGGGAAAGACAAGGAATCTTCTCTACTGCCCTCCTCTTCCTGTTTGCCTTCAGACTCAGGCAGGAAGAGGGGCTCTCGCATCTCACGTGGCCGATCTGGCCTGGGTAGACCTGCCCTTGCCCAGCCCTGGGCCTGCCAACCTTTAGGTCCAGGTGCGCTATCCTGCAGTTGTGAAGGTATCGGACGGCTTCCAGAACTTCCCCCAGGTGCCCTCTGACCTTCCCTTCGGTGAGGCTTCCCCATCGTACCACACAGTCCAGGAGGCGACCCTGGTCAGCCCTGCAGGGGAAGGAGGACATTTGTCACCCTTCAACTCAGATGATTTTAGGGAGAAATCAACCCACACTCTCAGGACTGAACCTCTACTGGATGGCATGGTACAGGGAGGGGGAAAAGATCCAAGAAGGCTGGGGGAAAGCTACAGTCAGGGACACATCCTTGCTGGGTGTTGCTATGGCAATGTGCTGGGCAGTACCTATGCACAGTAGACATTTGGATGTAAACAACTGCTGCAAGAAGGCAGGGGTCACTCACCTCCCTTGGCACAGGCTTTCTTACACGTGAAGATGAAGCTATGTTATAAAAAGCTACATGCTATATGCATGCTTAGTCAAAGTTACCCTAATCTGAACTATGTTTAATACTACGAAGTTCTCAACCAAAAGTTTAGCAGCATCTATTCACTCAACCTTCAATACCCCGAGAAGGGTGCTCCATTGTCCCACTTTAGAGAGGAGGAAACAGAGGCAGAGAAGGTAGAAAACCTTCCTGAGGTTCCTTGGCTTGTGAACAGCCATTACTGGATGGAGGCTGCTCTGAACGCTGGCTGTTTTCAAAATGTAGGTCTATAGGAGACCAACCACCTATCTATCAAGGAGTGGTCATTAGTGGGAAATTATGGCATTCTTAGGGTAATCAATTCTGTTAACCATCTGATGAGGCTACACTGTGCTGGTTATATGATAATGACTTCCATATGCTCATATGTTTGAATGCTTGGTCTCTAGTAGGTGGAACTGTGTGGGAAGAATTAGGAGATGTGGCCCTGTTGGAGGTGTGTCACTGAGGGTGGGCTTTGAGGTTTCAAAAGCCCACACCATTCCCAGTTAGCTTGCTATCTCTTCCTTGAGCTTGTGAATTTGATGTAAGCTCTCAGCTACTGCTTTAGCAATATGTCTGCCTGCCGCCATGCTTCTAGCCATGATGGTCACAGCCTCTAACCCTATAGAATGGTGAACCCCCAAATTAAATGTTTTCTTTTATAAGTGCCCTTGGTCATGGTATTTTGTCACGGCAATAGAAAAGTAGTCAAGTAATACACCATGTAACTTTCCAGTAAAAAAAACCTAAGAGCCGGAGAGCTGGGGTTATAGATGAGTGATCCAGTCCTTGCCAGGCACATGTGAGGCACAGGGTACAGCTTTGTACTACAAAAGAAACACATTCCCTTCAACACCCTCACCCCATCCATAGCAAAGCTACAGCTGAAAGAGCTGCAGCTTCAGACGAAGGCTGTGGGGATTTCTGACGAAGACCTGTGTGATTTTTTTTTGTTCAGAATCCCTGTGGAAGGCAGGCATTAGCTACTGTCCATCAAGTTTACTGGAGAGCCTCCCAGACATAGGGGCTCCCAGGCCAGCACTGGGCTTGCTTTTCCACACACGCTGCATCATTTTAGCTCACGACAATTCTCTAGTGGCTATGCCACCAAGGAGGAGGTGTCTGGAGAGATGGCTCAGCAGTCAAGAGCACTGATTACTCCTGCAGTGGACCCAGGTCCAATTCCCAGCACTCAAATGATTTGGTCATGAGTAGAGGCTCTAACATGGCAGCCTCTGATAACAAATCTATCTTTGTAGATTTCTGTGAATTATAAAATCACAGAGTCTGTTTTCTCAGAGAACAAACAGGATCAGCAAAGTGCCGGGAGCTGAGGTAAGGATGGGGAGGAGGGTACGCACATTTCCAAAACCAGGATATAACTGGTGGGGGTCTCGAAGGTGTCAAGAAGACCCACGAGGAGGGGGTGCTGGAGGTTCTGCAGGATGCTAAGCTCATGGGTGACCTGGTCACGCTTCATCAACTTCTTGTTCACGAACTTCGTGGCCACTGCTCGTTTGGTTCCCTTCTGGTCGCATTTCTTAACCACAGCAAATCTGCCTCTGTAAGATTGGTCAGGGAGAAAGGACATACGGCCACTGCTGTGGGATGGTGACTTGACATCTACACGCAGACCTTACTTTGCTGGGCCAAACGTGCTGTCGAATCAGCTATGGGGTTGCCATTCCTCCCTCCTAAAGGCAACCTCTGTTCCTCATTCTGGGACTGAGCAGGCCTTGGGCTTCCTGACCACTGACTGTGCTGACAGGGACGGCTCATGGGTGCCTTGGCCTCACCATGCAGTTTATAACTTTGTCCCCCTGGAGAACTTCACCATTCGGAGACTAACGTAAGTGCCCACAGTTGCCAGACGGTGCCCTCCCACTCTTCAGGAAAGGGCCTTTCGTTCTTTTGGCTTAAGCTTACTTGCAGTGTAGGCAAGTTGTCCCTTCAACTGAGGGTCCAGTCTCTGGTGCTGTGTCCCAGTGCATACCCAGAGCCCGAGCCACACCTTGATGCTCTATGGTTAAGATGACCTTGCTCTCAGGGTCAGCACATCGTGCACACCCGGGGAAATGAATGAATGTGTGGCAGAGGCAAGGCAGGCTACGGGGTAAGTTACATCTCTGACACTCCTCCCATGGGAAGGTGGACGGTCAATGGGTGGCTGCCCAGTGACTCCTAACTGTAGAATACAGAGAGAGCACAGTTGCTGATTTCTGAGCTTGGGCAAGCTCTGTTTTTGTTCTTTTGGAATGCTCCACCATCATGTGAGGAAGCACAGGGTGAATGTCCATGTAAGAAAAAGTCCTACATCCATTTACGGACTGAGACTTGAGTGAGGTGTGGCTGTGCCGACAGGATGAGCCCGGGAAAGATGAACAAAATGCCTACCCAGTGACTCTGCAGTGCTGTGAGGGCTGGCACATCATTACTGTTAAGATGGGGGATGGGTGGGTGAGAGTTGGTGTTCAGCGATATGTAAATGGGATATATACCACAGGAGCCATGTGACCCAGAGTGGCAACTAGAACGCAGAAGGCTGCTGACAACTGCATGGGAAAGCTCTCCCAAAATGCTGACTCAGTAGTCTACTTTGACCCTCTCCTGCCTGCGGACACAATGACTACAGGCAGGTGGGTGCTGTGTAGTTCAGCCAGAATTTAGAAGGGGACTGTCGTCTGTGGCATTGCTGAGCCACCCTGGCCTTGGCAGCCTCAGCTGGAGAGAAGTAGCCTCTTTATGTCGAAACTTCTTTGTGCAGTCAAGAGGAGGCTGATTCTCCATCAGACCACGGTGCAATCCCTTCAAATCTCCATGAACAACTGAGCCAAGAGTGCATAGTCAGCCTTTCTGAACCCGCATTGTAAGAGAAGGAAATCTACAAAGCAAATGTGCACCTCTTCTCTGAATTCTTCCAAGGACAGCACCTAGCTAGTGCTCTTCTAGACGCCCAGTGGGAAAGTACTTGTTCTATCAATGGATAGCCCATGGCGTTAGGCCTTCGTTCTGGGATCCTACCTGAAGTCTGCTTTGATCCCTGCCCAGTGCTTAATATCTAAAGCCCGTTAACCTGCTACTGCTTCCACAGTGTCATGTTCTCAACACTTGCTTTTCACCTGGTGGGACCCTTCTGGGGAGGCTGTGGAACCATGAGGAGGGAGTCTAGCTGGAGGAGGTTACAGCTCTGTCATGCCATCTTTCCTGTCAGGACAGACTGAAACCCTCTGAGAACATGAGCTAGAAGAAATCCTTTCTGTCTTTTGTTTCTGTCAGGTACTGTCACAACACAGATCCACTAACCCCACACACAAGGCAGTCACTCCTATCCATGGCAACATTCTCTGCTTAGCGGTCTTAGATAATGAGCGATCTTTCTTTTGTGGGAGGGGTTTTGGGCTTCACATCATACCTGCCGAGCTCGGCCACTTCACTGTAGAAGGAGTCAAAGTTATCCTTCCAGGTCACCATGATCCCATCACTTCCTGGACCTGCAAGAAGAACCACATTTCTCCTAGTACATTTGTCTTTTCTTTTAGAAACAGTGTTGTTCTGTCAGCAGCCTTAAGCTGGTGGTTATCTTGCCGCTGATGCCCAAGAGCTGGCACTACAGGTGTGAGTCACCATGCTCAGCTCCTGAGTGTACCTGAAGCAGAGCTTCTTGGGAAGAAATCACAACCCTTTACTGTCCAATATGGCCAGCACACATGACCACCTAGCATCTCTGAGAGGTGGCACTCTCGTGCCACAGTAAGACAGATGCACAGGACACTGGACTTAACGTGAATAGAAGATTGGAAATATCTAATGAACAATTTATAGGTATTGATTTCACATTAGAATCAAATACTGTTGATAGATTAAGCTAAATGTCAGTGAAATCATTTTGCTTTTATTTAAGAATGTGTAAAACTGTACTTGAGTCTTGTATCTGACTATTCCCTACAGACATTCTCTCACCGAGCCTGAAGTTAGGTTGGCAAACCCCAGCCGATCTCTTGTCTGTGCCCATGACAGCACTGGGGTTACAGGCATCCCCATCACTGTTCCTGCCTTTTACGTAGGTTCTAGGCATCTGGAGTCAGATCATCATGCTTATATAGCCAGTTGCTTTTACCCCATGGACCATCTCTCCAGCCTGACAGGGCTGATTTATAGTCAGTCCTTCCTGTTCACCCAGACTCATAGCTTGTTTTCAGTCTACAGAGTCGAGGGTTCACTATGCTGTCTTAATGTTTACAGTCTTTTAGAGTATGTAAGTTATAAATATGTTGCAAACATGGACAGTTTTATCATACATGCAGTTGGAAGTCATTTGCTAACAGTGAATGTGGTACTATATACACCCAGGGGCCTATTGAAATCCTAACAATAAGGCTGCCTAAACAAGATCTGCACAACGACAACACTGTGAGTTGATGTGCTAATGTCCGTGCAGGGTGTTTCACAAGGGCCTACCCCTAGATGAAGAGTTATAGGCAATTAAGGACTCAGGGAGTCTCGGTGTTCTCCAGGGATGATGGGTTAGCCAATCCCAAGCGGTCATCTCTAAACATAGAAACATACGAGCAACACCAAATGGGTACAGCAGGCTGTGTGCATGCACATATGTGTGCATGTGCATATAACAATAACTGAAGAGGTCATGAGTTTCAGAGGGAGTGGAGGACATGGAAGAAATTGGAGTAGAGAGAGAGGAAGGGGTAGAAATGATGTAAGTACAGTATTTATGCACAAAATTTAAAAAAACTTTTAATTAAAAAATACTGGATTTTCCCACATAAAATCAAGCATTTTTTCTTTATTTATCACTGAAAAAGACTTTAAAAATTCCCTAAATAAATGTCTTCAAAATATTGCATATATACATAAGAGCACATGAAACGTAAATATTTAGTCCTTGATCCCTAAGCAGTTCAAGAAATGGCCTCACAATGACACAAAGTCCCTTGGCTCCTCCTGGTCACAGCTCTCCTTTTTCCTGAAGGGACCCTTGCTTGGCCCGCTCCATCAGTGGGGACTTGTATGTATTTCTGAGGTGGCAGCACTGACTACCTTAGTTTCAAGATGCAAGAACCGTTCCCCTAGTAATCGTTCCCCTAGTAATTCTCTTGCCCCGAGCCAGTCACAGTGCCTTGCTTGGTGTCAACATGTCCATACAGGCTGGGACTCAGGGTCTGCAGACCAGAAAGAACTGGGGCAGTACTCTAGAGAGCACACAGTGAATGAACAGCATCTGCACAGGACAGCTCACTGGTGTGGACTGATAGCAAACATTAAAACCACACACCACCAAGGCCTGCAAACCAAGCGGCTTCCCACAGGGTGAGGTTTGGAAACTGTAAGAAAATCTAATGGCCTGTCCGACAAGATGGCATTTTTCTAAAGACCTTAAAGATTTTGTGACAGGAATAGCTATTCATTTTATTTCCTGTTATTTTCCTGCTCAGATCCCCAAGGGATGAGCAGCTCTGTGACTCTGAGCTGTTAGCAGTAGCTTATTAAGAACCAACTCTATAATTTGTATGCTTTTTTTAAATGCGAAAATCAATGATTCTTTATTTTCAATTTCAAGATCTTGCTCTCTTTTAGGTCACAGTCCCATAACCATAACATACCCTTTCTATGATTTAATAAAGTCAAAATGTGGGATAAAAATTTTAGGTAAAATTACTTACTGTCTACACATAGAATACTCTAGAACCCGACTCACCGTTTAGTTGGGGTTTTTATTTTCTCTATTGGAAGCAGTTTCCCCAAAGCAACTAAGGGTAGGTGGACACCTGTAGCTGCCTCACGTAGCACGGCTGGCCTCAGTGGGCATTGCTGGAAACCAGACCAAACCAGTCCATACACTGTCCTGCTCTCAACTCACCTGCCCATGCCAAATGCAACAGGAATCCAACAGGGTTAGGAAGGATTCTGTCCCCAGGGCTGAAAGGCTAACTGCAGAGAACACAGCATCTGGCTGGGCTGTGAAGGTGCCAAGGTCACCAACAAGCAGGTCCCTGGGAACAATCTCCTAGCTAGCTATGTGGGGAAGTCACTGAACCGTCACAGTCTACCTCCCTGAAGGGCTGAGCTGGGGTCCACTCACATGCTTCATGGTCCAACTTAACCTTGGCCGGAAGACCGGATATAAAAGGACACGCTTTTATGTACTAAGGGCAAGAAAGCACCGCATCCCAGCTCAGACCAGTCACTAGTGACTCTAGTGCACAATGGCACGGTCACAGACCTTTATACACACTTTCACCTAGAGTCTCCCCTGCCCGCTATCTGAGCCTCTTTGGACATTCACACATGTGAGCTTTTGCTCTAAACTTCACACCACACCAAGTGTGGCAGATACAACAGACTTTAGGAGATGGCTGGCAGGGGTGCTCTGCTCCAGGTGGCTTACCTAGAACCCTCAGACTGGCCGAAGATGAGGCTGAACCCATGTCGTTCACAGCGATGCAAGTGTAGATGCCATCGTCTTCTGTGGTCACACCAATGATCTTCAGAGTGGCCTCCCCGATGTCACTGTGGCACACGGGAGAATACGCTAGCCATCAGGAATGCTCAGCACCTTTAGCTTTACCTCCCTCCCCAAGTATGAAATGTTCTCCCACAGACTACACACCCAAAGTGACAGCAGAAAGAGATGGTTCAGAGATCAGTGCATTTTCAGTTACCAAGTTATGGGATCAACCACGCCCCTAGCCAGTGCACTGCTCAAGTGGTCCTCACCTGTAGGAGATGCTGTAGTGATCATCATTGTTCAGAGTGTTGTGTTCAGGGCCCTTCCAGGTGATTGAGGCCTTGGGGCGGCCACAGACACGACATCTAAAAACAATGGTCTCCCCTGTCTCACAAGTGACCTCACTCAATGGGATAACGAATTCTGGGGGAACTGCAAGGTAAGGGAGTTTGGTCAATGCCGGTCATCCTCAGCATCTCTCCACACCTCTCCTGTGGTGTCACACACCAGTGCACACCCAGAACACCACAGAATACCCCCAGTGCAGAGCTACGATGCTCTGACAGAGACCCTGCAGAACTGTGAGCCCTCACAGCAAAGACAGCAGAACTCACCGTCATAGATGTAGTTGGGGTTGAGAAGCTGAAATGGAAAAGGCAAATAGGCATTAATTAAAACAGGAGCTATTTCCGGTTAGTCTACTTGATTCCAGGGCTACGGCTATTGCTAGAAGAGCTTGGCTAATCCAGAACCAACTGGAACCAACCCCTTTCTATTGCTTTTACATGCACTTGAACGAGCCATGCCATATCAATTAGCTGAGTTTATCTTCTCGTTCACAGACATGCTACTTCAATTGTACAGGATTCAGGCAAAGGCTGACTGGCTTAACTACATTCTCTGAAGCCACACGTAGACCACACGTGCTAAGTTACATGCCTTCACAGTTCCCAATGAATGCACAGAGAGCCAGTGTAATGCTGCCACCAGCAGAGGGGAGAGCGTCCTCAAGCAAGCCCCAACTTAGGGCCTGCTGCGGCTCACCCTCCTCCTGGAGGTGGCACCAGGCCTGGCTTCTCACACGCACCTTCACAGATACCTTGTGACTGAGCCCTTCGCGTGGCTTCCTGTACCCGTTCTCCAACTTGCCGTCCCTTTTGCCATCTTTATCTTTCTTCTCAGACTTCTTCCTTAAACGGAGTGCTGTGTGCCAAGATGTCGACTTCCTAGGGAAGAAAAGAACACACTGCTCACAGCCCTCCGTCTCCATGGTCAGCAGGTGACACCTGGAAGCCTCAGAGAAAGGCTTCACCGAGGAACTGAGAGTCTCTAGGAACAGAGGTCCCACGACCAGTGACGTCATGGTCCTACTCAGGAAGCAGGTGACAAAGCCAGCAGTCCTTTATGCAAATTTTAAAGATTAAAATTCAAAAGCAATAGTTAAATTGTGTGTCATCTTGACCAGGTCACACTGTGCTAAGACAGTCAAATGTCCCCAGTGTTTCTTTGAGGGGACTTTTGGCCAGCAGGAACATCTGGCTGGCTGACACCCTCCCTTATCCAGACAGTTGAAGGACTATGGAGGGAGCTTGCTGGGCACCAGCCGCCTGGATCTACCTGTCTCCATGGCTACGTGAGCCAGTCCCTCGCAAGTCTCCATTCTCACCTGCCTGCTCACGGCCTACCCCAGTGCATCTGTTCCCTGTAGGAACTAGCGTGAGGCTCACAAATGCGTGCTGAGGAGGTATAACATGGGACTTCTATCTCCCACACGTCTTTCTTCTAACGTCAAGGATGGCATAGAAAGCGTTGTGCAGGATCCTGAACAACACACTCACTTCTCTCTGCCTCTTGGGGAGACAGGATGAGAGGAAGGCAGCCAGTTCTAGAGAAGGGGGAATGGCTTCATGTATTGGCCTCGAGTGCTGGTGCCCTGCAAGGGACCTGTGTGGCCAGGCAGCACTGCCTCTTCTAGCGACAAAACTATTCTACTCTGGGAAAGATGTGCCTAGTCTCTCCCACTTCAGGGCGGTTCCAGGAAGAGAAAAAGTTTCAAAGACCAGTATGGACTCAGTTGTCTTTAATATAATGCTCCATACAGCAAAGCTGGCTTCAGGTTTAAGTCCACAGCCTATGAGCACTAAAGGGCTGATGGTGAAGCCATCACATAGATCTCCCCTGCAACCTGTGAGCGATGCCTTGTGTTCCTCAAGAGGTCCTGCTCCTTAACTAAGACCTTCAGGGATCATTTAATGAGCTGAATTAATGATCACTGAATGAAAGACGTATTAAAGAGGATCTGTGAGGTTAAGGATAGCCCACCTTCACTCGGGGTCACACACTTCACTTAGAGGCAAACCTGAGTGAATCAACAGCTCAACCTGCGTGAATGGGCAGCTAAACCTGTGTGAAGCAACAGCTTTTCCTTGAGTTCTTCCTTCAGGGCCTTCCAGCACTCCCTGATGGCTCCTATCCCTTCCGCTGCCCATGCTTAGGCTGCCTGGCTGCTGGCACTCACTTGAGAGTCCCGTCGGGGTTCTCCATGATAACTGCACTGGTATGGCCCAGGACAAAGCCCGGAATCCAGCCCTCGGCTGCGGGGCACTGGTCAGTGGCGGCTCGGAACACCAGAAACATGTTCTGCTGGTTACTGGCCAGAATTTGAACGACCTCTCCTTGATAGACGTTTATCTCATCCTCCTTCACTGCCGTGTACTCGTGTGTCACCAGCATGGTGGAGATGTTGCTACTGCTGCTGCTTTCACTCTGGAGGGGAAGAGGGAGAAAACAAGGTGGGCAGGGACTGAGACGAGGTCCTACAGCAGCAGCTGCTGGTAACCGTGTGCCATGGCACCAGCCCGCAGGGGCCTCGGCAGACAGACAGGGAGACATTAGACTCCTCCTTCACACGCTCTTCAGCTTAATGCCCCCCCCTTGCAACAAACTTGGTCAGCCATGGAGAAACAACTCCAAAAGATCCACCTCAGTGCTGATGCCCTGGGAGCCCGATGCAGTTGGATCGCCACTGTGCCCTGCACGGGCCGCTCAGTCCTCCTGCCGCCGTCGTGTTGGGTGTTTCAGATTCAAACAAGTAATAACTTTGAAGGCTGTAGAGTAGCCGCTTGGCTGACTGACAGATCGTAACTGAGATGTCTCCAGATCTTCCTAACAAGACATTCGCTGGAATGTGCATTCCAGGATACAGGTGTTGTCTGCCTAACCTTGCTTCCCTCTGTCCCCACCAAAGAATGTGGACCATCTGAAAGAGCAATCCACTACCACTCTACTCTTGTGGATGGCTGCTCCATCTCCTGCGTGTCCCTCAGTGGATGCTCCTCACCGAGCTTGCCTCAGGGATCTTCACATTGCTCTTGTCATGGGAATACATGGCATAACATCACAGAGCTGCCTTCGAGCTTGGGGGAAGAGAGCTTTAAGTGGCTGTAGGGATATTTTTCACTGCCCTTATCCTGAGGCCTGAGTAGCATCCAGTTTATTTTGGTCAGCGACTGATATGTGGTTGGCCTGCAACACCTGTTCAGTAACTCAGTCAATGAAACAAGACTGCAAAAGTAAAACCAAGTTGGTTTTTTGAAGCCGCCAGCCTGGGCATGCAAACGGAATGAACGAAACACAGATGGCAGTCACCTGTCCCATGCTCTCACCTGACTACCTATTTGTCCAGGAGCACAGAAAGGTGACATCACTGCTGATCCCTGAGTATCATCTTGTCTGATACCCCTCTATCAAATTAGGGCCCGGGGAATGGCCTCTGGGCCCTGGCTTTTCTGAGTTTGCTCTCAAATGCTCTATGCTGCTGCTTCAGGGTGTTTACAGAGATTAGCATCTGGGACACTTTCATGGGGAGGCGACCTGGCCCCTACCCTTCTCAGTCCTCATCTTCTGAGCATGTCGGAGCCTTCCAGAGCAGACAGCTGACTGCTGTTCTGAGGTGGCTGAGGGGACATCAGGCCCACCTGCTCTTCTCTGTGAGGCCACGCGTGGGCAGCTAGCAGAGCGGTTACCGGGAACTGCTATGAGCACAGAAGTGCTGCCTGTGTTCACGGTGAGTTGGCCTGTTCTTGTCCCCACAGTCCCCGCTTCCTGCCTGTGACCCTTCAGCTCAAAGGGTGCCTTGGCACACACTCACTCTGTATATTCACTTTGTACTTCAGTATTTTGATTTACAGGGCAGGACCCAGCAGTTTGGGGATGGCACAGGCAAACGTGCTAGACACGTAACCTAAAACTTTCTTTGCCACAAGCCGCCCTGGTTAGGGCACCACAGCAGTCTGTACCTCAAAACTGTGGTAATCTGCGGCCATCACGGCTCTTGTCACTTTCCAATAGACCTCTGGCCAGGATACACACTAGGCATTTCAAATCAGCCTTCCTCAGTTCCCACAAGGAACTCCCTGCCATAGAGCACGACCACATCCCCTCAGAGCAGGGTGGTAAGTGTGCAGAGGACACCAAGTCAGTGACAGGGAGGCAGGGCTGGGGTTGACTCTAATGTGTTCTCTTCTGCTGCTCACATGCTGGTGGAAGGCAAGGTCTGCTAATGGCACAGAGCACAGGCTAGCCCAGTCAGTTTGGGGCCATGTATTTGCACCCCACCCACCCTGATCTCAGCAGAATTCATCAGGAGGTGCCACCTGGAGTGGGAGGAAGAGCACTATGAGAGATCAGGCGTAGCTACCTGTCTACAATCCCAGACAGTTCCTCAGAGGAGGTCACAGGAAGGGAGGCCCTGCTCACTGGCAAGCAGCTAAGAGTTCCAATGGCCCTTTTTAGCCAGAGCTGGGAAGAGAGCAAGAGGGTATGTCACATTGCCATTCTGATGAAGACTCAGCCTGTCAGTCCTACCGCACAAACAGCGGGAAGAGTCAGAAATCAAATGCTACTTCCCCATCAATGTAACAGTCACTAGCTACATGTGAGGGACTGTGCCTTCTCTCGGGGCAGAGCTGTATCTCCAGCCACCCCCTTGAAGGGGCATCCGGAGATGAAGGCCTGGCTTCTGTCCTAGAGTAGTTACTCACTTGGAGACATAGACCTGACAGCTCTCTACTTGCTGGGAATGTTACAGGTTAGAAGGTGCCAGCAGGCCCATTCTGGATGGGCCACAGTGCTGAGACCAGGCCTGGACCTGGACTAGGTCTGGGGCTATGACTTGTCAGTGGACTGTCTGCCCTAGAGTTTCCAACCTAGCAGGAAGACCCCTTGCTGTGTACAAACTGGAGAGTCCATAGCAAGGATGGGGAATGTCCTCCATCAGACACCTGCTTAACCACTTAGCGGTTAGCTCAAGTGTAAACAAAAGCTTCAGGACCCATGTCTCAATTTCTTCCACAAATAAAGATGAAGGCTGAGTTAATCAAAATACCTAATGAAAAAGAAGATAAGATAAAGAGTACAAATGAAGGATTAATAGAAGTCCAGAGGAAAGAGACATGCAAAAGCTAGATTTTATATATAAATATATATACAACGAGAGACACAGACCCTTTTAGGGAAATGTATTTAAAAATTTATAAAGCGTTCAAACATACAGTCGTTAGAACAGTTCTGCGCGCTCACGCATGCCTTCAGAAGAGTGTTACGGGCCAGGTCATCTGCCCTGTAGGAAACAGTTGAAGGACAGTGAGGAGGCCAGAGAGTGGGGGGAACCCAGCAGAGATACCCTTCAGCTTGAGAACACAATGCAAGTGACCACAAAATGAGCTGGAACCCCATTGCAGAGGCGCTCAGATAGCCCCTGGCACCCTCGCTGGAGGCATGAGCCCAGTCATCTCCGGAGAAGCCGAGTGTCCAGGAGACTTAGGGTGGAGGAAACTTTCCCACTGGGCAGTTCCTGCCCCCTTATGCCATTTTATTTTGCTTTGAGTTGTTGTTGGATGTTTTCTTGAGGAATTTTTTTTCATCAGATGACTCAAAAAAGCTGCAAAGATAACGTATGGCACAAAAGAGCAAAACTAAGTGATAAACAAAAAGATTAAAAGTGTACATATTTCATTGTAAGTAATAGAGAACAGAAAAAAAACTCAAAAAAAAAAAAAAAACGTGAAAAAAAGTGCGAGGAAGGCAGGGCCTAAAAAGCAAGTCCCAAGATACTTTTCTGGTCAGAAACTGAAGACTTAAAGATGCCGCATGGAGGAGGTTAATGGTGCACTTTCTCTTAATAAGGAGACAGGAATAAAGCAAGAAGCAAGTTAGTAGAGAGGAGAGCAGGCGCTGTCCGTGGTCCCACAGGGGGTTAGAGGTGGCTGCATTCATTTGGCGGCTGGGTGCCAGTGCAATGCCACGGGGCACGGACACGAGTGCACACACAGAGGCCACAGACGTGTCTACTCAGACAATGCACAGGAGAACTGGAGAAGGCGATTACTGCTGCACAGTGCTGGAGAGCTGGAGTTAGTATGGAGGTTTAGAAGAGCTGGCGGGACAGAGGTGGTGGGGTGGATGGGCGCAGGCTCCCCGGCGCTCTTACCCCATTGCTCTGAGTGGACTGCACGGACTGCTCGCTGGCCGAGGAGCACGTGCTCATGCGGTCTGTGTCCTTGCTGGGGGCTGCATGGCGGTGCGTCTGTCGCTGGAGGGAGTCACTGTCCCCCGGGAAGGTGAAGGAGCTTGGCCGGCTGGCAGGGGAAGCAGGAACGGAGCTCCAGAAGGAGCCCCCCTTCTGCAGGGGGCTGCTGGGAGGAAAGGCCTCCTTGCCAAAAGGAGAAGGGAACGTAGTGGAGAGAGGAGAGTTCAGCGGCGAGATGGCCCCCGGCCTAGTCTTGCCCAGAGGTAATGGGCCCAGGTTCCCCCGGGCATCCTTGGTGTTTCCGTCTTGGCTTGTACCAGAAGCATTCCCAGGGGCTTTTCTGGGGCTCTCCATCACCTTCATCTTGGGAATGGGCTCTGTTTCTCGTTCAAGACTTTCGGAGTCTCCACTCAGGGGGAGCCTGCTGGGCTGGCCAATGCTGGCCTCAAGGGCCAGGCTGCTGCTCGGGGGAGGCAGTGAGGGGCTGGGAGCAGACATACCTGACATCTTGTCTGCCTCTGCCTGGCTTGAGGCTGCAGAGGAGACCAGCATGGGGGGGTGGTGTCTGACAGGCTGTGGAATCCTGGAGGGCCTGCTCCTGCTTGAGCCGGGACCGCTGCTACAGCTGCTGGGGCCATTGCCATGGCTGCTGCTGCCACCGCTGGAGGCCCCGCTGCCACCGCTGCCCCCGCCCCCGCCGCTGCTGCCCCCGCTGCCACTGCCGCCGCCCCCGCTATGGTTCCTCTGGTACTCGATGGGTGATGTCAAGGCTGTAACCAAGCAGTTCAACAGAAAAAGGTCAGTCAGGGTACCAAGAAAATTCTAACTGCAGAAAAAACGTCACATACAATCAAATGGAAGTACCGGGCTTGAGAGTTAGTGAGCTAATTCAGGCAAATGCTTATGGTCACAGAAGCCTATTCTGTCCACACAGGTCCATATAATTGGTCAACCAGAGAGTTAGACAGCAGCCTGGGGCAAATAGTAGGCAGATTACGACCAGGCTAACAGTGCCACCCACTGAGTGTCTGTTCCTGACTTCAGAATGTCCTGTAGAGGGTTTTCTTGAGACAGGGGCATTGCAGTGTCTCCCTGGTCTAGGCTTAGGCAAGGACGTGACTATGCAGAAAAGGCCACGGTGAGGACTGGTTCAGTAAGCAGTTAGCTCCCTACTGTAGTCTCCAACTTTTTTATCCACCAAGCTAAAATGACGGTGGGAGCTGGCAGTCACAGGGACTGTTGCAGAGAGGAAGATGGCAGTTAACAGCTATGGGCTTCTCTAGAATCACATGAGTTGTAGACACTGGGGAGATAAATCTTGGTCTACCTACAGGCAATGGAAACCATATGGTATTCTACACAAACTATCCTCCTACTAATCTCCAAAAGAGATATGGTGGACAGCAAGTTCTGTGGCATGACCAGGAAACGAGCGCTAAGAAGCAGAAACTTGTATGTGTGAGAGAGAAGATGTAGCTGGTAGGAGGATACATCACCATTTAAAAAGTTGCGCTGGTTTTCTAAAATTTGGTTGATTTCATGGATCCATGTTTGCCGAACACTTGGACTAGATGAGTGTAAAATGAAGGTCTCCACCATGTCACCCGTCCTTGACGTCAGAGCAAATTTACAGGGGTCATTTTCTACATTTTCCTCCAGGCAAAGGCAGCTCACCTTTAAAGGAGTGAACCATTAGAAAGCAGTTAAGACATGGGAACATCCTGAATACTCACCAACTGAAGAATGGCTAGCAAAACGTATGCCTACTGTGGAGTGTTATCCAGCCTTAATAAGAAGACGCTCTGATACATGCCACAACACGGTCAGCCTTTCAAAAAGCTATGTCAACTTTAGTCAGCCACAAATACAAGGATAAATATTTGAGATTCACATACATAATCTCCTGGAAGTAGTCAAACTCTCAGGGACAGAATGAGGCACAGTGGACGTCAAGGGTTATTGGAGGGGACGATGGGCATGCCATATTTAATGTGTGGAGAGTTTGACTTTGGTAAGATGAAAAGAGTCCCATGGTCTGAGCAGTACCACAGCATAAATGTACTTAATACCACTGAGGTGTTCCCTGGAAAAGTTAAAATGGTAAATACTATGTTAGATGCATTTTACCACAAGACTTAAAGTATCAGGTGAATTTCATCCTACATGGCAACAGTGATTTTTAGTTGAACTTCTGTTAGTTGAACAGCTTTGGGACTCATTTAGGAAACAAACATTCCTGCACTGGACATCCGAGCCCACAGTGCTTTGAAATTTAAAATGAATAAAAACTGTAAGGGCCTTGTGTGGTAGCCTGCAATGAAGACGTGGGCTCCTGCAAACCACTTCATAAAAGTGTGCTCAGGCTACACATATACAGTGAATACGTTTGGAAGTGGGTCCCATCCTGGGGCTGCCGAGATGGCTCCATGGGAAAAGGGCTTGCTGCACAAGCTTGGTGCCCTGATCTTATTCCCAGAGTCTACAGAAATGTAAAAGGAGAGAACTAACAACTCAGAGCTTGCATTTGGCCTCCACATGTGCAATGTGGCACATGTATCCAACTATATACACTATACACACACATACATAGCCCCCACCCAAAGAAAAAGAACTGGATACCACTGCTAAGTTGCCATTATGTATATAATAAATATTTTAAAGCTTAAAAAATTTCAAAAAGTCTGAAACCAGAAAGACTTTCTGTCTGCAGCAGTTCAGATAAGGAGTATTTAATCTGCATCATGAAGCTTTGCCATGCCATTTAAAACCTCAGGTGCAAGGCTAGTATCAGGAGCTTAATGGCTTGGTTCATAGCTCAAACATTAACAAACCAGCTATGTGAGCCGGGATTATCAGTTTCCAAAACTCCTCTGCGACTATCTAGCACTGATCCTTTACTTCTCTAAAAATAAAAACACACATTAAGGGGCTGGCGAGAGTGCAGCAGGTAAAGACACTTGCCACCAGGCATGATGATCTGAATTTGATCCCAGGGATCCACATGGTGGAGGAGAATTGATTCCCATGTGTCCTGACCTTCCTTCCTACATGAGCATATGCACACACAACAAAATAAACAAATGTACGAAAACATTAAAGTTTCAAATATCAAAAAGGATGTGCGAGTATATGTGACATTATGACTAAAACACAGGAAACAACTTCACAGAAGCAGCCGGTGCACAATATGAATGCGTCAGTGGAACGTCTAAGGTGTTGGGGACATCTGTCCACAGAGTTGTGGAAAGAATACACAGGAATTTTAAGGGATGGGTTGGCGTATGGGCATGGCTTCAGAGGGACGGACTGCAGTAGCTGGCACTGGGGTGGCATGGGACACAGACAATTGGTATCTCAGCTTCAGGCCATGCAGCTCTTCTTTTGCTGCTGGGCTCTGAAGCCTCTGTAGGTCCTGGTGAGCAAAGGATCACCTGGTCCAATGGCTGTGCCTGGAGACCAGGTTGCCCTGGGCTCAGGGACTGGAAGCCTGGCACCAGTCTACAACAGCCCAAGCAGCTTCACAGAAGAGAATGCCATGTCTCACCTGCGCGCCATGAAGCCTACAGACTCAAAGGCCTGAGAGGTTCCTTGGCACCTCTGAGCAAAACTCCAGTGTTAATGAAGGAGGCTCTAAGAGAGGGGAGCACGTCTCCCTTCTGAACTCAGGCCTGTGCAGCTGCAGACACACCAAGAACTGAGGGGAGGTGCGTGTACGCATCTTCTAGGGACCATCTGCTGGGGCCCCAGGCTCCCTTCTTCCTCACTCTGTCATCCTTGATTTGACCCCTTTACAGAATTAGGATCCTTCACAATTATTTTCTGTTTACCTTTCTCTGCCACCAGAGGGCAAGCTACTCCAGGGCAGAGAGTGTCTCTGTCCCACCTATGGAGCCCCATGCTAGAAGAACTTTGAGGATCTCTCTGTTGAGTGGAGAATGAGACACTGAGCTGGCTGTGTTCTTTGGCTCCAGGCCAATACTCTAAAGCAAGTTCTACACGGTCTTGCAGACACTGTCTACTGGCCCATGGCTAAAGTCACACAGGTATTCAAGACAGCAGGCCCAGAGCACAGGCAGCATTGTGAACTTTAAAGATTAATCAATATACTAAAAGGTTTTGAAAATATTAAATGAAATAAGCTTCAGAGAATGTCACAATAACCAGAAAGAGTTATTAAAAAGCTTGTTACCTTGATACTGTTCTTGAACAGAAATCCTGGCATGGAAAAGCCCTTTTTTTTATCAAGAGGTTCGCTGAATATGACGATCTGTTCAAAGAGGAAAACCCGCCTCTCTTTGCATCGAGGCAGAAGTCCTGCATCTTGGTCTGTGACCAAGAATGTGTCCTGCAAGAGCAGTTTACCCTGGGCAACAATTTTACCCTAAAAAAGAAAAGGGGAGGAAAGGAGGGGAGAAAACATTGCATTCTCAGTGGCCAATGGTCTGTTTTCTTTGGTTTCCTCCCACAGAATGATGTGTCCTTCTAGGAGCTTACGGAGCTTATTATTTTACTGTAATGAATTCTTAGCTCCAAGCAGAACAATGCTTTAAGTTAGAAGTCTTGCCAACCTTGTGTAACCAATGGCTTCAGAATCCGAGAGTAAGAAAGGGCTTCTTTAGGGGTGGTTCTGACAAAAGGCAGCCATCCCTGTCCCCTAGGTGTGTCAGCAGAAGCCCTCCAGGTACAGACTGTGAGCTTCAGTCTAAGGAACATGGACCTGGGACATTAAACCTTAATACTCCAGTGAGCAGGTGTCAAGAAACACCAAAGCATCTTCCAGCTCCTTACTCAACCGGAAGACCGATTCTGACCTGAATTCACATTTTTGTACATAGTAAAAACTGTGTAAGAGTTGGAGCGAGCAACCTGAATAAGCTGGGAAGATTCAAGAACTGAGTGGTCCTGAAGTTAGTCTCCAGGGATGAGAGAAGGACAAGAGCCTTCATCCCTGGCTTTTGTGGCTTTAGATGCCTGGAGAAGATGTAGACACCGCCAGAGACAAAGCACAGCCCTGCTGGCCTCTATTCTAATGGCTTCAGGCAGAGCATGGTTCCCAAAGGAAATCAAAGGCACTGAAAAGAGGCTGAAAGTCAGTCACACTGAAGGAGAATGAGAGGAGACAAAAAAAAAAAAAAAAAAAAACAAAAGACAAGGACCATTTTTCTACCAGGACAAAGGAAAGGGACAGGAGCAGAGGAGACCCGCAAAGAACAACTGCATTACGTCAAATCCTTGCAGCCGCCCAACGTTCATCATGTCGTTACACCGCTTCGGTACTATGCACATGACTTCTACAGCTTTCTGCGGGTGGGGACAAAGCAGAGTCACAGGTCAAGCTCCTCTCTGGGCTACACCTCCGCTGCACCTCCAATCTTAGTTTCTCTCCAGAGAGGGCACAGAGATTCCATCCCCCCAATATGACCCCCCCAAGACCAGACTCCATGCTGGTAGGGGGTTTTCAGGGGTACAGCAGGACCACAAGATACCTCTAATTCCGACGTGTCCAGGCTAGCCTTTTTTGAGTACTTGAGGAAGTCCTGTGAGAGAAGTGAGGAAAGAGATGTGGTGGGTGAGTGAGGGTGGTGGCAGCTGGCCCTCTGCCGCCATCTGTCTGTCGGCACATCCGTGCCGCGCTCTCATTCCCGCCTCTTGGAACCACAGCACACAGGCATCCGGATGGTGAGAAACCATCCCTGATTCCCACTCTACTCCAAGACTGACTGCGGCCTCTCTTCATGTCCAGGCCCTAAGTTTCACATGACGTCATCTCTGGTAGCACCTAGTAACTTAAAGCAGTCCACAGCTATTGCTAGGCCAATAGGAACAGATACATGCGGACTCAAAATTTAGTTTAATCAAGAATCCAAGAGGACAAGCTGGAGAAATGGCTTAGCAGTAAAGAGCACTGGCTGCTTTTGGAGAGGACCCAGGTTTGAGTTCCAGCACCCATGTGGTGGCTGACAACTGTTTGTATCTGGTTCCCAGGGGTTCGCACACCCTCTTCTGGTCTCCATGGGTGTTAGGCACACATGTGGTACACAGGCATGCATGCAGTTAAAATACTCATTTATATAAAATATACATATATTTAAAATAAAGTTGATAGAGTTACAGATCACTGCCATCCCAAGGCATATGGCAGAGACATGAGTTTGTTTTCACTGACCCTTTGATTCAGAACTTGAGAGGAATGAGATATGGAAAAAGCTGTATAGAGGTTTCTTATTAATGTAATGAACTACCCAAAACATTTATGAGCAGAGGTAACAGAGTAGCTCTGTAAGGAGCTGTGGTGGTGTGGAGGGTGAAGGGCGTCCTAGCCCTGCAGCGGAGTGACAGTGACCCTGCTCTTGCCCCTGCCCTCACCTTTAGGAGCAGCTGGTACTTCATGATTCTCTGTACAGGTTTGATCAACAGATCCGTGAGCTGCAGTCTGTGGCCAAGGCGCTGCTTTAAGTCCTGGGGATTTGAAGGGGAAAAACCAAAACAAACCACCTCAAGTGTTGCTTGTTAAAAGGCAACATTTTATTCCTTATAGTTAATCATAACACCCTGATTGATAGAAAGAAAGAAAGAAAGAAAGGAAGGAAGGAAGGAAGGAAGGAAGGAAGGAAGGAAGGAAGGAAGGAAGGAGGAAACAAAAGGCGAAAAGGGCAGTCTGTCCCTCAGGATGTGAACATGTGGTCTGAATCTTCCTGGGTGAGTTTTCAGAAGGCTATTCCTGTTGAGGCTTCTTTGTGCTCCGCTTGTCCCGGGGGAAGGTATGTAACACAGGCTGGCCTGTGTTAGCCTTTTTAGTCTTCAATTACTAAGGCATTTTTTTTCCAGTTTGTTTTATTTACACAAACACATACATCATTTTTAGGAAATAAGTCTAGATCTGAATGACTGAGTTTGTAATAAACCTTAAATTTACAATGATAAGAAACCATTTCTCCCCAGGGCTAGAGAGAGCCTAGTGGTTAAGAGCGTCAGCTGTTCTTTATGAGGAGCCAGGTTCAGTTCTCAGAGTCTCCTGGGTGCTCCTAACTGTCCAAGGCCAGAACTCCAGTTCTAGGGGACTCAATGCCCTCTTCTGGCTTCCACAGGCATCAGGCATAAAACAATAACAACAATAAAAGCAAAGCAAAGAGAACCAAACCAAATTTCCAAGCCCTTTCCCGCCCATTACAGGGGACTGTAATTACTGAGGGCCTTAGGTATGGCAGGAGGTAATTCTCACACTGAGCTCTGTCCCCAGCAATTAACTATTCTGGTAATTCAATGCTTTTATTTTGAGATAGGGTTCCATGAAGTTATCTAGGGTGAACTTTATCCTGCTATGTAGCCCAAGTGAGCCTTAAACTTGGGGTCTTTCCGCCCTGTAACAGGGACCCTGGAGAAGAGCCGCCACACGCTGCTCAAACCCTTCATTTTAACCACACTGGCCTTCTGAATGGCAGGCCAGCTACACACTGAGTCCACACTCATTTCTCTGATTTAGAGACGATAAAGCAAGCACCAGGGCACATCTCTCTCAGGCCAGTTCCATGAGGATTCCATTGTCTCAGGGGAAATCAGTGACATTTGAACTTCTTGTAATCACAGTGCAATAAAAGATTCAGAAACCATCAGTTCCCATGTTGAGTCTTACCTCAAAAAAGGTATCGATGTACTCGGAGACTATATGTTCAGATTTTGGCTTGTTTTGACAATAGACTATGTACATGTGCAATCTTCTCTCCTAGGAGTAAAGAGGCGGACAGAAGGTTAGACCATTGGGAGTGAGGTAGACTATCAGCACACAGCACATGCAGGGCAGGATCACTGTGGAGCAAGGCAGCTACTCTTGGGAGCTCCTTCCAGATTCAGGGTATTAGCTTACCCCGGCTCTGGGCTCTGAAATGGCCCTCTGTTTTCATCTGGCACACACCCGATCCTTTCCTTTACCGTACCAGCAACACCACTGGCAGCGTGAGAACATACTTCCATTACTCCAAGGCTGCCAGCAGTCCTGGTGACCAGTCTGTGTTTAGTAAGTCTTTAATCTCAAATCCCATGGCAGGGAAAATAGGGACAATGGGCATCCTGTTAATTCGACGGCTTTTGAAGCTACACATGCAGACCCCTCAGGGTCCACGGGGCCTATCTGTGGTTCCCTTAGGTCAAAAATCACTTTTGAAACGCCACTGGGATGTCGCTGCCCTCTGGTGGTGCTGACATGGGTACTGACACACCCCAGGTCCATGGTGGTGGTGGGGAATCACTGGCAGCACTGCAAGTCTGCCACGGAAAATGCCAGCTTCACTTCAGAATGCCACTGATGAAGTCATAAAAGTCAAGCTCGCACATGGCACACACATGCTTTCAACATCCTCGCGTCAGGATGGGAGTCTGCTTCACTCTTCCGCATTCAGTCACAGCCTTGAGGAAGAGCACTTGTGACTGAAACCAGCTCAACAGCGGCTTTTGTTACGAACTGCCATCAGCCTGACAGAATGATGGGCACACACCGCAACTGCCTCTAGTCTGGAAGCTGGTGGCAATTTTCTTGAGCACTGATGAAGTATGCTTGTCATCTTAAGGCAAGACACACAGCTGGCAGTGCGGACGAACAGTGGAAATCCCAGGTTCAAGAGGGGGAAAAATAGAACTCTGGAAACCATGTGCCTTAGCTTGATGAGACTCTCTGAAGGACCAGTGATGGAGCTAAAAGGCTCATCTGGGATAACACGCGATGAACCATACCAACGCCTGCAAGAACATGCCAACTCAGCAGCTGGCTTCCAACTGCCTGGTTCACAATTCTCAAACTGCCTGGAGCCAAAGGCTCTGAAGGCAAGTCAGCTAAACAGATAATAAACAGCAGCAAGGAGAAGATCACACACAGTCTTTTGAGAGCCTGTGTTGTACGAGCCTTTAAGAAATTATCCTTTACCATTGCTGGGTGGTGGAGGCGCACACCTTTAATCCTAGTACTCAGGAGGCAGTGGCAGCCTGGTCTACAAGAGCGAGTTCCAGGACAGGCTCCAAAGCTACAAAGAAACCCTGTCTTGAAAAACAAAAACAAACAAAGGAAGACTCTGGTATATGGTAAAGATAACTATCGACAATTACTTGAAAAGGATATTTAAGGTATTCATTCATCCATCTCTAACTACTGTCTGTGAAGATGGATTTTTCTGTTTTGCAGTAACAACAATAATAAAAGTCCTACAATATATGGAGAGCAGAACCAGATATGAAAATCTACCTTCTATCAAGCTTGATATTAAAGATAATGCAAAAAATGCAAAAGCCTTCTTCTTGAAAATACAGTGATTTTTCCTTAAAACAACTTGCATACATATCATTTATTTTAGATTCATACATATATTTAGCTAATACATCAAGCCCATTACAGGTATGGGCAGGTAAATAATTACCAAATACTTGTTTGTCTTTAGACACTTGCAAGGTTACTGTGCCAAGCCTGTCTGGCTCTGGAGCCCTCTGACCAACCTGCATTGTTGCAATCCCAGCAGCCAGACAGGGTCATGAGCGGGAAAGCGGGTAACTCAAGAGATGGACAAGCCACAGGGGATTAAAACTATGAATGACTGAGAGCATCCACTCTTCTAAACGTCAGGCAGCCTCATCTTCAAGTCACCGAAAATGCCAGTAACAGAGTAGAATATAGAACTGCCTCTGTACTCACGTGCTTTACAAAAAGGGATCCTAGTTTTTCTGGATCTTCAAGGCACTTCTCCAACTCTCCTAAAAAAAAGCTGGAGACAGAAAAACATCAGAACTCTTTCCAACTTGTCTTCTTAATTGCAGACTGAGTCTGTGCAGAGGTGGACAACTTGGAAGACTACAGCTCATCCTTCATAAGTATAAGCCAGGCAGAAAACACTTGGTGAGGATATAGTCAGAAAACAGTGTGAAAAGCCAAGACAGAGACGAAACTCTTCCTCAACCCCTTTCGAGAAATTAATATTTCTCGCCTCACTTTCTTTCAAGGACACATGCACTAACATCGGGCCAGGCACTGAGTGCAAACGAATGTTCCAAGGCACCGGTCAGTCCCATTTCCGAAAACTTGGCCTTCTTGCCCATGAACTTCCATTCCATGATGAAGCTCATTCCATTTTAGAGGCTCAAACCAGGCGACAGACACAAAATGATTTCACCTGTGCCAGCTTAATGATTTTTCTCAAGTATCATTGAAATCAAGCCTAGTCAGAGATCTTAGCTCACACAGGATCAGAGTACAGTGCAGGCCCAAGTGTGCCCTGCTCTTCTCCAAGATGTGTGTTGCTTTACCACTCACATGTTTATACTTTGCAAGCTGTGTTGAGCTTTGTAGCACTTGGGGTTCCAATGTCTCTGTGGCTACAAACACTTTGAATCCAGTTTCAATGGCCACCACAGGAACCTTCTCCTTTCCCTGTTGCAGCTTTTAGAACCAGCCTTGGGAACTGAAGCTAAAGTGCCAGATACCTTCCCCTTGTATTTTTTACATTTGGTTTGTATGTGTTTGTGCATGCACTCATGCACAATGGTATACATGTAGAGGACAACTTACTGCAGTGGGCTCTGGGATCAAACTCAGGGCCTCAGGCTTGGTGGTAATCACCTTTGCCTGCTGAGCCAGTCCGCTTCCATGTATTCCTTTCTGGGCTGATGGCTATACTTCCGTGAAGCTGAGAGTATGTAGAGTGTATGCTGAGGTGGGTTTAAAGGGTTTAAAGTCACTCAATCGTATCTATGAATTCTAGTGAACTCGATGCTACTGAGCTTGTGCAAACGAAAAGCCTTTTATGAGTTTGAAGGGTTTAGGTTTTATTCTTCCTTCAGAGAGGTAAGAGCAGGATACAAACAACTTCTGGAAATGCCCAACTGTGACACCTTCCTACACCTGTATATTTCATAGCTTAGAGGGCACAGACATATCTTCTGGCTGGAGAGACAGAGCCCAATCAGAGTAGTGAGGCCTAATGACTAAGTATGTGGGTCTGTAGCCTCAGCTGTGTGCTTTGTTTTCTTAAATCATTTTGTTTGTATGTGTGTATGTGTGTGCATGTTTACATGTTCATGGCTGAGTATGTGTGGGGTACAAGCATGTGTTTGTGCACACATGTGTGGAACCCCAGAGTTGATGGCAGGAATCTATTTTGATCCTGCCCCACCTTGACTACTGGGGCAAGGTCTCTTATTTGAATCCAGAGCTCACAGAGATTTGGCTAGTCTTGCTGGCCAAATTACCCCTGAGATCCTGTCTCCACCCGCTGTGTCCTGGTATTACAGGAAAGTTTCTGCACGCAGCCAACATTTACATGGCGCTGGGGATCCACACTCCAGCTCTCACACTTGGACAGCATGTACTTTACTCCTGGTTCCCAGCCTCAGCTTTAACGAGGCCTGGGCTTTGCAGATGGTCATAGCATGCTCCAGCAGGGAGGAGCTGTGTTGGTATAGGAAGACAGCAGGAGGCCTGTCCAGGCTGTGGAGATGGGAGACTGCAGCTGGAACCCCATGACAGTATCAGTGACTAGTGTTAAAACAACCCTGGACAATTAAGGGTTTTCAAATTATAAACAGAGGGGCAGATGTACAGTGGCAAGCTGTCAGACAAGGCAACCTCCTTTACACTGGCTCCCATAGCCCTCTCCTGACTCTGATAGGTGTGAGCAAACTTCATTTTCCTGGGACATCCTGTCTACTTCTCTGTGGCACTAAGTTGGGCAAGTGAATTCTAAATTCCTGACAATAATGTAGACTCAGAGGCAGCTGCAGCTCGCACTGGAAACAGAGTGTCACTGTAAGCAGACGCTGCCATCGCTGGGTGTGAAGCTCCGGCTGTGTATGCACTGTGGATGGAGAATGGGAGCCACAGAGAGGCTGACAGGCTCTGCTTTGAATGCTTGATGCCCAGCTGGGCTGTGCTGCTGGGGGCAGGGCACAGAAACCTTAGGAGCCAGGCCATCGCTGGAAGACCCTCTGCACCTCCTGTTGCTCTCTATTTCCTGTCAAAAAGAGGTGAAGATTCTCCTAAACTCCACACTCCTGCAGCCATAGTGTCTTTCCTGAGTGTATGGGAACAGGAGACTATGGACTTGAAGCAGGGCAGAAAGACAGGGAAGGCAAGGGGACAGATGGAGGGAAAGAGCTCTTCATTCCCTGGGGTCTGGTTTGTATTTCTTGCTGGCTCAGACGCAAGAATTTTAACATGACTAGCAAAACCACAGCAGTGTTGCTTACATAGAGACAACATTCTCTTTCCTGAGACACATCTCAAACAAGGCGAGCTGAGAGCTAAGCGTGGCTGCTTGGGGGGTAGGGAGAGCTAGTTTTCTTAGGGGTGTGGCCTCTCCTAGGTTTCCCATGCTCTGGTGGATGACCATCCACCCATGCACATATGGGCAGCATTACTGAGCTTGGTGAGCTATAAAGAGGGAAGCAAGAGGATAGGAAGTCAGGAAGGGTCGCATGGGGGGCTGCTTAAGGTATGGGGAGAAGGGATGGATCTGATCAGGAGATTATACACATGTATGACATCCTCAAAGCATGGAAAAACGAAAGAAGAAGAAAATTAATCCAGTAAATCTAACTAGTGTTTGTGTGTGAGAAACAGCTAAGGATCTATGTAAAGGCAAGTTTAACTTCATCTGAAGCACATCTCTCCATCTTCACGTCATCTCAGCCCGAGGGCCAGGAAGCACTCCTTTCTCTTATATAAACCTGTGTGTGTCAGCGAAAAATCATACAGGTAAAATGAGTCATAATCCCAATAAAAATATACATCTTAATCTCCTTGTGACCTATGTGCAGCAAGAATTCCTTTGACCCTTTGATTTGTTATCCCATCAGCATATCCTGAAATTATTTACTGCGCTCTAAGTCAAGATCTCTGCTACACCCGAAAGGAAGTTCGCGGAAGCAGAAACTTAGGTTGCATGACAGGCAACATTGAACTGCATCTTCCACAGTGCTGCCTGAGCAAACCCTCTGAAACTGGGAGTCAAAAGAAGGCTTCATCCCTAATGTGTGTAAGGAGTTCACCTTCCAGCCCTGTGTATGTACAGTATTCACCTTCCATCCCTTGTGTATGTAAGGAGTTCACCCTCCATCCCTGTGTATGTACAGTATTCACCTTCCATCCCTGTGTATGTAAGGAGTTCACCTTCTACCCTGTGTGCATGTAAGGCATTTTGGCCACAGAGGCAAAGCTCACTGACTCAGAGAATTGGTACCTAATGGACCGGAGCTGCTGCTGTGAATGAGCCTCACACATCTCTCTTAGCTGTTTGGAACAGGTTTGTAGGCAGAACTTGGAATGTCTGAAGACCGTGGGCCCTAGAAGCCCCAGAATGCTACACACAGAGCTTCATGTGTGCCTCTGGTAGGGGAGCAGAGGAGCAGATGTGGACAGAAATATGGACAAGAAAGAATGCACTCAGGAGGTTTCAGACGGTGCAAGGGCTCTGGAGAACTGGGTTAGAGGGCATGGACACCACACTCTGACGACAGTGATGGCTGCGCGCACAACACGTCCAGGCCAAGACATCCTGACCAGGGCGGATATGTTTCTGCGGGGCTGGGGACGGAACCCAGAGAATTGCACTCTGCCAGTACTTACATCACCAGCCCAAGGCGGACCGCAAAAGTAATGAACAAATAAACCTGGTGGAGAAAAATCTCAAGACAGCCTAGCACTCAGGCTGTGGCACAGCTAATACAGGAGGCTTTTAGCCAGGTTTTCTATGAGAGTGGGGACCAAGAAGAGGAGAAAGATTTAAAAACATGCTGGTTAACTAAAAAAAGACAGCATGTTTAAGTACAGACATGGTCATTAAAGAGAAAGCCACTAGGGAGTCTTTCTGCACTGGGCCAATAGAAGAAGGGCTCTGACAGCATCTCAGATCTGCACTGGACCAATAGGAGAAGGGCTCTGACTGCATCTCAGATCTGCACTGGGCCAATAGGAGAAGGGCTCTGACTGCATCTCAGATCTGCACTGGGCTAATAGGAGAAGGGCTCTGACTGCATCTCAGACTCCAGCTGTGGCAGGCACAAGAGGATGAAAGGCCTAACTCATCTAAAAGACTTTTCTTTTAAAAAAGTGCTGCTTGGGGCGCTTGGCTCTCATGGCGTCCTAGAAAAGTGTTTTCTTGGGTTAGCTAACCAAGAGCACCTCCACGAGTGCATCATGCTCCGAGCGGGGCCAGGCATGGCTCAGGCTGGCAGCAGATCCTGGCAAGAAGAATGCAAGAACTACTGCCCAGAGGCTTCCTGATTATCTTTCTGACAAACAGGTAACTTTGCTCTGAGTCCAGAAGAGAATGTGGGAACTCATCAGGTCGGACGGAAGGAGATGACCATGAGTCTTTGAGGCCCAGTGGGGTCTCTGAATATGGAGTGTCTTCCCTGGGCTTGTCTTTTCAGGGTTAGGTCTTCAGTTGGTGGTTGTTAGGGAATATCATTTTAAGGTGTGTGACCTTTGTATCTGCTGCATTTGTTTAACTCTGTGAAGCTGTGTTACTCTGTCTGTCTAAAATACCTGATGGTCCTAATAGAGAGCTGAACAACCAATAGCGAGGCAGGAACAAGGACAGGCGGGGTTGGCAGGCACAGAGTATAATGGAAGGTGAACTCTGAGAGAAAGAAGAGCCAGAGTACAAGAAGGGGAGGACACCAGGGGCAGCCACCGAGCTACACAGCAAGTCACAGAGAAAGAAGTAAAGAAAGGCATACAGAAATAGAGGAAGGTAAAAGCCCAGAGGCAAAAGTGTTCGGGATAATTTAAGAAAATGGCAAGAAACATGCCAAGCTAAGGCTGAGCATTCATAAGTAATAAATAAGTAAGCCTCCCTGTGCGTGGTTTTCTTGGGAGCTGGGTGGCAGGTCCCTCAAAAATCCAAGAGTAAAAAAAAATCGCACAACAGATGGCACTATTTGGGCACTCTGTGGGGACCTGAGATAGGTACCTTCTGTAGGAAGTAAGTCACGGGGACTGTTTTTTGGGGTATATTATCCTAGCCCCCTTTCATCTCACTCTGTTTCCTGTCTAGGATAAAGTGAGGGATCTTCTCAGCCATACTCTCCTACCGCCATATCCATGCCAGAGCTCATGGTGTCGAGCCATCTGAAGAAACCCTCTGAAAATATGAACCAAAGTCAATCTCTCCTCTCCAAAGTTCTCTGTGTTGGGCATTTTGGTTACAATGATAAAGAGCCAATTAGTACAGGAAGGAAAAGGATGGCTCACAGCGGTAGGTCATGACCTCAAGCAGACTGCCTCTGCTAGGGGACTTGGCATCTTGGCACAGACTAGCATAAAACCTATGACTCTGTCCCCTGCCATAAAATGCTACAACAGTGCAGCACTTTGTCCTTAACTCAAACTCCCTCCATGAAACTACGCAGGTTACAGAACAAAGGGATCTGAAACTGTCCTTTAGCATCATGCACGGCAGGTGTCTTACGTACTCTCTGTGCCAGTCGTAAATCTGATGGATGTTGCCAAACACAATCTTGTCTTTTCCCTTCATGTCATCGGGAACACCGTCTTCTTTCATAAGGGCCATGTAGCCCTACAAAGCAATGAGTGTAAATGAATACTTAGCACAATATCTGCGTCAGACACTGGATTAACAGTCACGGCACCTGACAGAGTCACACACTGTCCTATGAACAAACCAAACCCTGCATGAAAAGCGTCCTTACCGACTGCTTCAAATGTATTGTTACAGTCGCTGCTATAACAGTGTAACATTTATAAATGAATGAAAATTCTCTGAAGAAACTCAAATAGCTGAAAAGACGTAAATGGTTTCATAGAGCAAGCAATCCCATCAGTGGCTAAACATAGGGAGCTGGTCAGTCACAAGTCCCTCCATTTTTTAGGATTTACATCATAAACAAAGGGACTGAATTCTGAGATTGGCAGACAGCACAATAAAAAGGATTTAATAATATCTTTCTGTAAATTGCGTGTTAACACAGATGAATTGACTACTCAGCTAACATGTGTTTTACACTCTCTGTCCAGCTGGATATGGTGTGTATCTTGGGTAGCTGAGGCAGGAAGAGTGAGTGTGAGCCCACACCAGGCTACATAGCAAAACCCTGTTTTGAAACACAAAATAAAACTTCTATTCAATCCCAATGAGATAGTTTATATTGGAAACCTTATTGCTACCAATGACTGCAGAAAAACCAAGCATCTTAAACATTTATGCCAGGGAACTGCAGTGACTCTTTACACTATAGCTCTTTGGCAGTGCTGAGCATGGAAGCCAGGCCGTGTGCACACTAAGCTAAGGCTCCACTACTGAGCTAATACTGCAGCACAGCAGCTGCCACTTTTAATGGCATTGCACACATCAGCAAAACTGAAAGAAAAATAATGTTTTATACTGTAGAGACCCCTCTGCTTGAGAGTCAGGGGTGGCAGTACCATCTGTAAAACCAGCTTGTCAGAAGTATAGGCATGAGGGTTATGAGTTCAAGACCAGCCTTAGCTAAACGTTGAGGCTAGGTCTAAAAAAACAGATCCAGGTGTGGTTGCTCATATCTATTACAGCACTCAACAGGCTGAGGCAGGAGGACTGCCACAAGTGTGAAGACAGCCTGGGCTACACTATGAGTTCCAAGTTAGCTTAGGCTGTAGAACACAAAATGAAAACCAACTAGCTAGCCAACCAACCAACCAAAACAGGCCTTTGGATGAACTGAGCTCACTGCATGCTCCTACCTCTAACTGACTAGCACTGAAGACAGTGGCTTTACTGTGCCCACAGGGTACTTAGAAAATGCTAGTGACCGAAAATGGTGGTACAGCTATTCTGTGTGCAGCTGTAAGTAAATGCCCCTGTAGAGGCATGGGCCAGTGGATTCAGAATGGGCTGGATCCACAGCTCAAACACACTGACTATTCAACCAATATTACTGTTGTTTCTATGGTGACATCTAACCTTACAAAGTAATTAAAGGCAAAATTTCAAGATAAAAATCACAAAGCTACTGG
Source organism: Ondatra zibethicus (assembly GCA_004026605.1). Lineage (NCBI taxonomy): Eukaryota > Metazoa > Chordata > Mammalia > Rodentia > Cricetidae > Ondatra > Ondatra zibethicus. Next base: position 227,478 of record PVIU01000480.1, on the reverse strand, counting down.
CCATAAAAATCTAAAAACCTAATTACATATAAAATATATATCAGAACGTACTATGTAAAAAAATTCCCTACATTTGGACACAGTTTGCTAAGACAGCTACATTGTAAGGCTTCTGAGACAGTATTATCATCCTGCCTTCTGAAATGGCACCTCTCTGATGATTCAGGCTCTCAAGTTTCCGAAGATACATACCTCAACCACACAGCCAAGGTCCCGCACATAGTCTCGCTCCGTTTCTACTAATTCTTGCAAAACATAGCTAGAAGAAGAGAAATACAGAGTGTTTTCTGAATAAATTGTCATAGACAAATTTGCTTTTGTGAGGATGGGTTTTTTGAAGGACTGCACAACAATACATCAAATTTATATAAGCAGGTCTGTCTGGTAGGTTAAGTGAATGACTGTGACCACTTTATAGGCCAGGACACGTGGTCACACATACAGGTATAATGTGTGCGCACACACAGGTATGATGATGGCATAAAATGAAAATAGCAAGAAGCATAGGCCCAAGTTTGTTATCAAGTTATGACATTAGGGGGTGCAGCTGTTTTTTTTTTTTAATGAAGTCATTTTAGGCTCCAGTGGACATTTGGGAAAAAATTTCTATTTCAGATATCTAAAGTATGCACATCACACTCAAGTGTATCTGTCTGTAACAACCAAGGGGACTTTGATGAAAGAGAACACTCCCTGGGCTGGTTGGTTGCCTCCCAGACATTAAAGTTACGTCTCCATTGCTGAAGTCAACATTCACTGGGGACATAGGACTTGGAGGATTTGAGCTGATCTGACCTGAAAGCCTCTACCTGAGAGCTAGATTTCACAGTACCAATAAGCGCTTTGGAAGCTGCCAAGGGAGAGACACTATTGATCACACTCCCGATGCTCATGGACAACAACAGTGACGAACAACACGGCAAGGCACCTCTAGAGGTGCAAGAACGACACAAGGTAACCAGCAGCCGTGTAACCGGACTTAAGGACCACACAGCAGGAACTGGCACTGGAAACCTAGCCAATGATCTGGGGTTTGCGAGGGCCCTGCTGCTAAACCAACGTAACTCCTAACTGCATCCTAAATACTTAGTCTTACGCCCTCAGGTAAGTCTAACTCACTTCCTGTCGAAAAAGCTTCTCTTTGCAGCAGATGGAGACCATTCTAGAAAGCCACAGCTGATCAGAATGCAGAAAACAATTGACAGCCATTGACAGTGCCCAGTTGCAACAGATATATCTACGACCCAACCCCCATTTCTAATGCTCAGGGAACATGACAGAAGAGGGGTGGAAAGGTTCTAAGAGCCAGAGGACAAGGAAGTCTGCTGCCAAATTGTGTCTCCTAGAAATGTCAGGGAAGCTTCACTTTTGATGCCTCAACAGCATGGCTGCCTACACAAGCCCTGGACAAGGACACCAGTGGACAGGGACACCAGTGACCCTGCTATGATGGAAGGGGGGGAGAAGCACAGGGCCCCAATCCTAGTCAAAGAACCACAGGAAACTAAGGAGAGCCGAGAAAGGGAAGATTAGCCGTCCTGGGGAATGTAGCCCCTTCAGCTGGTTAACCAATACCAAGAGGTCAACCCTGAAGTCATATACACATAAGCAACACTCGCTGAACTCAGCAGGCTGTATTTATATATTTATGTGTGTGTATATGTAACAGTAATAATTAAAGAGAAGAGGTCATGAATTTGGGAGTTATTAATAAAGCGCAACAGATATGGAGAACAATAGAAATTATAGCTATGGATTACCAAATCCTTACACATACACATATACCCCACCCACAAATGCACACACGCATGTATATACACACACACACTTGCACATGCACACTGTCTTGGCAGGAGGCCTTGGATTTCCTTTGTCTAACTCAGAGGTGGACTCTACTCTCGGCTTTGGGGTGCTGCAGCTGAGGGGAAGAGGGGGTGGGAGGATGTCGTGCTGCTTACTGCCTTCTCTTTAGAGAGCTGGATTTTCTTTCTTCCATTTCATCGATGGGCGAGGAGGACGAGAGGAGGGAATTGTCCGAGGGATTGAAGGAGGGGCTGCTACTGTCTCCCTGGTCGACAAGCAGTGAGCTGGGACGATCCTCCAGCGCCTAGAAAAAATTTAGGGTTGATGCTGGGGTAAGAAAATCTAAGTCATAAGATACAAAGGATGTGCCTGGGAAATTACAAAATCTCTCACAACAGATCAAACTGCTCTACTAAGAAAATCGGGGGAGCCGGGGAGATATGCGGTAGTAAACAGCATTTGCTGTTCTTGCAGGAGACTCAGTCTCTAGGCCCAGAACCCCCATGATGGCTCTAGACAACCTCTTTTGGCCTCTGTAAGTACTAAATGCATGTGGTGCACATACATACATGAAGGCAAAAAACCGCTCATACATGTAAAATAAAAACACAAATCTTTAAAACAGCAAACAACAACAACAACTCATATTGAGCCAGAGGACCTGGGTAAACAGGAAAATTGGAATAAAAATACTAATCATTGAGTGTGTGTGTGTGTGTGTGTGTGTGTGTAACATTCCTCTCCGTTGCTGCAGGAGACTGGTCATGTGCTTTTACCACTGTAGAACCTCATGCAGAGTTTGAATGTATTCAAAAGATCTTTGAGCTGAATACTGTTGATTAATGTGACATTGGTCACCCGCTGGTGACCTTCTAATTGGTGTTTGCCAATTCTCTTTCTTTACCTGATTCACTGAGTGTCTAGGGATTACAGCAATTAAAAAACCCTCCCAAGCTTCCAGCTAGATCCACAGAATGGTTTAGCTGGAAAAAAGATGGGTTAGAACAAACAGAACCAAAGTGCAGGAACACTTAGCGTCACTGCCTTAGCTCGCCATTAGTAAAGTGACACTGCTAATATGTGTCCTGCTTTCTTCCCTTAGTGGGAACAGACTCTGTCATCATTGAGCTTGGATGACACAGGCCTGCACGTGCAGCCTTGTTAAAGGAAGCCCACCGAGCTGTAAAAATCACGCCAACTATGGCTCTTACTTATGAAAAATCAGGACACCACGTTAGCTAACAAATGGAGCCTGCTCCAAAAACTGCACTCTGATAAATAAATAGCAGTTGACCTTTATTGGAAGTACATGTTCTTCCAGAGTCTCAGGGCTTGCGTCATGTGCACGGATCAGGTGGGTGACGACAGGGAGCCAAGACTGGGGGTGAGGAGGACATTCTGCCCCCTGCTGTGTAGCTAGACAGTTGGGGTTCATTAGACAGAACTCTGTTCATTTGAACAATGAGATAAAAGAGAGAAGAGAAGGATAGGAGAGACCAAAGGAGTCGTCACAGACTTCATCTGTGACCACAGGGACAAGACCCTTATAACTGCACCAGCTGCCCAAGCTGAAACAACTGAGTCTTGGGCTTCTTCTGGCAGCCTGTCCTCAAGTGTGATATTTCTGAGATGGCACCAAAGAGGGTGCATTGATGGAGACATAGGGCCATATGCTTTTGTGGCAGTTGGGATGGTCACCCTGGCTGTGGTGCCCACTGGTCCCTTACACAAATGTGTGTGTGTGACAAGGAAGCTCCCAGTACAAAGCTGCAGGGATGAGACCTCAGGGATGCTTGATGCCTCATTTGTGAGATCCTCTTTTACTGCTCATGTTTTAGAGGAAGGTCTTTGACAAGTCCTTCTTTTAAACGCAATTTTGTGTGTGAGCGCGCTTGCATGCGTGGTTTTTTTTTTTTTTTTGGTGTGTGTGTGTGTGGCAGGGTATTTCACAGAGCATCTCAGTAGATGCTCTAAGGTCACCCAAGCAGTTAGCTGACCAGTAAACATAATTGAGCATCCCCTAGAAGTCTGGATACAGAGGCTCAGATAAACCACTGTAGCTGTTAATCAATGCTTTCTGTGCTGTGCTCCACAAGTGTTATTTGTTCATATGAAGGAAGATACACAAGTGCTGGGACCTGGACTCTGCCCTATGACCTTTTTCTTGGCTGATGTGAACCTGGTCCTCTCATGCAATAAACTGTAACTGTTAAGAGTCACAGCTTTTCTGAGTTCCGGGAGTCCTTCACAGCCACCGATGAACCTTAGGACAATAGAGCAGACCCTTAGATCCAGTCCTGGTCATAGTGAGAGAAGTGTGTAGCCGCAGTTACACCTGAGCAATCCACGGCAAACGCGAACCTCTGCACACAGGCAGTAGGGACTTGCAACCCTAATGCTCCATGGGGAAGCCTTACTCACCATTTTGCTCTTCACGAGTTCTTCGATCGCACTGACAAGCTCAGCTGCACTGGGAGTCTCCGAGCTGGTGGGGCGGACTAGTAACCGTGAAGAGGCCTATGGGAGAAGTCAAAACAAAGAACAGGGAGGAGAGGTCTCACATTAGTAACGGGACAGAGAGTAAATTCCCTTGCAAACTCCAGTTTTTTTTTTTTTTTTAAAGTAAGTCCAGACAAAAAGACCACAAGTTTGTCTTTGTTTGCATTTATTTAGAGTCATCCTTTTATATTTACAATATTCTGACATGAAACATTAAATAAAACCTGTCTAGGATACATGTGGGAAGCAGACAATGTCTGTTTTTAATCCACAGTCATGTAACAGTGCAATGTTTTTCAGAATGGTGACTGGGCACGGGGGCATCCTAACTGTAACTCTGCAAGTGCTGCCTCAGGCTCTAGGCTATGAAGAAAGAAATAGAACCCGGTCAGCGGAAGAGAGGGAGGCTTAAGGTTTAATGGTTGACTCCCCAAATAATCAGGAAACAGAACGGGGATGCTAACAATGGCTTGACTGTGTTTATGGGATCATGAAAGGGTGCAGTGACCAGATGGGGGAGGGGGACAAGCTCACCATTTCCTGTGCCATCCATTTCCCCAATGATTACTGCAGAGGACAGAAGAGCCGAAGCCTCGCAAGCTACCAGATGCCACTTATGGCTAGATCGAGGGCGGCACGGGGTGACGGCAAGGGGATCTGAGGGACGGACTACTGAGCTGAGATTCAGTAATTAGCAAACACTGTTTGCAGATTACTTCTGCTGGAGAGTAGCTGGGGTCTGAGGGGCATAGGTAATATGAACCTTGCTTCATATTAAGGCCAGCGCAGATGCATGCGACACATGGCTGGCTGTCCCAGAGATGCATTTCTCACAGCGGACAGATACAGAGTTTTACAACGGGCTTTTACATATGTGAACCAAAGTATGTACTTTACAAAACAAACACCGGTTTGCGCGAATGAAATTTGGAATATGAGATGAACAAAACAAAGAAAAAAAATCAAATGGAAAGGTAAGGAAACTGAGCCAAAACAGACACAGAACACAAATCAACGTAATGCTGCAATGAAAGTTTACAAAAAGAGAAAACAGAACAAAACGGAAAATTAGTTCGAGATAATATACTGTCTGGGAGCATTACTTGATTTCTGCAAAAGAAGACTTTGCTACTGATAATACCTAACCAGGCTGCATGGTAAGCAATAAATGATTCCAATAAACAAGACTCTAGCAATTCAGTCTTTTAAAGGAGGAAAATAAGCCAGCAAAGCCTGCTCCCAAACCAGCAAAGTCTGCTCCCCATTGCTTGGATAACCACCAGATTTAAAAAATTTTATTTATTTTGCTTTGGAAAATCTATTCATTTAGACTGTTACAAAACAGCTCATGAGTTGTCCCAACACCCACGTTGCTTATTCCCTGGCCAGTCACTACATATAGGGCTTGAGAGCCTTCACTATCTCTCTCAGATTGGCCTAAACACAGGGGACAAACTAGAGCTTGGCTCTCCAGCTCACAACCAGTGTACTCAGAACCAGAGCACCCTAGCGGGGCTCAACTGCGTGGGTTGTGGGGTACATGTGCTGTGGAGCTGTGTGCTGTGAGTTAAAACTCAGCACCAAGTGTGGTGGCTTTGCTGCTGCCAATCACTGCCTGTCGTATACCCTTGGTTGTCAAACAAAGGCTGACAAATCCAGCAAGTGACTGACACATCAATAGAGTCAGGAAAGGAAAAGGGAAAATGTGAAGGAAAAAGTGTTGAAAGCACATCTATTTCATTTGGAAGACTTAGTTATTGCCAAACAAAACAAAACAAAAGAACAACAATAAAAACCCAGCAGTGACTTCCTAGCTCTATTTTTAGTGCCTCACAAATGGGGAGGGTCACGATGGAGCCAGGATGCAGGGAGGGTATGCAAGCTCCATTTATTAGGTTTCCCTTTTTAATATTGTACTTTTGAGATATTTATTACTGGAGTGGATAAAATAATCTAAAATTATGTAACAATGGAAAGGAAACAGAGACTGACATTGTTTGAAGGCTTCATATGATCCAGGGGGAGCCTCAAGGCTCAGGTACTTCTAATACTTTGTAACAATGCACTTGCTGGGGTTCTAATCCCATGTGGGGAAAGTAACTGGGGAACAATACAACCTTATTTTAACTAGAAAGCCACGTGCAAGAACATATTATGGAGGAAACATTATGGCCTACTGTGTGCCGAAAGACAGGCTGCAGGAGATTTCTCCTTTCTTGGGGACTCTAAGAAATATGTTAAAAATTACTTTAACACCAGCAATTGCTGAAGCATCTGTAAAATACACTGAACATATTTACATGACCACGTGGTATGAAAGCAACATATGCTGGCTTAGTGTTTGTTCTAAATGGACTTATTATTCATACTTCTAAGATATGAACAAGCTGGCTGCTGGGAAAATACCAGGCTTCCAGTCCCTACTCCCATATCCCTGCCTGTCCTGGCATGGAAGCCAGGGAAGGGCTTGGCCTCTGGCCTGAGTGAGTGTGGCTCTCCTTTACCTTGTCATCCTGCGAGTCTGGCTGAAGGAGGCTGTGCTGTTGGATGGCCATGGGTGGGGGCAGCGGTACAGCATCAGCGCCCTCCTCGCCTTCTTCTTCTCCACAGCTCTGCATGCCCGAGGAAGAGGATTTGGACAGCGTGCCGCTGCTGAGGCCCTCGTTCCGTCCTCTCTGCAATCAAACCAACGGTTGTTCCTTCAAGCTAGGCCATGACAACCAAGCACTGTTTACATGTTAGACTCTGGGCCCTCGAATTAATCAGAAGAGCATAGCAAGGCCAGACTCAAACACATATTCATTTCCTCTGGTCTTACTTACATAAAAAGTTTTAGCTTTGAGTTTTAGCTTTAGTGAGAGACCATGGATTCAGAGGAAAAAAGAAAAAAAAACAAAAAACAAAAAGGAACCCCATGACATAATGAAATAAAACAAACATGACACCGTTTGTCACCGCCTTTTTCTTTCTTTGAGCTGGTGCAGGACTTGAGCCCAAATTAAAATCCCCACTGGCCCTGTCAGTACTGAGGTCATCTTGGGGACATGAAGGATGATTTCTTGAAGCATAACTCAGAGCCTCCTGGGACAAAAGGGGAAGCAAAAAAATCCTTGACGTCCTCTCTCCACTTTGGTGACACAGGAATGATGTGGAGAGCGACAGTATGGCGGATAAAAGCAGTCAACTGGCATTTCTAACAATGTCTTTTAGCTTGTCTGTGCACTTAACAGTTTGCAAACCAGAAATCCAAATGACGCCATGCAGTACTGGGGCTTCCGATAAACCAGATCCATTATTTCCCAAGACAGCAACTACTCTTAACATGAAAGAAATAAAGCACTGGAAGAGCTCTAGCCTCTGGACTCCAATGACATCAGTGACAACAGCTGTCAGTCAATCACACAGACCTACCTCTTCGATGGTCTCATCCTGTGGGGTGGCAGCGCTGTCATCAGAGTCCTTCTGGGAGCCAGCATCTGCACTCTTCCGAACCTCCCTGCTCTTCTTGTGCTTGTGGGCCAACTTCTTGGCGTGCCCATCGGCCTTGCCACTGCTGAGCCGCCGCACAGGGCTTGTGAGCCACTTGCGCAGGGTGTTGCCTGGACGCTTGGGACCTGGTGAGCTCTGTGCTCCGATCATGTGGGGCTGAAGAGAAGCCACAGAGGCCGGCGGACTGGCATCATTACTGGAGACAGAGAGTGAGTCTGATGGGACGAGAAGGAAAAAGAAAGCCTTTACTGAACAGGACAAAAGTTCTCTGGCACTGGGGTCAAGTCTATGCCACTTAGTCACTGTGCTTGGTCCCCGGCTTAGCAGACTCTCAGGTGAGCTGCTGGGAACTCAGACTGCTGTCTTATCCAGATGCTGAAACAAAGAGGAGGGAGAGGGCTGGCATCGCTCTCTTCCAGGATGACTGTCAGGCTGGATGATCTTTCTCAGGACACACTGCTCCTTTCTAAAAGTAATGGACATCACCAATCCTAAAGACCCGTGTGGCGACTGCACAGATCCAATCATGTTGATGCGTTTTTGTCTTTGAGATGGAGTCTCCTGTAGATCAGGCTAGCCTCAAGCCTGCTAGATAAGCTGAGGATGACCTTGCATTCCTGATTCTCCCCCTCTACCTCCCAAGAGCCAGGATCACAAAACTATGTGCTACCACAACTCAGATGCTTAGATTTAAAATGTCATAACTGAGGCTGGAGAGATGGCACAGTGGTTGAGAGCACCAGCTGCTTCTAGAGGACCCAAGTTTGGTTCTCAGCACTCACATGGCAGCTCACAACCAACTCCAGTCCTGTGGGATCTAACACCCTCCTCTGGCCTCCACAAGTACCAGGCACAGCCATGGGACACGGATGTACATGCAGGCAAAACACCCGTATACATAAGTTAAAATAAAGTCAATAACAGTTTAAACTAGATTCCAGAAGACATAATTTAAAATTATTTCTAACCATTTGCTTGATTAATAAAATCAGGAAATAAGAACTTAGAGAAAAAAATTAAAGTGATAGTTATATCAATTATCATAAACTAATCAGTCAAAGAAATATATTTAATTTAATACACTACCAGTAAATATCTATCAATCTGTTTGCCTATTTTCCTTCTATCCATCTATATCAATTATCATAAACTAATTAGTCAAAGAAACATATTTAGTTTGACACACTACCAATAAATATCTTCCTGTCTATTTTTCTTCTATCCATCTGACCCGCCCATCCAACGAAAGAGATTAGACTCTGTGACACTAGCACCCACCCATCTGTAAAGGCTGTCATCCAGGACTAACTCGATGAAGCACAGATAGAGCATGGCTAGTGGGGAGCCTAGGAGATGAATAGCTACTTGCTCATAGATAATACAGACAGTTTCTTTGTTGGCAACTTAGCAATGCTACCACATATGCTTGAGTAAATACTAGCAATCAAACAAAGACAATAATTTTTTAAATCAAAGGGGAAAAGAAAGCCTCTTCAGTTAACCAAAATGCTCCACAGAAAGGGTGTCTAGACCAAGTTTCTCACTGGATTTCAAAATTAAACATAGTTAAGTCAGGGCTGATGGACTTCCAAGAGGAAAGTCTTTTTAAACCAATCCAGAGTTAGGTGAAATGTTTCTGTGAACTTGAAAGCCAGCAATCAGGAACTGAGTGGCCACTTTCCAAGCACCTGACGTTAGGGCTCTGCCAAAATGATGCAGAACTGGACGATTTCTTTTAGGAGATGTAATAATGAAGATGACCACTGGCCATGTGTTTTAGGAGATGTAATAATGAAGATGACCACTGGCCATGTGTTTTAGGAGATGTAATAATGAAGATGACCACTGGCCATGTGTTTTAGGAGATGTAATAATGAAGATGACCACTGGCCATGTGTTTATTTTCTTAGACCTGTTAAAGTCTTCAAGTATGCATGACAATTAATCCTTGAAAGCACTCTTTTCCACACGCACCTGCACAGGCTCTTTGCCTTATGGACCAGAGACCATTCATTGCATGCTGTAGATACAAAGCTAGCGTGTAGCCTGTGGCTACACAGTGCCAACACCTCCCGTGAGGGCTTTACACTACTTGAGACAGCTGATGCTCATCTAATTGCTGTCTCGTTTGCTTTTTTCTCTGCTTAAGACACAGGCTGGTAGAGCATATGACACTGCATCATTCATGTTTTAAAATTTACACCTTTAATCCCAGCATTTGGGAGGCAAAGGCAGGTGAATCTTAGTGAGTTCGAGGCCAGCCTGCTCTACAAAGTGAGTTCCAGGACAATCAGGACTGCTACACAAAGTAATCCTGCCTCAACAAACAAACAAACAAACAAACAAACAAAATTTGCACTTTTCTTCCCAGAGGCAAATTGGTTCAGAACTAACGATTGCCTGCTAAGAAGTAGCTCTTTTGCCTGTGCATGTGACATGCAGTATGTGCAAGCATACCTGTGCACATGCTCACTATTTATTATTCATTCATTCATTTTGATGCTAGGTTCCTCTGTGTAGCAGCGTGGGACTTACTCCCAGTTCATAAGCATAAAGTCAAACTCCTCACGCTTTTGATCCTTTACAAGAACACATTGTGTATATGTGATTTAAAGTACCCCAATTCTCTGCCTCGATCTGGAGATCATCAGAGCCTGCATAGCTGCTCTGCACTAGGATGTGACACAATGCATAAATCAGAAGGTAAGCAGATCCACTACACTGGTACACACTTTGGATGACATCACAAGCCCTGATGCATCTCTCTAGTGGATGTGTGGCCTCTAGTGTCCCTGGACACACCCGGCACAGAGCTTACAGTGCAGTCCCTTCGGAAGGACACTTGTCTTCCTCAGGAGGCCCTGGTGGCCACTGCAGCCAGGGGACTACTAGGAGGTGACTAAACCTGAACCCTGAGTGCCTGCTGCCTAGAAACAACACAGCAGCAAATGTGAGGCTCTTGTCCCCCTTTTCCAGGTACCCAGACCTCCCGCCTGTACAGGATCTATGTGGATTGCTAGGTCTACCAGAGAGAATCCTCAGGAGACAGGGGAGACACTGTATGGGAAGGAGCTCAACTGTCAACAGGCTGCTTGGTACAATTCGCAGCTTAGTAGATATATGTAGAGTAAAGATGACTAGGGGAGCCAAGAAACTGGATGCAGGCTGTCCTTATTTTGTTTGCCCACTCCAAGGACACTGATAATGTAGGACTGCCACTGCGGACAGTGATGTTCTGGCCTATTGTGCTCAGTTCTGTGATAACTACGGGTGGTCTCTACCTCCTCTGAAGCACATACAGTTGTGAACTTTCACTTATATGGAAACCAAATCAAGCAGACACCTCTCTCTTGTGGTCTGTGTCTCTCCCTCCAATGTCACTCACTGGTTTTTCCTTAGCACAGAGCAAAGGCTTGGTGCATGTGAGCAGCACTGACCAAGGGAAACTGCACAGGGCAGAGATGGTTCGGGACCAAGCTGGCCCTGCAGCTCTGACACACACCTGCTTGGCATTTCCAGTGCCTCCCCTGTGCTCGCCTTTCCTAGACTGCTGGAAAGCCTTTAGCAAGGCCTGGTTTGGAGCTGGTTTTCCTCCTTTTAACTGAAAAGAAGGAGGACCTAAGACGGGCGTCAGAGAAAGCCTGCATCTGGGCTAGGTTCTCTGAGAGGTGACCCAGGTTTCCACACCTCATAGGGCAGCAATGGCACTTGAAGAAACACCAGGAGTGAAATGAAACTGCTTTACTAACTGTAGTAAGCTGCAGCATCTGGGACTCCTAGTGGCACAGAAATGAGGACATTGTATTTATACAAACAGCGAGTGTCCCAACAATACCCAGAATTCATGGGCAATGTGAGCTAATGGCAAGCCTAGCAGCGTCTAGGCAATACTAAAAAAGCATGGCTGAAACAAACTAGACGGTGACCTCATTCTACTTCTATTTTAGAAGAAATCTGTCCCTTATTAAAAAGGATAAACCTCAGGATAAAGAGATTCTAGCGGGCTTAAAACCCCATGCAGGTGTGCACATAGGAAAGTCACCCCATCTGCCGGGGCCGGTTTGGGGAGGAATCCTCAGGTACGTGGTATCTTGGCTGAGGCTGAGTTCACACAATGGCTATCATGGATTCCTTTGAAAATGGAGATAGAAACAAAGTCAAAGAAGAGGGAAGATTTTAGCATGTGCACACGGGGCCAGAGCCAAGGGGAGGGGAAATCTTCCCACTCTCAGTCCGTAGATCTGGACATCTGTGATTAATAAAAGCACTTAAAAATGTAAGAAGAAAGGGGCCATATCCTGCTAGCTGCAGACTAAGGAAGATTAAGGGTTTCTTTCTTTGTTTGCTTTTTCCAGCTTTCTCCCGACTTTCATTCAAAGAGAATCCGGCAGGGTACTGGAGGAACGCTTGGATTGCTGACGGTTTCTAGCAAACTTTCAGAGTTAAATACTGCACACCCTGAGATTGAAAACGCCTCACCCACATCTACATTTTTTTGGTTTCACAGTTTCAATAGCATACAAGTGGGGTGGAGGGGACACATGTGACCTGGGGGCTGGGACCTGACTGGCACATGCAGGGGTTCTGCAAGTATCTGCTGCAGAGGCTGCTTACTGACAACTGCAGGCAGGCGATGAGGCTGGAGATGCAACCCTGCCTGTCACCTGCATGGTGTAAGTATCTTTAAAGCCCATGACCGCCTTCTGCTCTAGGCGTAAAACTTCCTGAGGTGTAAAACGGCAATGATTTTCCTTCTGTAGGGTGGGGCAGTTGTAAAGAAAGCTATTGTAAATACAACCTAATAGATATTTGGCAATATTCACGTCTTTGCATAGAGAAAAAAAGAAGCTGCAAACAGCATGGAGGGATACAGGGAAATGGAGCCAGATGATCTACTTCAAGGCTTGCGGTGGGAAGAGCAGCTGAGACTGCACAGGCAAATGCTGTTCAGGCTTCGCTCACCCCATAGCACATCAATGAAGCACACGGGACAATAGCTGACAGCCAACTCATGGATGAGGAGGCATGGCCACCAAGACGCACGTACTCAACACTGGGAGACCTTCCAGTAAATCTCTGTTGCACATTTCAAATTCTCTTGCAGTATCCCCAAATGAGAGAGAGAGAGAGAGAGAGAGAGAGAGAGAGAGAGAGAGAGAGAGAGAGAGAGAGAGACAGACAGACAGAGAGGAAGGGAGGGAGAGAGGGCGCACGCAGGGGAAGATACCCAAGTCTCACGCTCCTGGGAAGATACCTGTCTCACGCTCCTAGGCAGACACTGTCTCACTGAGCTAAACCTACAGTTCCTGGCTAATGCCCATTACTCTGTCTTGGTGTCCACTGCGGGTGTGTTGAAGAACATGCGATACACGAACTATGCCATGATGTCTTCAGTCAGGATAAGCATAACTCCAAGAGAAATGTCTAAAGCAAAGGACTGATTTCCAGCTCACATAGTCATGTTTACCATGGGAGGCATCGTTACTATGTAAGAAAGACCACCCCGAAGGCTGTGCTTCTAGAGCTGGAGGCCAGCTGGGCAGGCTTTAACACTCTGTACCAGAGTTATCGAGAGCTGATGCAGAAGCGCTTTTGTGCTGAAAGCCAGGCCAGGGAGCTGGCACTGAGCACACTGGGCCACAAGTGCACACTATTTGAGAACCAAAGAACAAGCAGGCTGCTAGCTCGACTGTGACTGAGCTGGCCAGAACATCCACAGCATCTCTATGCTCTTTAGAGGGGATTTAAAGTCTGCTTCTAGAATCAAGGTATCATTCTTTTTCTTAGAGAGAGAGAGAGAGAGAGAGAGAGAGAGAGAGAGAGAGAGAGAGAGAGAGTCAGTCACCACAGTGCCCTAGAGACTCTCTCAAGAAGACACAAAAAGTCAGCCAATCTGTAAGTTATTCCTCCAGATGCTCATTCAGAGACCGTGTCTTGTCTTACACGATGATTACAATGGCCTGACAGTCCACAAATACTGGAGATAATGATGGGCAATCCACCTGGGGAATCAGTTGAGGGACTAAGTAAGGAAAAGACACCGGCGTGCTTAGTGACATGGTACAGTACTGCTGGCTAAGACCAGACGTGTTTCCATGCCATTTTCCAAGTTCGAATCTGCCTTCTACTTGTGAGTATCAGAAATCTTTCCTTCCCTGGCTTCTCCTTCCTATCCAGTTCCCTTGCTCTGACACAGGTTCAGGTCCCTTCTGTCCTTGGTCCCACTGAGCTCTAATCTGTCCCCTAGCACTGAGGCTCCATCAGCGTGGTAGCAATGACTGAACACTGTGTGCCAGAATTCCATGCCTTTCCCACACACTGCTAGGCTGTGACCATCATGTTGATGCCATGACAACAGAGGAAGTAATCTTTGCAAAGGCAGAAGCCAGGGAGAAGGACTGAGCCTGGAGAAGAGCTATGGATGGAAATATGGAGTAAAAACACAAAGTTCACTCTACACACACACACCTTAGAGTGTGGTGCTGAGAGGGTCTTTGTTACAAGAAATGCAAACTTTGTGTCTGCATCAAATAAGAAGTGAGCACAGAAGACACAAGGGAAAATAGATAAATTTTCTTGCCTTAAAAAAAAATAAATAAAAATCCAGATTGCACTGGAGGCCCCAGCACGGCATTGCCACGGATCACATTGTAATGAGGAACACATGTCTCCCAGCCTGAGAAAATGCACATAAACGACCAACAGATGCAGCTCCTCGGCAGTACCCTCCCACACACTCACCGGGGAGCTCTAACAGCAGTGCCCCCTCCCCAGCTCTCACGACCCATGAATCCCAAAACACAGAATAGTCATGGGCATCAACCCCAGGAAGCTGCTCTGGCCTTTTCTTTAGGAAGGCTGAGAGCCAGAGCCAGGCATAGGCACTGGAGCATATGTGCACTCAGGCATGGGGACACGTAAGCATGGGAGCATGTCTGCACCTGGGTTTTGTTCTAGTCTCATTGTTACCAGTTCATGCAGTGTGTGGTCCCCTTAATACCCAACCCAAGGAAGGTGACCCCTGGAGAACTCTCAGTAGGACTGGTCCTCAGTTTTCCTCCTGACATATTTGAATATTATATGAACATCAGGAAACATGGCTCTTAGATTTATCCGGTAAGAGGGAGGCTGGATATCAGCATTTCTAGTCTGGAAGCCATTTCATTTCAAAGGTCCTTTTAAACGTCATCACTAAAGTGTCAGATAAAGACATGAAGAACAGATGGTGCAATCTGTTAGTTGGCTAGTCAGACGGACAGGATCTCACTCATTGCCAAAATGGACCTTTACGAATACATCAGAGGTGAGGCTATGCAGTCATCATGAAGGACAGGCTGAGCTAGCTTGGATGTCAGAACTCTATCTGGTCAAGGGATGGTGGGGCAGGACTCTCCAAGCATGAGGATCTGCAGCAGGTGAATGGCTTATGGCCTGGGAGTCTTACAAATCAGGGCATTGAAGAGGACAACCTTGGTGACAACAGGACAAGATGAACATTAAGGAACAACTAGCTCCTCCCCGGCACTTTCTAGATTCCTTGTGTACCCTCCCCTTTGGAGAGGCAGAAAGCAGAGTGACACCTTCTTCCTATAGGCCTCTCAAGAGGTCTTTCTTATTTCCACCTAGCAGTGGACCAGGAGAGCCAGGCATCCTTGAGTCTACTGCTTGCTGATGAACACGTAGATGCTCCTTAACAACCAAACTTGTGAAAAAGAGCCACATTATAAAAGATGGCTTCCCCCTTCTTCTGTTGATCCACCCTGAGGTTAGAGCTCACTTCTAAATGCAATCCTTCTCTACTCTGGACAAACACTGACTTGGAGGAATTTTCTAGTCCTTGTTTTTGGCATCTAGAATGACCAGGCTGTCTTCAGTGCTTTTTATGTGTGTCAGGGTCCATTTACTTTGGTAAGAGATGAACAGCAGAATTTCTCTGCAGACAAACATCTAAATTGTTGGAGAGGAGAAAAAGTCCCTGAGGAACTATTTTGCCAATGATGAATAGTAGGACTTTAAGATTCAAGGTCAAAAGCAGATTGTTGCAAGATAGCATAGCAGTGCTGCATGCAAACACACACACACACACACACACACACACACACACACACACACACACACACACACACTTTCTTACAAACAAAAACAACGACAACAAAAAACCAAGACTAGAAAGACATGTATGAATCCCACAAACTAGCTTTCTGTCACCCTCCAATCCAGCACCACCCTTCCTTTGCGATGAGAGTAATCACTGATGTGTGGTGGGGGCTGGGTAGGGCTAGGAGGATGCAGTGTCTTTGCAGTGGCCTCCCTGGATGATCTCTAGCCAGCATGCAGACTGGTGATGTCCACATTGAGGTGTGGGACGCTGTTCCTGGGAACAATGGGTAGGAAAGGGACCTAGGTAGCTCTGGGAGGCAAGAGTGAGTTCCCACTGAGGCTCCAGGTGCTGGAGGAGACCCCCACCTTTACCCAGGCACCACCATGGAGGCAGAGTGACACCCTGCAGACTGAGGATGTCACCTGGTCTTTTCAGTTTCAAAGCAGGAGCCCTTCTGAACGCTCTGTGGTGCATCTGGCTTTTCTGTGATGTTGAGATCCTCCGTGGTACCCAAAAGTCAAATTGTGCCATTTAAAGAAGAATTACTAAAAACAAACAAGAAAACCAGGGACCAGCCTGCTTAGTATTTAGCTCACTGTTCAAAGAGGACTAAGGAGACTCTCTATTTCATGAAGAAACAGTGCCTTGATTCTTAATTTCTGTTTGTGAAGTCATTTCCAGGGCACTGCAGTGTTTATTGTTGCCTGAACAGACACAACTCATCATTTACAGGAACACATAGTTAATTTAGGGGAGAGCAGGCAGTCACATGGCGCCCACACACCATCCTGCCTTTATAGTCCCTAACTAGATCCTTAATGTTAGGGATCATGGATACTCAGCTCATAGTCACAATGGTCTCTGAAGCTCAACACAAAGTAATAGGTACTGAAATATCTAATCTTACTTACCAAAGGCCTGCATCTGGGACACTTTCCACAATGAACATTTTATACCTTTGGTTGCCGTCTTTTTCTTACATGTTAAAAAAAAATGAAGTCACTTGGCTTGCCTTGTTAAAGGGTAAGTCTACAATTTGGGTGGAAGGTAGATGCTTTTAAAAGCTAAAACCCGTCTTCATGAGAAGCAGGGGACACACAAAGACCTTCCAACACAACACAGTTTAAAAGAACATTCTACAGTTAAACTGTGTGGTTTAGTTGAACCGGTGATAAGGCTATGCTTACGCTTTGTCCATACATAAATTTATTATTGTTCTTTTAAAATCAAAACCAGATTCAGAATGTCAGCAGAGAGAAGTGTTTTACTGCCTAAAAAATGTCTGAATTGCATTAGCATACACATAATTGAGCCAGCTACGAACCGTGCAAACTTATAAATGTTGTCATTGAGCCCATACCAATATGCTCATTTTTATACAGCATTAAGGGGTAGTGGGGAGGTCCTGGAATGTTCTGCAGTGAGCCTGCCAAGTATTATCACTCTCCACATCCTCCTTGGGGTAGGTTAACTATGGCTTCAGTCTCAAGGGATGGAATATTAGTTCAGAAGAGTTATAGCTGTGTAGAGGGAGGAAGCAGATCACTCTCTCCCAAACCACAAAGCAAATATCCAGCACATATTCTGGAGTTCTTGGTTTAGTTCAAAAACAAAGAAACAAAAGAGTCCTAATCCATTAGGAATTCCTTCCAAATTGCATTTTAGTCACAAAAGCAAAACGGCGCTGCCACCGACGCTCAGAGCATGCAGACAACCATGAATACAGCTGATGCCCACGGACCCCGGGAGGAAAAGCTTTGCTGCAGACATGATGCACAGAGCATCGTTCACCCCAAAGCACACTCAAGGTCACACTGGCCGCCCCTAACTTTACATCATCTTGCTTTCTACCTCCCTTGGGTCCAAATGACATGCTTCTCTTTTAGTCATCAGTTAGTGACTTTTAGAGTATGGTTCCCCTCTTTTGGGGGTGACCACATCTAAAACAGCAGCAACACAAACCAAAGAATGAAAAGAAGGCTGGGGTGCTTATCTTTGGAGGGAGCTGAAAATTCTGTCTGTCCCCTGCTTCTTGGGCCTCAGGAAGAGGCAGGCGGCTTTCTAAGGATCGCCTCCTGTCAACTGAGTCCTGTAAGAGCTCTTCCCTGTGCCATTCAAGCTACTTACTGGTAACTGCTGCGAAGGAAGGAGGGGAGAGGGGCCTGGAGTTTTTCCAGGAAGAGACAAAGCAACTAGGAGACAAAGGGAATGAAAAGAACCACCGCCTCTGCTAGGAACACCAATTAAAGCAGGACCCTGTCCTTGGCTTTAATCAGTGCCCCTGTGATAAACTGGCACTGCCACCTCCAGGGAGCGAGCAACCACAGGAAGCAATCAGACAGTCTCTGTGTGGGGCTGGGGTGGAACACAACTGGGCCAGGCACTGTGCTGGTTTTCTTTTGAGCTGAAGAGAGACAAAGGGAAAAACATTCAATTTTCAGGTCCTATGTGACCCTAGCAGAGCACACTCCCTCTCACCATGACAGAGTCTGAGACTCAGCTTCACAGCCCCGGGCCCCATGAGCTTAGAGACAGAAAGAAGAAAGGGAGGCTGCCTCAGAACTCAGATGCTTTGTGCATCTCAAGTCCGAGTACTCGCTCTTCCTTTTCTAGGTGACAATTCTGAGTTCATTTTTACCACAGGGTTAAGAGTTACCTATAAGATGTAATGCAGAAGCATTGTCAGCTGTGCTTCTGAGAAAAAAGGATGGTCAAATATTAAAAGTATCAATAAGAGAGACATTGATTTGCACCCAGAAAGACTAGGGGAGACACAACAGACATTCTCAATGGCTGCCTCTGGGTTTTCTGGTTGCTACAGTAAAGGATCCTGATCCGGTCCCTCATATTTGCACGGTCTTAGGAAAGAACCGCAAAAAATGAACCGGAGCATCTGGTCTGTGGCTGCCCAGCCCCCACCCCCATTCCTGCAGGCGGGAAGAGGAAATCGAGGCTCCCTGGACAAATTCCAAGGCTCATTACTCCAAGCTCTCTGTGTTTATGGACTTGCTTGCTCACCCCAGAGGCCAACTCAGAGCACCTGGAGGAAATTCTTCAGAATGAAAAGCCATAAATCTGTGTTCTCCCTGAAGCCTAGCTGCTGCAATGCTTTAGAAAGATACACCAGCAAAGACAGAGATTGCAGCTCACCAGCAAGATGCCTGCCCGTCTAGCAAAGTCAATTCCAGACCAGAAGTCATTTTTGCCCAACAGCTAGACTTTGGTATGGCTATGGCTCCTTACATGGAAGGGAAGACTATTGTGGATTACTATTATCTACTTATATCTCAAAATTCCATATTCACTATAAGCTCAGTTGTAACATGAGACAAAATCTCATAACATTTTCTCCTGGATAAGGTATCCATCCAGCATGTAAAACCTTTTCTATAAAAGTGAGAGGACAAAATTATTTTATAAATGTACTTTGCTTTAAAAAATTTAATTAACAAATTTCAACGAGGATTCTGAAGAATACAGTATGGTGGAGGGGCACGATGATGTGACTGCAGACCAGTGCACTAACAAAGACTTAGCCAAAGTCACGTGGGTTGAGCGAGTAGGGATGAAATACTTGCTCTGGTTTCTGCAGTACTGATTCGTCCCTGGTGCTCCTGTGCAATACACACCATACCGTAAACTTCAAATGAGTTAATGGTGCTTGCTTGTTTGCTTAAGGTTCTTTGAGACAGGATTTCTCTGCGTAGCCCTGGCTGTTTTAGAACTTGTTCTGTAGACCAGGCTGGCTTCGAACTCACAGAGATCCACCTTCATCTGCCTCCCAAGTGCACCACCACTACCCAGCAAGCTAGTGGTATTCAAGTGGGGTTGGGGGTTGGAGATAGAGTTTAGATTGCTCCATGGTTCATGTGCTACAGCTAATCCTTACAGCAAAACAATCCTCTGAGGAGGCTATTATTTTTGTTTATTGACGCTGGAGTGAATATTCTATGTGCTCCTACCCTTCAAGAAAGGTTCTGAAGACTTGAAATAGAATTTGAAATTCCAAAACACACAGCACTTTGTATGTGAATCCATTCACTCTTCTGGAGGACTCTTCCAGCGTCTAATGCAGGAGATATGCATAGTGCTGGACTGGATCCTAAACCGGTGTAGCTAACAAAGACTTAGCCAAAGTCACGTGGGTTGAGCGAGTAGGGATGAAATACTTGCTCTGGTTTCTGCAGTACTGATTTGTCCCTGGTGCTACTCAAAGTGAACTACTCAGCAGCATTCCTGTCTTATTTATACACCTGGGTGCATGCACCAGAGTTTCCTAAAAGACAATTTACAGGTCTTTTATTTGTTTGAGACAGTGGCTAAAAAAGGAACAGAAGTGGGAACTAAGTAGCACCCCTAGCCAAGAAGCTAGTCACAACTGATAGCCACAGGGACAGTCAGTTGTTTTCAATGGAGTGATACTGGGCATATCAATCACCCATACATGGATTTTTATTATGTTTTGTTTTTGAGAGAAAGAAAGAAACATGAAATTGGGCAGATAGGGAGGTCTGGGAGAAGCTGGGGGAGGGGGGGAACATGACTAGAATAGACTATGAAAATCTGAAAGAAAACAAAGAATCGTTATAAAAGTTATGCAGCCCAAGCTGGCATGGGCCTCCAGACTCCCTGGGCTTAGCCTCTAGAATGCCGGAATTTTCGGTGTGTGCCAGCACCATACTGACGGTCCTGAACTTTACCTTCCCCTTTTCTTATTTCCTAACAATTGCTTAAATTCTCCTGGCTAAGGCGATGTAAGGTACCACACTGCAACAGCAACAAGTGAACTAAGCCTCCTTGTAGAAGTCCAAGCATAACAAGCGCCCTGGCAGCAGGGCACCACCACAGTTGCTGGGCTTCAAGCAGACAGGCTTGTCCCCAAAGCTTGAGGCCCTGATCATCTACAGGTGTACAGAATGGTTTGGCACCACTCTGGATATCTTGACGAGCATAGAATATCTGCTTTGGAATTTCTTTCTTGGCCACGAATAAGAATCCTTTTTCCTCTGTTCAAGTCTGATGGATACATAACGTCCCATAATCAATGTAGAAACAGGATCAGTGAATATGAAAATATTACTCCAATGCAATGTTGGGGAAGGTGCCTTAAATTAGTGTAAATTGCTGAAAATGATGAACAGCCACCCTTGAGAGGAGTGGAAGGGACAAACTGGACTTTCATTTCCCTTTTTCCATCCTTTAGCGTGAAATGGTATTTTCTCTTCTTTTTAAATCTAGGTCAACTTAAAAAAAAATCTGTGGTGCCAACTTTAAGAACATCTCTTAAGACTTTCTTAATAATTTAGCAATTATCAGAACAAAATAAGTATAGGAAATACAATAGCATAATCATTCTCCATTATGAGAAAAGGTCTAATAATATCCTTTACTAAGAAGAGGATTAAATACTTCTAGGACTCAACGGCCCCTCTACAGAAAAAAAGATGCTATGTCTCAAGATCCAGAAAATGCCTGGGGCGCTCAATGATGCCCAGGAGGGATGCTCTCTATCAGTGTTCTTGCTTTTCAGTTGAAGATGAAAAAGTTCGTGGAGATGAGGTAATTTGCACATGAGCCAGAGCTCCCAAGTAGTCCAGACTTTGCATCAGACTTTGACATTACCAATTGTTTTTTTTCTGCATCAGTTATTTTTAATTAAGTGAGCTCATCCCTTATCCACCTTCATCTTCCCACCACAGGAATGCCTACTGCCCAGTATCCCTCATGGGTAGACCCAGGTCACACACCTTCACATAGTGAGGGCATCACCTCTCAAGAAAACCACTCCGGGACAGCGTAATTAACACAAATATGATAAAATCCACCACTACCTGCCAGTGACTTAGAATACTGCTAGCTTTGTGGATGAAAACCATGATGAAACAGTATAGAAAACCATGTTTACAGAAGCAAACTGAATACTCACAGGGTTGATACTTATTTCCTTAAGGGTTCATAAATCAAACTCAAGTCTGTTGTTTATCTCTGACCTCCCAAGGACACCCAGAAGGAAGTGTTACCACTTTCCTTCAAGTGCTGAATGCCAATTTTCAGGGCCCCTTTACCCATCATATGCCTTCTTCACTGGGGACCCTTTGCCCCAACTGATCCAGGCAAGTTTATAGTGAATGAGAAGAGCCCACAGTCTCAGCAGCTCCCTCTGGCTCTACATCTTGCTGCCCACTCTTCACGAAGTGCGCGCGCGTGTGTGCGTGTGTGTGTGGACAGTGGCTAGAAGCAAGTAAGGCAGATATTCCCAGAGAACCAGGACAGGACTGCGATTATAGCAGAAACCACCCCTAGGAATTAGGTGGTAGCTTCTGAGAAGTCATCTTCTTGCATGGTATTGCCAGATGCCAGAGGTGATGGGTAGAAAGCTGGCCAAGCCTGGAGAGTTGAAGGAAGGGAAGTGGTCTAGGCATTGGGCAAACCTAACTGTCCCTCTCTTGGATTTCTGTATTCTTTATCTTCTTCAAACTGGAGCTTCTCTTGAGAGAGACCTTTGTAGGGACCACATTTCATTTACTTCCTCTACCTTATGGACAAAGCCAGACCCTGGAACACACACTCCCCTAATACAGACTGTGGAGGCTGCAGAGTGCATCTCTCCCTCCCGACTTTATCTTACATGCTGCAGGTCTTAAGAGAAGCACAGAATCTAAACACCAGTGCTACAACATTGTTTTCAACTCATCTGAGAACTCCCTGAATACATTAAAGCTGAAGCAGACACAAACCCAGCTAAACCCACAAGAAGGTGAATTGGAGCACAGATCCCATCTGCCTGTTTTATGCAATTTCAGAGAAAAAAGATCGCCAACTGCAGTGCTCAGACTAGAAATGCCACACAACACCTGATGCCTGAGCACA
Source organism: Ondatra zibethicus (assembly GCA_004026605.1). NCBI lineage: Eukaryota > Metazoa > Chordata > Mammalia > Rodentia > Cricetidae > Ondatra > Ondatra zibethicus. The sequence continues at coordinate 204,716 of PVIU01000480.1, read as the reverse complement.
GCACTGGCCTTGGTCTCTGGCCACATTTCTAGGGTCTCCTGCAAGCCATTCCCACCCAGCCCTTTTACAAGGTAGTAGGCACGGAACACGATCCTATATTAGCACATGAAATATTTCTGCTGCAAAACACACATCCACTGCGTAAGCAGCCGGCAGGAAGGAAGCAGGTAGAGAAAGAAGTGCAGAACAAGCACCCAGAAAAGCCATGTACCTAGGTCGAGGATCCAGTACTTGCAGGTGCCTGGCTGTCTGCCGCTGCAGTAGGCTGAGCCGACAGAAGAAAGCGAGTCCAGCGTGTCAACTGGCTTAACTCCGTTTGGCATGGCGAGTGGGGATCTAACGGTCCAGGACCCCCGACCCTACCTCTCCTCTCACGGTAGCCAGAGCACTCACTCAGCAGCGAAGACAGAGGCTGGACAGCTGGGACAGCAGCAGCTCATGGCCTGGACTGAGCGGAGCTCTCCTCTGTTCCCCTGCAGGCTCTGAGCACTGCCTAGCAGTTGGGGCTCACATGTGGGAATAGCCAGACACAGATTACGCTCTACCACACTGACTCTAATTGGAGCTCAAGGAAATTCTCAAGGCACCCTGGGAACCAGATGTCTCTCTTCTCCGGCACTATCCAGCGCTGGATTTCCTTACTTGGTGAAATGTAAAGTGACAGATGTCCTCCCAGCCCTGGGCTTTCTGGACAGCTTCACTGGCTTGGGCTTTGTGTACATCTGGAGGGAGGTCCTCTCGGAGACCTCTAACAAACAGGGCCTCCTGATGAGACTTGATAAAAAGAGATGTAATGCGGTCTGAGAGCCAACTGGTTACATCACTGGGCAGTGCTACACTCTCCACGTATTGAAAAGAGCTTCATTCCTCCTTCCAGGAAGCAGCCAGACAAGAGAAAATAAATACCCTTACATGTGATGTGTAAAGGCATGTTTATTAAAGCACATCAGGCTCTTACATGTGATGTGTAAAGGCATGTTTATTAAAGCACATCAGGCTCTCATTCCTGTCTTCTGAGGAAATGGGGACTTTTCCCTAGCCCACACAGCTGCCATTGCCAGTTCCCATGGGTCGCTACCCTTGTCTCTCACACTCGCTGGACCCTTGCTCCTCATGGCAAGCAGGTGCCCTCCATACCTTGAGGGCCACTCTTGCTTTGGAAACACCCAGAATATTCTTTATGTCCATGCCTGGTATGCAGGACCTTTTTTTATTAGTGTTGCTTTGCTGCAGAATGCACTCTTACAGAAAGAAAACGTGGGGACAGCACAGACTTCTGTAAGACATTATCTGACACATCCGCAGTCTGCAAAGAAGGTGGTTTCAGAGGCCAATGTCTGAATACAAGCTGCTGCAACATGGGGCCTTTTGTACGTTTTTCACATTTTATGGCTAGGATTTGGCATTTACAGATGCACATCGAGCCTCATATTCCTACAGAGCAAAAGCATGGCATGAGGCTTGTTCTCCCTGTAATGGTGGGTCCTGTGTGTGATGGAGCCAGATGGGATGCTGATTGCAGACCCAAGGGAGAGGTGTGACCCACACAGAGCACTTTTTATACAAGCAAAGGGAACTTTATTGCCAACTCAATAACCCTGTTTGTTGGCAAAATAAGCACTAAAATTTGCAATCTACAGCAATCAAGTTAATTGACATTCTAAAGTTTCACTTATCAACTTTATTACACGGTTTACCTTTTCCCTGTCTAAAAATACCGACCGCCAAAGACAGGCTATTAATTAAAAGCTAGAGAGCCAGTTGTCAGGGCAATGAATTACCTCATGTGAAATGTAAGTTCTCTGTGAAGGAAGAAGGGGTTGAGGCTTAAAAGTGAGCACATTGATTTTGGCTGCAGATGTACGGGAAATTCCCCAGAGACCTCTCTCTCCAAATTCTCTAGCTTACACGCGCCAGGAAGCTGAAGTACAGCAGGAGAAAGGGGTACTGGGAGCAGGGAGCATTCTCCTCCATTTTCCTGCAGTTCATGGAAGCTTGGGGCTGGAGCATTCTGTGTGGAAGTTCCCTTTTACTCAGTCAAGTGAGCATGAGGTGGACCTGGCAGAGGTTCCACTGACCCTGAATCCACTGTATGGGCAAGTGGGGCCTGCAGAAATGTGGAGGTCAGCGAACAGAAGGCATGGGAAACTAAGCGAGGGTTAAGTTCTAATGGCCAAACAGGTAGAAACAGCACTTGAACTCTTACTTCTTCCTGCTTAAGTCAGGGTCACGGAGGGAGGACCACAACTCTGTTGTGAGAATTGGAATATACGGGACTGAGGGGCTTGTTAGTGGGGAGGGAGAGATGGATGGAAAGGAGGAAAGGGAGAGAGAGAACGTGGAGGCAGATGTGGGTGACATAAATGACCAGAATTCAGTTTCAGAGGTGGCAATGTGGGGGTTCACGAGGCCCTGGGAATGGGCAGCGGTTAGGGTGCCGAGGCCATTCTCATGTGTGATTGTGCGTCTTCAAAGCACCTCTGCAGTGACACATTTCCTAGCCATAGAGCAAGGATGGTGGCTTGGATTTGGGGCTGGGATGTGGAATCACTTTAGAACTGATGGGCGTGGGGTCTGCAAAGAAAGAAGACTAAGTGAGTTGCTTCAGTCTTTTCCTTCGCAGAAATAAGTGAGGTGGAGACAAACATTTCAGGCTCCGGGCAGAGAAACGGGTATGTTATGCAGAAATAAAAAGGGAAGGTTTAGAGGAAGAAAAATGTTTGGAGGTATTTTTCATGTTTTTGACATTTTAATTTTATAGCTAGGCATATAATTTAGCATGTCACAAAGAGAATGAAAGATCAGTCAAAGAGTGGTATAAAGACATAATGCTTGTTCATGAGTACCAAACACAGGGATGCTAGAAAGATACAAATGATGGCTATGAATACAAAGGCAAAGAACATTATGTGAGCTGAGATTTGAGGACTTAATTTACGACAGTATGAAAGCACACCTGGTAATGTTTGTGCCTTCCCCTTACAGCTCAGCATTCGGTGAATTACATACGACATCAACAGCCACCACGCTGCATGACTGGTAATGCTTGTGCCTTCCCCTTACAGCTCAGCATTCGGTGAATCACATACGACATCAACAGCCACCACGCTGCATGACTGGGATAACCAAGACCAACGCGTGCCCTGAGCGTGTGTAAGGCTGGCTGTGGTAAATGAGATGCTCAGTAGGCTAGGTATATTAAATGCACTTTCTACTTCCCATATTTCCAACTCGCAATAAGTTTATTGGGACATGATATTCATACATTTACTGGTTAGTGGGTCATAAGTGTCATGAAAACTGAGTTTCAACTCTTGGAATCGTGGTTATATTTCAGATATACCCTGAACAAATGTTATAATCTACAAGGATCGAGAAAGCTCTAGGCTAAACTGTGTCCCTGCAAATTTACACAGTTGCAGTCTTCACTTCCAGTGCCCTTGAATAGGACTGTGGCCTTAGACAGAGTTCAGAAAGGAATTAAGTTAAGATGGAGTCCTAAGAATTGCGCAAGCTCGTCTTCCTGCCCTTCAGAGGTTGAACAGAAGGACTGCCAAGAAAACAGGACCAGCCTGGTCTATATAGTGAGTTTCAGGATAGCCTGGGCTACTATAGGGTAAAACCCTGGCTTAATAAACAAACAAACAGGAGTGACTGGGTGAGCTCGAAGCCAACGGACTGGCTTTCCTATAGGAAGGGGATTAGGAGAGGGAGACAGAGTCAAGTACACATGCTTAGTAACAGTAGCCACAAAGACAGGGAAAAACCTATGAAAACACTAACACTGTCAATACCTCCATCCCTCTAGAAATACATTTTCTGTGAGAGAATCCATTTCTGTAGTTTATATACATCATTTGGAATGTGGTACATTGTCAGGTAGTGCTAGCAAACTGACAGGGAACTGAGGTGTGTGCGCCTATGTGCTCACAGTGGAGCAGACACACGGTGACTCCTGAAGCAGACAGAAGAGGACGGAACAGCAAACCTGCTCTGCAAACACATCCTACTGCACACTGCAAACCCAGACCAGCAAAACGGGAAGGAGGTCAGCTTCTCAAGAGTAAAGAGTACTAGCCATTCTAAAAAGTCTGGTGAGGTGCAGGGTGAGTACTCTAGCTACGGAAATACTCCACCAGGAGGAGACAGTACCAGTGTAACTACAGTTGAACAAAAGTGGATGCTGGTACCCAGTCATTTTATGCAAACACATAGAGAAAGGAGAGGGAAAGAAACAAGCAAGGGAAAAAATTAACCTTCCCTTCCCCTCTGCTGGGAGGACCTTAGCTAAATGGCCCCATCTTGTAAATCTTAGTGTCTAAACCCTTTTGCTGTAGAAGGGACCAGGATGGCTCCTTGGGGTGATTTCAAGATGGTAGCCTCACAAACTCAGACTTCTCACTGGACCAGCAGGTGAGGACAGGCCCACGACATGACAGAACCTGGTGACAGCTCCCGGGAAGCAGGAGAGCCTTGACTGAGTGTGAGATCCCAGAAAACGGCATAATAGATAGCTGGATCAATAAACAAGTGTGATAAGGGACAGCTCAGCATTCCAGAAAGACTCCACTTCATAAATTTAGAAGGAATGGGAAAAACAGATACTACTCTGGCTAGCTTTACATTAATAATGGCTGGAGGCAGAACTCCTGACGGGTGGGGGAAAAAAAAAACCAACCCAGCAGAAAAGCAGGACAAGAAAGAACATTTGCATAGTTTATAAAATATATCATTACGTGGCATTGACTAATTACCATCAGAGAGCCAGGAACCAGGTGGGGGGTAGAGCTGGGATGAAGGCCAGTGTACAAGGGACAGCAGGCCTCTCCTGTGGTCCTGACACAACTGCTTCAGGGCTGTCCCTGCCAACATGACACAGATACATTAGCTCTGAAAAAACACCAAGTAAATTCAAAGTAGGGGTGCATCCTATGACAAAATGAGCCAGTAAGCCTCAGGTCCACTTCTGAGGTAGGCTGTGTGTTCTGTTTGGTGTTGTGCACTGTTATGAGTGATTTGCTATGATTTGAGGGCAGGGACATCCCCAAAACAAATTCTATTTTGGCAGCTTTCCTGAAAGTCCCGTGTTGTGTGAAATAAACGTTAATAGCCCCCCCCCCCCCGCTATTTTCAGGGAGCCTCAAAACCCTACTTATCAGAATCCCATGGTCCAGGGGCTGAGGGTACTGGGTCTCTGGAACGACACACTTCATTTCCTTGTGCCATCTCTATGGCCCTGCTCTCGCCCCATGTTTCCGCTCTGCACAATATACCCACAGTGCTGCCCTCAGTCACAGCTGTGGCTCGCAATGCTGTGCCTCAGGTTCCACGCACAAAGATACTCCTGTCCTAAGGAGCCTGCTCTGGTTTCTTTACCCCAAGATAATATCTCCTGCCCTGGTGGGGGTGCTGGGATGACAGAACCCCAGCTTCTTAGGGCCCATTCACGTGTGTGTTCCCACTGCTTCTGCGCAGCATCAGTCCACAAAAGCACCTTTATGGGGCCTTCAAACCCTGCGACTCAGAGCCAAAACCGGACAGGCTCCCTTTCATTGCTTTATTTACTATTTTCTCAGGAACAATCTGAGTTTTCCTTTCTTCAACAAAACGTTCCGACTCTCCCCATGTTAGGTCATTCTCTGATGCCTCAGCATGGTGTGTCATTTTCAGAACTGCAAGATGACAGATAGATTCTTTAAAAAGGGGGGGGATGTTCCCCTCTGCCCCCCCTCCAAATTCAGGACAATATAGCTAGCTCTGACAGCCAGCGGATGCTGCTGATACCTCTATTTTGTGACATTTCAGAATTCAAAGTGTATGTCACACATTCACAGGGGCAGGACCTGAAATGGACTCCTCTAGTTCTGTCAAGAGGAAGGGAGACCACGTGGTCAGGTCTCAGAACAGGACAGGCCAGCTAACTCCTGCACGAAAACTGAAGACCCATAAGGAAAGCAATCTTCGCACACTTGTGAGTGGTCTGTACACAGATGCTGACTGACTAGGGCAGGACGGGGAAGAAGAGGCACAGAGAGAAGAGAAGCATTAGCTGGGAGGGGCTTCTTTAGGTAGTGTCTGGCTTTTAGAATGGCCATGTCATATTCAAATAACTGACCATTGTGGGAGGCTGTGGAGGGGCCCCGGCTTTTAGGGGTGCCAAGTCTCGTGGGGGGTGGCAGTCTTGGGTAGAGTAGACCTTACACACCAGCTTTGGGCAACTGACTTTACCTCTGAAGGCTTCAGCTACCTCCTTCATTAAAGCTTCATCAAAGAGAGGTCTCCTGCTCCTAAAAACCCATTTCATGTCACGGACCAAGCTTGTTTATGGTAGTTAATTTCTCTGTGCTTCCATCCCATCCCTCCATCCATCCCTCCTCCCTCCCTCCACAAAGAGATTATTCTTTTGAGATGGAATATACAAAAAGCCATGCAAAGCCTGCCACTTTAAATCCCCAGTTTGTCCTCTCTGTTTTTACTGTTAATTTTCTAAGGCTCCAACAGCCCACCTGCCACAAGCTGAAATGTGTCTCCAAATTCTTATGCTCAAGTTATAAACGCTATAGCTCGGAATGAGACACAGTCTCCAAGATGATCAAAACAAGGCCTGTATGTTGGAAGGCCCACCTCTAGTCTGATAGCATTCTAACATGAACGTTTAGATGCGGACACGGCAGGGTGTGCACAGGCAGTGATGGGGGCCGCCTGTCAGCCGAGGCCTGAGGCACAGGAGGGAGTCAGTTTAGACTCCGGCCTCCTCTAGAGCTAGCTTTCTGGGACTCTGTGATGGCAGCGTGGTGGATGAACACACTCGTCTCCTGACACATATATGCTCCGTAACAGACACGGTCTGCTCCTTCTGGAGCAAATCTGGCAGAGGCTCAGGCATCTACCTAGTCTTAGAAAAACCTTTCACACAGTTTCAGTGACCACCACACATTCTCTAGGCAGAACAAAAGAACATTTTAAGACTTAGCTCTTTTCTTTTTGATATTAAACAAATATAAACACAACAAAGTATAAACTCAGTCTATTTCTACAGTACCATTTGCCACATGTAGATAAGCCTCTCTTTTTTCCTTTTAACATAGTCTCCTAGTGCTTTTTCCACAAATACAAATGAGTTTGTATCTATCCCCCAGCCCTGACTCCTCTAGGTTGCTGTGACACAGAGACTTGCTCCTGTGTTGTATCTTTTTCACGAGTGTGTAATGCTCCGAGTGCACACGAAGCCAAGTTTACTGAAGACTGTGGCATGCACTGTCCTTGCAAGCATGGCTAACCCAGCATGTGGATCATTGGGTTATAGGACTGTATAGGATCATATTTATAGGACTGTAGAAATAGAATTGATGGGCCAAATGGAAAAGTAAAATTTTGGAGAGAAACAAAATATGTGAGCAAGTCATAAGTTAATCAGGCAAGTGAAAATTTCAGTAAAGCTTGCCATGCAGTGATATTTGCTTAAATATAATTTTTATTTCCACAAATCCATAAAGTTTGAATTAAATTCTCTTAATTCTATTTTACCCACCTGGTTGGGGGGGGGAAATAATTCCTTAAAGTCATTCATATAGATTGAATCATGAGTCTGTCCTTGTGTTTGTCTATCAGGTGGGCTTTTGGTAGATTTTTCCTGTCGACCAGGCATTGGTATGGAAATATTTATATTAATTTAATATTAATTTATATTCATTTATATTAATATCTCCAAAATGCTTGCATTTTTATTACAGATTTAATGGAAGAAGTGTAAATTAGGAGTCTCCCATACAGAATAAAGGCTGGTAGTTTACAGTGTTCTCAAGCCTGTTCTCAAAGCATGGAGAAAATCAGCTTCCCAACTCTCCTTCCCCAAACTCTATAAAGTTATGACTCCTCCTAAGAGATGAAGCTTATGACTCAAGCCACTTTCATACACAAGGAACTTGTCAGACGGCTCTTCTGTCTCCAGAGTCTCTTGGCTTTCTGTGGGACTCACTTTCTCATGCCTAACATTTCACAATGAATTTTGAGATGACAATGTTGCCCCCCTCACCCTCCGATACACAACTTCCGTTTCTACTGATGGATTTCAGAGGGAACAGAAGAGGTCTGGCGGGCTGGCTTCAAAGCACAGACCTTTGCCCTCTGCTCCTCCTGGATTCTGCATGGACTCCAGAGGACCTGCGTAGGAGTCTCCTGGGGTCTTTTCTGAGCATAACCATCACACTGTGGGCTGACTGGTCATATCATGTGCTGAGTGGCCAGTGTGGGCTGATCAACAGATTCTGGAACACTCTAGGAAGCACGATCATTCCACATTGTTGACTACTCAAGGTCACGATTTTCCCAAAACTTCCAAATGAAGCATGGGACAAGGACAGAGGGTGTTTATTATCTGAAGGGCTTTGCAAACAGGCTGGCTCCCCCACCTACAGTGTGAGCCAGCTTTGACAGCCTGTATTCTGAGCTGTCTGAAAGTCGACCTGTGCTTGCTTGCTCCTGCTTTTTCCATGAATGCAGAACTTTGAATTTACTAGGAATAAATACTATGGCTTTGTTCTCAGATGAACTTTTTTTTTTTTAATAGTTCAGAAATAACTGGATAGCTTCAGCTGCACCATTCCTTCTCTGTGTGCTTCGGCTTAGAAGTGTGCGACTCCAGCCAGAGTGATTGCAATTCTGTTTATATGGAGGTTCCTCTAGGACAACAGCCAAAGAACCCCTCCTTGAACACAGGGACACACAGTCTATCTGCTAGGCACACTTCCAGAGTCTGAGGATGTCTGTCAAGTACCCGCAGAGCTGAGACCAGGTAAGTGGCACCAGGAATCAAGGGTAAGCACAAGGAAACAGATGATGGGTTCACTCCTGCTGGACACCCGATGAAACCTGAGGAAAAATCATCCTGAAGGTGGAAAGTTTTTCTCAAACACACATCCTCTGAGTTTTGACAGATTTTAAGTGCCAGGATGCACACATTTAAGGAAGAACTCCCTCATCTGACAAGTTAATGACGCTCTGATGTCTATGCAATGTCAGAAATGAAGGGTTTTTAAAGTTTGTCTTCCAGAAATTGAGAGGTGGGAGTAGGTCCCAAAGGCCTGGCACCTACATGGCCCTGTTGGTCTGTGTCACATTCCCTGACACACCTGTCCACCAGTTGGCACCATGGATTTTTTTTTTAAATAAAGACAGGGTGTTGTTAAGTAGACCAAGCTGGCCCTGAATTCACAATCCTCCTATCTCTGCCAGCTGAGTGCTGGGATTACAGGTGAGCTGTACTGTGCCCTGCGCCACCCCTGGCAAGCCATGGCCATCTAAAGCAGGTGTGGGAGGATGGTTCCTCACTGTTTGTGCCTTGGCAATATCTATAATTTTGTGATGACCTAATATGGATACTGCCAATGTACTGTTCCTGTTTCGAGAAGAACTTAAATGTACAGTTGGAATGGGAAAATGCTCCCCATATGAAGCACTCTGCAGAATAATAGCCGCTTGGGTGGCTCTGTAATTATACGCTCTGCAGAAAGCACTCCTTAATCACAGGTCTGGGACTGAACGCTCAGCCTTGGATATGCACTGCTCAGGGACAATGTTTTTAATTCTTGGTGCGACTCCATGTTCTTCAGTTTTTCTTCCCACAGGGATTTGCATTAGCAGCTGTTCAAACAGAATAGAATGGTTCTTTCCAAGTGAATTAAAAAGTTTCACACAGATCACCCATTATATGTATTTTTAAGAATATGTGGGCAGGTATGGGTTTGAAATGCCTATGCATTAGTGAACCTGGGGTGTTCTCTGCTGGCAGTGACCCTGTGGTATGACGCAAATGCATAAACACAGTGGAATCACTTACTAAATGTCACTAAAAACTGATACCCTGAACTTTTTGGAACCAATTTAGGTCATTTAAAAGTCATGAGTTATTTCAGTCTCATCTGAGATAGGAAGCTTACAGGTCACCTTCTGGGCAAGTGAATGGGAGGGACTCATGGAGGTGCCTGTGGGGAAAGCCTGAGGGCCAGACTCAGGGTGTGGAGGGCCACATGTGCCCATCCTTGCTCGAGGGGCTGCTCCCAGGATAGAGAAGTCTGGAGCTGGTCTGTGCCCTATGTCATCCTTAGGTCAGAGCAGGCTCCAGAAAGGAATCTGAGCTCGATGTCCATGGTACAGCCTGGACCGGCCATGTGCTGCTGAGGTCCCTGGTGCTGGACATGCACATCTAGATTCTAATATTGGGAGGGGGCGGGGGAGGGAGAGGGCAAGGCCTGAATGGGGGAGGGGGCAAGTGTTCCTCTGCCATCTATGCTGTGACCAGAGGGCTGAGGCTGTCTTGAGGACTGGGAATATGGTTTGGATGGGGTTCAGAAGTCTTGGCTCCTGCTTGTTCTCCAAGGGAAAAACTCTGGCATGCCTTCTGTTCCAGGTTCAGCTGGGAGTACAAATAGCCTGGGTGTGGCTTCCAAGTGAAGGCACACCTGGTGACCTCATGAAGTTCCTATCCCCCATCTGTTGACCTCAGGGAAGGCCTTGTCCTTTGGGCTCATCTCTACAACATGGGGTGGGGGCAGGGCATGGGAGTGAAGGGGAGACCTGGCCTCATCCTAAATCCACAAGTCCTCAGGCATGGCCATGATCTCACCTGTACAGACATCAGGGAGGCTGTGGTCAGGACTGATTTCGGGAGAGCAGCTCTGGAGGGAGGAATGGCCCTCAGACACACTGTAATTTGCACCTTAGTGGAAACACACCCTCATCCATATTGGCATAGTGGTTATACATGTGGTCATGTGGTCATGTGGTACATGTGGTACATGTGGTCATGATGCTATGGAGCTTACAGGCCCAGCATCAGGCCTTGACCAGCTACCTCAAGAAATTACATGTCATTTCAGGAGTAGCCCCTGGCATAATGGCATATGTATCTTTGAGCTGTGAGTGATGGCCCTAGTAAAGGAATCTATAAAAGATATAATGTTAAAGTTAAAAAAGAAACAACAGAGCTTGACAAGCAGAATTACAAAGGAAATTACTTGTCTGTCACCATCCTGCTGAGTGTGTACCCCAGATGTGAATCCCAGGAGCAGGGTGTTATGGTGACACCCCTCCGTGGCTCACCTTACATTGACTCCATCTTCTTAGTCAAGAGAAAGCTACTGAAAGTTCAACAAGAGCTGGGCCATGGGGTTTGTGTATAAGGTGCAAGAAGCAAGGCTGGGGTATCAGGGGCCAAGAGGTAATGGCTGAGATGGAGAAAAGAGAACGAATTTGAAATATATTGTTGACACAAAACCAAAAAGATAGGGATGACATCCTCAGAAAGTTAAAGGTGGGATTAACGTATCTCTTTATTCATACCTGCGGCTGCAACAAAGTATCTTAAAATGGGGGTACTTAAAGACAGCACAAATCCAAGATCAAGGTGCTAGCAGACCCAGTGAGGGTCTGTTTCCCAGAGATGATGCCTATGTTCTCATTTGGTGGAAGGCCCGGAAGGCTCCCTAGGGTTGCTTCACAAAGACACAAGAGCCCTGCCCTGGTACTCCACCTGTTCAGACCAATACACTGGGGATTAGATTTCAACACGTGCCTGTGGAAAGATACTGCTCAGCAGCAGGTGGGCCAGTAATGCTGCTGCTTCTTGTTATGCACGACGACAATCCCCACACAGCAGGGACTCAAGCAGGTACCTAGATGTCCTTGTGGACGGCAAGTGCCCATCAAAGTGATGCACACATGCAGAGCAGAAGATCAGCTCTAAGTAAGGACTTTCGGGAACATGACGGAAGAGGAGAAACCCTGAAGACATGATGCTAAATAAAGTAAGCCAGTCCCCAGAGGACAGAAAGTAACAGGAGGTTGCCAGGATCTGAAAGGAAAATGGTTGGGGGTGCTGGAAGGGTACAGTGAATCAGGCTTGTAAGATGAAGGGGGATCATGGATGAATGCTGGCAAGCGCACAGGCCTGTGAAGGCACTTTATGCACAGAACTGCAAATTCAAAAATGACTCCAGGTAAGGTCAATGTTATATGTCATTTACAACAGATCATGCAGCCTGTGATGGAGACAGCTGTAGCCATGTAGCCGTGTTACTAGTTAGCAAATGGAGCGGGACTGGGAGAGGGAGGACACTTGAGTAGTTTAGATTTGAAAAGGACGGTGGTACAATGAACAACAAAGAAGAGAGCTCATCTATGGAAACAGGTGGACGAGAAAACCTCAGCTAGACTTGAAGAGGAGAGAATGTGGTCCTGGTTGAACCCAGAGGAAAACTGTATTTCAGGCATATTCAAATAAAAGGAGACATTCTTACTCTCAATTTGGATTAGTGAAAAGGCTGCCCGATACTGATGACAGTCACACATCACTGCATTTAGGTGAGGATTCTGTGCCAATGTGGACCTGCCCACGTCTCCACAGGTTCTGTGGTTGAGCAAAAGCCACAGACAGATGCTTTTGGTATGATTTGCTGTGGTAATGGGTAGATACTGAGTTACAGCTGCTAGATGAGAACTTCAGTCACCAGACAAGGGCTTTTGTTTCTCTTGTTTGTGTTCCTTATTTTCCTTACCCAAAGGAGAAAAAAAATGGTATAATTATAAACACTTTAAGAGATGTGGCTGATTTTTCTAAGGAGGTGTTTTGTTTTTTCCGAGACACATCAAAGCGCAGCAGAAAGTCCACCTGTCATCTCATTATGGGTTGGCATAAGAGGAGATGTAAGATTTGAATTGGCTCTATTCAGAAAACCTTTCTAAGAAACATAAACTGATGATGGCGGAGCTGCCAAGAATGTTAAGGCTGAGCCTATGGACACAAATCAGCAGAGAGGTGGTCAGAAGCCAGGGCTCCTGACAGGAGGAGGTGTCTTGCGCATTCCCCATCAAAGCTAGAACCACAGGGCCACTCAGTCCTAAGAGTCCTACTTTTGGTGAAACTCCTGTGTGGGGGCTGAGAGGGCCCTTCCAAATTCAGCTTATCCTAACACATCATGTTGTGTGGCGGGGACTACGGGGGAAGTAGAACAGGAGGTTCATGCTGGGATTTGGGCTGTCTAGGCATTCTTCCAGATGCACTGAGCTGGCGAGTGCCAGGAAAGACTTTACAAGAGTATTCAACACAGGTTTATATTTTATCAGGATACATCAGGAAAAGTAGCACTAGTAACAGACTTACACTCTGTCCTGCAGCTATGAGTCAGTGACAACGCCTTGCCAAACTGAAGGACATAGGCAACGCCATGTTTTCCTGAACACCCTCAGTTTGTCAAACCTCACCCTGGGGTACTGCAGCCACTGAGTGGCCCTCCCACAGTGGTGGAATGCACTAGAACCTTCTTGGTTATGAAAAAATACTTGGTACTTAGTAGGCTGAGTCAGGAGAATGGTCTGCCTGGGTTACAGAGTAAAGCTCAGTAGCTTGAGAGACCAAGGGATGGGGAGACAGAGAAAGAAAGGACCTGTCCCCCCCAAAAAAAAAAAAGAAAAAGAAAGGACCTGTCCCTGTCTCAAAATAAAAAGAAAAAACAGTGGACTGGGGTATAGCCAGTAGCTCTCACCAGGTCCTGGATTCAATCCTAATGCCACATAAAATAAACGAACAACAAACAAAGTAGGAGAACTGTCCAGGTGCAGCTACCACAAGGCAAAGGGGACATTCTGAAACGGCCTCACAGGAAACACAGACATGCTTGATATTCCTGCTCACTCCTGTGAGTAGGTAAATAGAAGCCTCACAAATTGAGAGACTGGGAAGGAAAGATTACTCGTCTTTCCTTCCTGGAGTTTGGCAGAGATCACTGACACCTACTTCCAGCCGGGCAGAGCCTGTTCCCAAGGGAAAATGACCACTGGTGGTTCTCAGTGTGAGATACCTTGTACAAGCTGGGAGCAGAGGCAGGGCCCTCTGCATCAAGGCTAGCCCCAGATTCTGAAGTCGCAGCAGCCGGCACAGACCACAGACAGATAAGACTGGCCAAGTGTGGATTTGCTGAAGCCACACTCTATTTTAGTCCCTGCACTGTCTGCTGAGTTGGTGACTAAGAAGCTGAGGAGAAGGAAGAATGGCAGCCAGTCCCGGGGAATGTCAACACCCCAGGCAATCTGTCTGTCTGCAGAGGAGAGGAGAAACACAATTTTCCAAAATAATCTTTCTGCGCACATGGGAAAGCTCTCGCCATGAAGCACCATACACAGCTAGGGTCTAGTTTCAGACTCAAAAACATCTTGAAATGTAAACTGCGTGACTCAGTTTCTTTTTAAGTTGATTTCAGGCAAGCTGCATCTCTATCCTCCTGAAATCACATATATCTTGAGATAGGACACCTGGCTCTCATGAATCCCAGGCATTCTTCCTGTCCAGCACAGTTCCAGGGCTAGCCAAGCTTCAGGGCCACCAAGCGTGCCCTGGCTCCACTCACAGTGAGCATGGAGACCTCCCTAGATGCTATGGGAGGCTCACAGGGAACCTTTAGGCAACTTATTCTTTGCAAGCAACTGGACAGTTAACCTCAGTGGACACAGATTTGCGCTCTTAAAGTATATGGAGATTTAAGCTGTTTGGACATGGAGTTATGAAATAAAAAGCTGCCAAGACCAGGACTAGAAAGCAATGTACTTCTTCCTCCTGCCTGAAAGGACAGAGTGCTAAGACTCAGACCGCTGAAAAGCTATCCTTAGGGATTACCAAAAGCTATAGATACGTAATGTCTTCGAGCTTAGGAGTTCTGTGGGGTGGAGCATGCAGCCAGCTTACTTAGCTGACATTGCCCAAGGGGTCTGATCCTGCCAAAGAATGATGGAATTGAGTCTTATGAGAGAGCCCTGGCTCCTGGCTTACCTCTCTCACTGCTGCATCCTCCAAGCCCAGAGTTCTCACAGTGAAATGAGGAACTTGGTGGAACAGCCCAGCACACACCAATACTTCATCACAGTGGCATGCGCCTGTCTCTCCACAGCAGGGGTGAATGGGCTATCGGCGGGTCACAGGCAAATCAAGGCCTTGTGCTTCCCAAGATGGCAGAGGTCTCTGAAGAATATGTCTCCTTTCTGGGTTACATTCTCACTTCCTACTCTTTTGTTGCCTGGACTTTCTGAAAATGGCCTCCAGTCTGCTAGATGGAGGCTGGTTAAGGCTACACTTCCCGGGCCTGACTTCCACAAGATTCTCTGTCAGAGGCCTTTTGAACCTGAAGGTGAGTTTTCTTCCCTGATATACTGCTCTGTTGCTGCCCAAGTCCTGGTACTGAGGGAGCAGACAGCCAGCCTTCAGTTTCCTCGTGAGATAATTAAAACAGATCACGAAAAGAAGAAAAGTGAAGACCTGAGCCCTTCATCACCCACTGTGCTCACAGCTGTGAGGACGGGGTGCTAGAGGCCTGAGTGATGGGTGGGCACAGCTATAGGGATGGGGCACTAGAGGCCCGTGAGGAAGGGGTGCAGCTGTAGGGATGGGGCGCTAGAGGCCCGTGAGGAAGGGGGTGCAGCTGTAAGGATGGGTGCTAGAGGCCTGTGAGGAAAGGGGGTGCAGCTGTAAGGATGGGGTGCTAGAGGCCTGAAGAAAGGGGGTACAACTGTAAGGATGGGCGCTAGAGGCCTGTGAGGAAAAGGGGTGCAGCTGTAAGGATGGGCGCTAGAGGCCTGTGAGGAAAGGGGGTGCATCTGTAAGGATGGGGTGCTAGAGGCCCGTGAGGAAGGGGTGCAGCTGTAAGGATGGGCGCTAGAGGCCTGGAGGAAAGGGGGTGCAGCTGTAAGAATGGGCGCTAGAGGCCTGTGAGGGAAGGGGGTGCATCTGTAAGGATGGGGTGCTAGAGGCCTGCAAGGAAGGGATGATGTTTTAGAATCTCGACAGCAAAGAATGCATTCAGACAGAAAAACAAAACGGCCACTTAAAAACAAGCAAAACCCAGAATTCCCTGTAAGTTCTGAGGACAAAGCCAAGTGTGCTGAGGACGGAGGCGTTCTCCCCTCAGCTAAGTGGCAACTGTGCACACCAGGAAGCAAAGAGCACACGGCAGGAGAGGCACACACCAACGCTGTCTAAGTACAAGAGCTCAATGTGGCATGTTCAAGTTCACCAGGGCTCCTCAGGGGGCAGAGAAACTTGATTTCTAATCCAAGCTCAAGGACTAAAATGGATCAGGTAAACTGAGGCAGCTGTGAGCTCAGAAGAGTGGAGTTTAGTGCAGGGACTTCACCCAAACTCCAGCTCCAGGTCATAGAAAGGCTTACGCTGCTCTAAACATGCAGAGTCCCTGGAGATGAAAAACGATACTTGACTTTTCCTTGGTCTCATTCATCCTGTTTCTCATTAGGGACAGTGAGTTCCCAGGCAGGGCTCACTGCACTGTCCCGCGCGGCGTCACTCAGCTCAAAGGGATTAAACTACGGCAGCTGGAGGATGCCCCACTGTCAGGGCGAACACGAGGAGAGCATGGGGGGCAGGTGGAGAAAGCTGCTACAATATTCTATAATTAGTGGAAAAGAAACTGAATGTGGCAGAGTGGAGCGATGTTCCCTCAGAAAGATAAAACCAGCTATGTTTCTCAAAGCCAGAAGAACTACCCATTTTCCAGTACTGTCCAACAGTCTGACAGGGGCCGGGCTGCCCACTGCATCCTTAAATGAGCTGCCAAATACTGCTTCCTCCAGAGAAAGAAGTCTCCAGAAACTTCTCACCAAGATGAACGAGTAAGCTAGCTTCACTCAACAAGCACGAGCTGTGTCTGTCCACTGAACTGTCTAGAAGCCATATTGGAGACTATGAAGAGAAATGTTAAACAAAACCTCTATGGATATGTCATTTCAACACGTGAGTAGTCTTTTCCATAAAACTCTAGCATGCTTTCCCAACTGCAGCACACCTCCACCGGGACAAGCCACCTGCGGCCTCCGTGGTGGGCATTTGGGGTAAAGACTTTCATGGTCTTCACAGGAATGTTGACGCCCACATAAGAGCAGCCAGCTCCATTCTCCCCAGGCTACTGCAGAGCTTGGGAGAGCCCCAGACTCTTCATTTACACAGCTACAAAATGGAGTGGCTAAATAAGTTTCAGCCCAAATTTGGTCTCCAGGAATTGAATGACAGCACAGAAAGGCCACATGAATACCTGATTCAAAGGAGGCTGCGTTCCGTCCCACCTCCCTTATCTGTTGCTTCCCCTGCCTACTTCAAGCGAACTGAAAGAAAATGGTGCCTGCTCTTTCTTCTCTACTTACGAATGGTGCTGGCCCCTGCAGAGCTAGCACTCCACCCCCCAGCTGCCCTTTGGAAGCTGACATCCTGCCTTTCTCCACCTTATGAAAGGAGATCCAGCCTTGGTAAAGGCTGGAATCCCATTGCCACTGCAGACAGTGATAAGGCAGCCCTGAAGGCATACTGCCAGGAGGTCCTGTGTGCCCACCTGCTGGGCAGACACAGCCAGCTTCACTGGCAGCCCCTCAGGCCTCCCTGCCGCTTACCTTTGTGGTTGAAGATTCCCTCCATCTCCATGCTACTGCGGGAATGGGCGATGCACAGCGAGCCACAGGGCACAAGACCTTCTGCTGCGGGGGACCTGTCAGTGGTGCGCACCAGACACCAGTCAGGCTTGTCATGAGGCCGCTCCAGAACCTCCACCGTCTGACCACGCCGAATGGTTAGCTCGTTGCTGTTGCAAGCCGTGAAGTCGTGGATCACTACCGTCAGCTCACAGCCACCAGAGAGCTGAGAAGGACAGAGAAAGAGGGACAGGTCAGCAAGCAAAACCACCTGGCCTGGCAGGGCTGGGGACTTGGCTAGGAATGCCACCTTCTGCCTGAAATTCTGCGGTTAAAGGCATCGTGGGAACTGGGCTGAGGGTATGTTCTGTCACCCCCCCTTTGGAGCCATCAGATGCACACGCTCTTTCTCTCATTACCTACGCTGGGGGTTTCCTGATGAGCTCACTGTCAGTCCATTGTGATTTCTCATGCACTTCCAAATCTCTCTGTAGCTAAGACATCCTAGCTCCCTCTTTAAACATTCTGTGCACTCATCTTTAAACTTAGAACAAAGTAATAAAAACTGCTTAAAGGCTGCTTAGGGAATAATCGTGAAACAGACAATAAAGTAAGATGAAGTTCTCCAGATTTCCAAAGTATAAGTGAGCATCCCCACTTTAAAGCACGCAGGCTATCCTGCATCCCTTGGATCAGGAAGGGAGCAGTGCCAAAGAGGGACACCAAAAGGCTGCCAGGCACTGACCCTGGACCGCTTCTCCTCAACCATCCAAGGATTTGGCTCCCTTTCTATTCCTAGGTTTCGTCCCATTTATCCCTAAGGAATATTTATGTAGATTTTATTAGTTTTCTGTAAATTAAACTGAGCACCCTGTACTTTTTTGAAGATGGAAAATGAATCTTTTGGGTGGATATCTAGAACTCAGGAAAAAAATCACAGCAGATTCTTAGCGTGTCCTCGATGTATCCTCCCGGCCCTCCAACCCCAGCTCTGGCCTTCCTATACCTGTTTGTGCTAATCCTTCAACCCCTATTTCCTTTCTCTCCTCACTATGCTCGCACCCACCCCAATCTCTGACTCAAACTGTCAGTCTTTGGGTCTTTTGTATCACATCCATGAGTCCTATGGAGACACACACATGACTTGTCTTTGGAAGACAAGAATACAATCCTCCCTCTACTATTGGCCCTGCATGGCTTGTATCCTGGTAGGTCGACCCTTTGGGATAGGGATAGGGTTCATCAGCTCCCACAAAAGAGTCCTGTGACTAGCTTTCCCTCCTCAGGATAAGGTTCCATCTCCTGTTCTTCCCTAACCCCATATGGATTCTCTCGCCTCACCCACATGCTGGCATTCCCAAAGACCCAGCAGTCAATGACCCCACGCTTCCGATTTCTCAGCCCACCAGGGAAGCTGGGACATGACTCAGAGTGTCCCCGCTTGAGTTTCTTTTCCGGTGTTGCTCTCTGGGTGATGTTATCACCAGCAAGTCACCCAACTTAAATAAATCTCCCTCTTCCTCCAGAAGTTGTCAAGAGGACTCCAGGGTGGCTGATGACTTTCTTCCCCTGCAAACCTACGCTGGTGACTTCACTTGAGTTTCTGCAGGGATCCTAGTGGCCGCCCTGGATACTCCCAGCTCTCTGTTATGTCCCATCAGAACAATGCTATCAGGATGACCTTCTAAAAGCATGAATTTTCCTTTTCAAAACCTTAGGTATTATTATTTTTTAAATTTTTTTTTGATACAGGGCTTGAACCTCCATCTGTCTTGTCAGGCTTATGTGTTGATACTCATTTCAGAGATGGCCCTGTGCATACTGGGTCAAGACCACTATCCCTGGGTCAGAGCTCTTTGGATCCATTCTGTCTCTAAGTTTCTTATCTAATATCTCTGAGAAGCTGCTCCATGTCTGCTATCCTTAGGGATTACTCCTAAAACAACTTATACTTCAGTTTTGAAATGAATGATGTGTGTGTGTGTGTGTGTGTGTGTGTGTGTGTGTGTGTGTCTGTCTACCCTCCTCAGCAGAAAGCAGGTCTGTGCCACTCTCCTGTGAATCTTTGTGTCGGGACTGAGGGCAGAGACAGGGCTGGTCACCATCAGGGCTGCCCGAACAAGGCCTGCAGATTACTATAAGATTTGGGTACCCATGGAGTGCAAAGCCCACAGAACACTGGGCAGGCTGCTGGAAGGCTCGCCTACATACTGCTCTACCCTCTCTGAGCAGCCTGTCTCTTATGAGAAAGTCTGGGGATTCAGAGTTAAAAACATGTCTGCCAGACAAGTACAAAGGACAGAAACAACGCAGCTCTTTCCACCATGAAGCACCAGTCCGACAAAATGAGCATCTTTACTAGGTCATAAGGAAAAGTCACAACCGGTTAAGCCCCCTTCTAAATCTTTACAAACTCCTTGGTGGGAAAGCCATGATAAACTTTACATTAGTCCCTGAACGGATAAAGAAGCCATTAAAATGCCAAACGTACAGTCCTAGCCTGGGAAAGAATTTTCCTCACAGAACCCTAAGACATGGAAGTGGTTAATTCCTCAACAAAGAGGAGGAATGCTTCCTTTCCAGTAAAAACAGAGCCAGCCAATGAAGTTGGACAATGGAGTCTCTGGCTTACTACAGAGCCAGAGCCCGGCCCTCTGTGGGCCTTGATGGCCCAGCCCTAGTGCCCCTATGGCCGCCAGCCCTGTTAGTGAACTCTCCAGCCAGAGCTCCAGGCTTTTCCCAGCGACCCTAGTTGCTGCTCTGGGAAGGACATGCTGCATCCAGCCCTGAGCTGGCCGCTTCCTCTTACAGAGCCTCATTAACTTGTCAGGCTACTCAAGCAAGGGTGAGGGAGGTGGGGGAGGGCTGCCCAGGAAGGGGAATTAAGCTAGACTATATTTTTGGCACTTTTTTTTTAAAGACCCTTCCAGAGTAACCAAAATGGATTAGAAACATCTGTGTACTTGACAGAGCAAAGAAATAAAAGATCAACCCTGCTCTGAGAAAGAATCATAAACCACGCTAAAAACACGCAAAGGTTTCCTAAAACTTAAGAAAACAGACTGCCAGAATAATATTTCTAAAAGTGCTAAAATTATCACCCCCACATTTTCACATCCCTCAGTCAACTGGCTTTGCCCATCAGAAAAGATAAGAACCTACAATTAAGGTTACGAACTAAATAGATGTTGCCCTGAAAAGAGGTATCCTGTAGACTTCTGTTTCAGGCTTTACAATTAAGTATTTAAATTTTAGCCCAATGAGACAGCTGCTGGTTACCCCACAATAAAATGCCACAGGGCATCACTGGGGAGCTCTTGCTGGTCTAGTCACTGCCATGGTTGTAGACTACAGCTGGGTGGGAGAATTGTTAGCTTTTCCCCTCGGCAGTTTGCATAGCACCTTCTTATACTAGCCAGTCCTGGGGAGGAGGCTTCCAGGGTTCCAGATAATTCCTCCAAGTCCTGTGTCCAAAGTACACAGTGTCTTCAGCAATAGAGCCTTCCTTAGCTGCAAGTTCTGAGGTATAACAAGGGGCAATGGAAATATTCTCTACTGTTTACTTGAGGGGGTCTCTTGGACCCATAAAAGGAGGTCCCTGGCACTGGGGTTCTGTTACATGGCCTATTCTTGGGAGGAGCATTATCATCCCACATAGTGTGACTCCACTTAAATTACACACACACACACACACACACACACACACACACACACACACACACACACACATTATTTTATACCTGTAATTTTTTCATTTTATTTTATGTGTATAGGTGTTTTGCCTGCATGTATTATCTGCGCACCAGGTCTATGTGGTGGCCATACTGACCAGAATAGAGCATTGGGTCCTTTTAGGATTGGAATAATAGTTGTGAGCCACCTTGTGGGTACCAAGAATCGAACCCAGGTCTCCTAGAAGAGCAGCCAGTGAGTGCTCTTAACTGCTAAGCCACCTCTCCAGCTTCTGATTTATGTATGTTTAACTAACTTAAAAATAATGTTTCCCTGTGGCTTCTTTAGATATCCCCAACATTATTTATCTCTCATTCCTCCCTTAAACTTTGAGCTACAAAACATCTCTTTTAAATGAAACTTGTTAGGTTTTTAGAAAGACATTACTGATATTAAGAATTCAGTTCCTAACTGGAAGTTTGGGGAAGTCCATCATGAAGTCTGAGGAGCTCTTACCCATTCCCAAGGCCTTGCCTGATGATGGGACTACGCTGACAGTGTCTCCGTTCCCATGTCATCCATCCAGTTTAACAATGGTCTCTTCTATGGCAATCTCCACAGCATTCTCTTTGCTTTGCGCATCTTACAGACTTCCAGCATGGGTTCCCTGCCATAGCTGCCTAGTTCAAGAATGCAGCTGACCCCTGACTCACAGTAACCCTTGTGAAAGTCACTTCAGAAGTCTGATTTTAAAACATCTTTCAATTTTTCACTATTGTGGTAACCAGTAAGTGTGGAAAAAACAAGTGGTCTTAAATGGACAAGAGCTACGGGAATTATGTTTGGGAGGATGCTCCCCTCACAAAGCCGCTGCCCTCTGAGAGGGTGGCTGGCAAGCACTGATGACCTAGACCAAGGACATGAGCAGACTCAAAGCAGGCCATCTTTCCCTGAATTCTCTCCAGCATAATGGAAAGTAAACAATGTGGTGTTTCCACCCTTCATCTTTTGGCTCAAGTGAAGCTTCAACAATCTTTGTAGAATTGTTATCTTTTGTTTTCCAAAGAAACTGTGTCATATTGCTGCCTTGTCTCAAGCAGGGCTGAGACATTCATGCAGCACATTTGGTCACCGTCACGGGCTTTACATTCTCACACCCCAGCCTGCACACCAGAACAAGGAAGGCAGTTGTCTGTTACAAGAGCACACAGTTTTAAAAGGACAACAGCCAACACCTGCTTTGGATCTCTAAGTTCAACATTCTGAGCAAGTTTCTCGAAAAGGGCTAGAGAGAAAATGATGTAGGGGATGGTGTGTGAAGATCAATTGCAGTGAATATCTGGCCAATTTGCAAGCTCAATTCAAAAGGAAAGGCGGGGGTGGGGTGGGAGGGTGTGGTCTTATAAAGGCCATTCCTCCTAGAGAACAAAGTGTATCAAGTGTTGTGAGCAGTGGTTCCCCACAGCCCCTATATTTAGTCATTCAGAAACTCTACAAAAGAGTCCTGGGGCTTCATGCAGGTTTCACACAGAGCGGACCAAACAAGGATTGCTTGGTTTAAGGGGATTAGAGAGTGCAGCTCCACTGCAGGCCATGGACACAAAAGCAAAGGCAGCCACAGGAGCCAGAACATACCCGAAATAAATGCCACCATGCTGCAGGTTCTCACTGCTGCTGGGGAGCCTTCGGGAGGCTGGCAGGTCCACCCCCACCTTAACAGCATGACGGACAGCCTCCCAGGTGCACATTCACTGGGAAGCCAGCTTCCTTAAGGCCAAGGTCAGAGAGATGAGTTCCTGAAAACCCTCCGCCTAGGGTTTGAAATAGGCTCTGATATGGAGGTTACTCACGGGCACATGTGAAAGACTACACACAGTTTCAAATAATGGATTCTGGGTTATTGCTTCTTAACCACAGTTTCTTCTTTTTAAAGCAAGACAGTAAATCAATGACAAACATTTTGAAGACCAGCAGCCATTGCTCTCCCTATTTATCCTTTCTTTGTTACTTGGGTGATCACACCTGGCTTTTCTGCTGTAGGAATCATGGAAGGCTCCCTTGAGTGAGTTGAATGTATGGACTACAGTGGAATATTAGCTGTAAAAGGATGAATTTAGAAGCTATGGCTAAAAAGGCAAACTCAGACTGTAAAACAAAATAAAACAAACAAAAACCATCAGAGGGGAGGCAGCTGTGTCTCAGGCTTCCAGGCTCGGCGACAGGACCTGGTCAAGTCAAGGCTGCCTTTTCCGTTGCTTCTCGTGCATCAGGAGAATCGGGGGCATGCTGTGCAGGTCTGAGACACCACAGAAGCATGGAAGTCAAAGCTGTGTGTGTCTGTGTCTGTGTGTGCTGGGGTGGTGGTGCAAAGGCGGGATGAGGACAGGGCAGCACAGCTCAGGAAACCTCAAAGTGACAATTCTAAAGAACCCTCTCTTCTGGATTTCCTTTTTCCATTTTTAAGGAGAGGCACCAATCTGAATAACTGATATGAATCCAAGAACCATTGTCACTATACTATGCCACTCAATAGAAAGGAAGAGTCCCAAGTCCCAAGTCTGAATCTAAGGCTTATTATCATGTTCAACAGTAACTATGGCCATACCATGTAAAATTCACAGGAAAACATACAATTCGGTTATCTCTTACATTTCTAATCTAACGTTACTGCTCTTCTTACTATGTCCAAATATTAGACAAGAGCAACAAAAGGAAGGGAAAGTTTATCCTGGCTCACATTGTAAGGGGATACAGTCCATCACAGCACAGAGCACAGAGCGGCTGTCACACTGTAAGGGGATACAGTCCATCACAGCACAGAGCACAGAGCGGCTGTCACACTGTAAGGGGATACAGTCCATCACAGCACAGAGCACAGAGCGGCTGTCACACTGTAAGGGGATACAGTCCATCACAGCACACAGCACAGAGCGGCTGTCACACTGTAAGGGGATACAGTCCATCACAGCACAGAGCGGCTGTCACACTGTAAGGGGATACAGTCCATCACAGCACACAGCACAGAGCGGCTGTCACACTGCCCAGTCAAGAGGCAGAGAAATGAGCGCTTGTGTGCTTAGCTTCTTCTACTTTTCCTGTAAGTCTGGGTCACCAAGGCTATAGGGTGGTGTCCTACAGACCACTTCCATTCAGGGTTGATCCACCATCCTCGGTAAAAGCTCTCTGGTGACGCCCTGACCGCAGGGCAGAGAGCTGTACCTTCTCGGTGATTCCAAACAAGCTGACCATGTAGAGCAAGAGCACACTAAATCTGATTTTAAAAACAGACAAACCACAGCCTTTTCTTAGCACTTAGGCTTTCTACTATAGGAGTTTTTATTTTCTCATTTTATTTTACTTTATTTTATGACAGCCTTTATAAGGTCATCTTAAAAATACTACAGAAATGCTAGTCTCTTAGGAGGCAGAAGCACCGGCAGGAAGAAGGAAACATTGCACAAGGAAGCCCACAACAGGTGACCAAAAGTACCTGTGAATGCATGGACGTATCGTGTGAGTGCATGGACATGCCATGTGAGCCTTCTCAGTTTGGTCTATGCGCACACTGACACGCTGCAGCTAATGCAGGAGGATGGAAGATGACTAGCTAGGAAAGCATACTGACCCAGAGACTCTCTTCTGCAGCAACTGTGCCCATTACATGTGTACTATGTGGCTGGAGGGCTACCAAAGTGCACAAGGCAGGCACCGAAGCTGAGTAACTAAACTGTAAGGTTGAATATAGCTCCTAAAGAGCACAGTTCTCATCTGCGTCGACTGTGACTGGTGCTCAGCCAGGGGGGTGAGGCTGACAGACAGTTGACCTGCACTGGCAGTAATGGAAGCCAACTGCACAAATGGCAGGGAGCAGGGAGTCCCTCTCATCACAGAGGCAGTATTGTAAGGACAGGGTGCAGTGCCAACGCTCACAGGACTGTGAGCAGGGCAGCACTAGCACCATTAACACAGGGCACACTGGGTACAGAGCAGTTAAGAAACATGCCCAAGTGTAGGCAAGGAGGAAACGGCTGCGGTCTGCTAGTGAGCATGTCCTCATCCTTGAGGGCTTGCACTTGGATGTGTGCTATGCCCTTCAGTACTTCTACGCATGCTCTGAGTAGATGAAGCTGCAGTGTGGTCCCAGAGCTCCCCCTGAGGACATAAGCATCCTATCCTGTGGAAGACGTTGGAGCTCAATGATCCAATTCTACTATGTGTGGAAAATCAAGCCCAGCCCCAGGAAAAGACAACAACACTCTGAGCAGGCTGGGTGGTCATGTGCCATCTCTCAGCAGGGCTGGGAGAGCCCTGACTGCAGGCCACTACGCAGGGGATGCAGGTCCATGCCGAGGAGTATAGTCCTTCCTGAGCAAGTAGACACAGCTCCTCTTGTAAGGGAAACCCCATCTTAAACTGCAGTGACTTCAGTTACTTTTCAGAATACCTTGATAATAGCTACAGGAGTCCAAACAAGTTCCTGGAGTGTACGGTTACTTGACAGAACAGCCAGGACTTCAACTTCATTAAGAGAACTGCTACCACATACTTTGTAAAATATGTGCATCCATAAAAATAGACACACAGAGGATTCACGATCCTGCTGTAAGCTCAAGTTCATGCAAAGAACCCATTTTGGCTGAATCGTGCACCCCTTATAAAGAATGCACACTGAGGGTCTCGGGACAGTCTACAAGCTGGCCAGATACCTCGTTCTACTTTGGCCATTTCACTTGATTCCCACACTTCTCCCTCCCTGTGTGATGACACAGATTTTGTTTCAATGATAGGAATCATAGACTAATGCGGTAGGAGTGAGGAGATGTGTTCCAAGAAGCTCTCTTAGGGCCCTCAAACCCCTCAGCTCCATAGTCAGCCCTGCCGTAAAAGAATAAGGGCTGCGAGACAACAGATGATGAGATCCACGTTCCATTTCTGGCTCGGCTGCTTCAGCCCTCTTCATCTCCTCAGTGTCCAGGGATGGGTCAGCACCAGGTCAGCACCCCCTCCCTACCTCAGGAGATGACTGTCACTTCATCTGACTTCATCGCCTCAGCGTCCAGGGCTGGGTCAGCATCACGTCAGTACCCCCTCCCTACCTCAGGAGATGTGCCCAGGGCAGTGAGGTAAGATCCTGGAAAGCATCTTGGAACCCAAATTACATTTTAATAAGATCATTTTATCAGCCTAAGTACCATGAATATCAGCAAGAATTGGTGTTAAACTCACATCTGGAACAAAAGAAATGCCATATTTTAAGAGTGATGAACAGGAAGGGGCTTATGGGACAGGACTGTGTCCTGAGCAGCCCCATGGAGCTGTGCCCTGGAAAGAGGGGGTCTCCAGAGAACCCCCTCAGCTGACTCTTCCTAAACCTCTGCTGCCTTGACTGAGGATTAGTAACAGCTGTGGGAGACAACTTCCCCTCAGAATTCTCCAAGATGCTAAGCACAAAACATACCTCCACCCCATTTCTGGACTGAAACCAAATTCCGTGACAGCACCTAACTCAAAACAGACATGATAAATTGAGTCAAATAGGCAGAATATCTTAAGTTATTTCCTTGCCAGAAGTACCGGCCTGCATTATCAGAGGTTGCTTAAATGTACAATAAGGAGGGAGGACAGAACCTTGGGGTTCATAAAAGGCTGTAGTCTCTGGAGACCAGGAGGTGCTGGAAGAAGCGGAGCGCTACACCTTTGGACTCCTTGCTTTCAAAATGCATTCTTCTGAATCATCCACAGACTCTGAAATCTTGGACCAGAGAAGCACAAGTATAATGACTAAAAAACAGTCTTCCAGAGTAGAGAACCCACAAATACAAGCACAGCAGGGGGCCAACACGCTAACGAATGTGTCTGCTTTGAATGGCACACCCTATGTGGCCATTCTGATCCCCAACACAGGACCAGAAGTGAAGACAACTATTCAGTTCTAACAGCAGAGGTACCCAGGCCATCCCTGTTTGTCCTTCACAGCTACTGAGGACCCTGGTCTCACCAAGAGGCACTAAAGGAAAGGGTGCACATTTATAAGATGGACTTGGAGTGTCACCACTTCAAGACAGAAGAGCTATGGGGTCCAGGACTGGTACTGAATAGCGCTGACTTCATTCACTTCCCAAACTGGGGAGGGGAAGCCATGCAGTGCAGTCCTGGGACTGCTGAGCTGTGGAGCAAACGCTAGTGATGGCTTTAGTGATGACACCACTGGATGAAGAGAATGGAAACTGGTTCATCATCCTCAGTGCTAAAATATTTAAAGGGGAGTTCTAGTAAATTCCAATGTCCTAGTAGATCTTCAAGGCCACACAAGCAACTACTATAAACCTACATGATGGTAATAACTACTCATTCTCGCAAACCAAGTCACACCAGAATCCTCTTTACTCCGAGTTCACAAATCCCTATCATGTTATAATACACATGCCTCCAGGGACCAGGGCTATGCTAGGGGTGGGACAATGGGCAAACCTATCACTGAATTAAGAGCCTGTTCTGGGATGGGGAGGCCATTTCTATAGTCATGGGTTTCCCATTTACCTGTTAAGTGCCCCAAAACGCAATGGATCTGGGCCAACCTCCAGAAAAGCCTTCACCAGCCTTCCAGGAGGAAACACTACGTTCATCTCATGGGCAAAAATTCATTCCACAGATGTATTTCTCATGAGCGTTAAAGCTAAATCTAGAGCTGAGCCACGAAAGTACATCTTGGAAGAATGTGGGGAATTCTCAAAGGGCCAGTAAGGTTCCCTGGATGTAAATGGCTGTCTTTGTCATACTTGGCAACTATTTGGTCTGTTTTTTCTTCTAGGTGACAGTCCCATAAAAACTGACAAGCTAACTCCCTCAATTCTCACAAAAAGCAAAATCCTCAAACAATTGGTATTTTCTAACAAAATGTTTCCAAATGCAAACAAAATTTCTAAACCAAGTTCTTCAGCAAATGGCTGACTGTGCCATCCGTCTTATTTCCCACGGCTGCCACAGTGGCTAACTGCCTGCTGATTTGACTAATAAGCCA
Source organism: Ondatra zibethicus (assembly GCA_004026605.1). NCBI lineage: Eukaryota > Metazoa > Chordata > Mammalia > Rodentia > Cricetidae > Ondatra > Ondatra zibethicus. The sequence continues at coordinate 176,563 of PVIU01000480.1, read as the reverse complement.
CCCGGAGCTCAACGAAAGACACATTTTGTGCTCTAGTCCTGCTATGGGAAGTACTCTAAGCATTTGCCACTCAGTAGATTCAAAAAGCAGAATGATAAAATGCAATGACGCACACTGGAAGGGTTCTGGAAATGGGTCACTCAGCAGAGCAGTATTTTAAATCTATTTGCTTCTGTCCTCGAAATTACAATATGAATCCTCAAATCCAAGGAAGACACACCCAATGTGTGTTTAATGTACTATCTGAAACAGCCACCCAGCATTGTCCTTTTGAAACCAGGGGAGCTTGGACACGGCTGTCTCTGACTACCAGGGGATTTGGAGAATCCCAGTCTCATGGTCACCACACCGTAATGAACCAGACTGTACTGGGGAGTGAGAAACTGAAAACTGATATGGTTGAAAGGAAATGCTTATATATTGCATTTTTTTTTAAAGAATCTGGTCTAGCATTTCTGAGCTAGAACAGATGCTCATCTTGGTAAGAACAGAACATCTTTCAAGATACATGTCTACTGGCTTTGACACAGGACTTTCTCATCTTCTGTCTGCCACACAAACCCAGGCCTCCCAAGTTGTACTGACTGTCAGTTTGTTCTGCAGGTCTTTGGATTCTCCAGGAAGAATTGCTGTAGGAACTCCTTCAGCCACAGTACATGGGCGTGGCCACATGTACTATAAAAACAGATGTGAAAAACATGCCCGCGCTCACTCTATCAGCTGCTGGATTCGGTTCCTGTTCCCCGCTCATGCAGAGGACTGCTGATCTGTGAGTCTATACCTAGATAAAGAATCCTTTATTGTACTGAATTCTGAGCTAGTGTGGAACTACTTTATCATGTTCATCTACACAGAATCATGTGCTGGTTTGAAAGAAGATGGCCCTAGTAGAGAGAGGCATTATTAGGAGGAGTGGCTTGGTTGGAACGGGTATGGTCTTGTTGGAGGAAGTATGTCACTGTGAGGATGGGATTTCAGGTCTCCTATGCTCAAGCTACATGCTCAGTGCTTCTGCTGCCTACAGATCAAGATGTAGAACTCTCAGCTCCTTCTCCAGCACCGTGTCTGCCTGTGTGCTGCCATGCCACCTGCCATGCCAATAATGGACTGAGCCCCCAGTGAAATGCCTGCCTATGTAAGAGCTGCCCTGGCCATGGTATAGCTTCAAAGCAATGGAAATCCCAAGACCAATTCTGAGACGTCTGGGGCCATTTTTAAAGGAGGCTCACCTGTAGAAATGCCTTAGACAAGAGCCAGATCTCCCTTTCGGCCAGTGGTCACCACTAGTCCGGTGGTCTAGAACTTTCTGTGTTCTGTGTACCACAAATTCTAAGAGGAAACCTCAGGGCCCACATGAAGGATAGTAGTGTCCACATCTCAGACAAAACTCTACATTTACATATGGGGTTTGGGCAAAATTGTATTTTAAATGATAGGGTTTTTTTTTGGCTTATGAATACTTCAATAAGGTAAACCGTCTTCAAAGACTCTGACATAAAATCCTGTGACTGTGAGGGGCGGACAGGGAGAGTGCAAAGATTTCTTCTGAGTTCTAGCACTAGTCTCACTTGAACCTCCAAGTCTCTGCCCTGCCATGGAAGCCTGACCCACCAGTGGCACCCAGCACTGTCTTTAGAATGCTAAACCACCAGACCGCAGCCCAAAGGAGCAGTGCTGGTGGCAGCTCACCTTATCGCTGTCCAGTGTGTTCTGAGATGTCCGGGAGGCGATGGAAATCGTATCAGGTTGACTGCTGCCATCCCCTTGGCTGTCCAGGTCCTCTCCATCCCTAGTGGAACAGAAACACTCAGCTCCCAACACTGAAAGAAACCCACGTCAGACTGCAACCCTGCCTATTACCAGCTCCTACAGACAATGGCAAACCATTCTGCTTGTTTTGTGTCAGAGTTGTTCATTTTATTCTGTGTCTAAGTCCTCTGTCTGCGTATATATATGAGGAGCTCCAGGTACATGCCTGGTGCCCACAGAGATCAGAAGGCATCAGAGCTCTAGGAACTGGAATTACAGATGATGTGACCACCTGGGAACAGAACCCAGGTCCTCTGCCAGAGCCATAGTCCTCTTAAACACTGAGTCATCCCCCATGCCATCCTATTTTGAGTGCGGCTTTTGGGTCTGGCAAGATGGTAAGTGCCTAACATATATTCTCATTGAATTCTCAACAAAGTGAACGCCCTAACCCAGGTTCATGTCCATTTGAGAAATGTAAAAAAATGAATGTTTTGATACCTTGGGTAGGATGGGGGAAAGATGAGGGATTTCTACATGGCTTTCTGTTTGCTTCCAGCCAGTGGAGTCTTGACAAAGCATTTATCTAAACCTCAGGTGCTCAAAGTGTTTAAGACAAACGGTGGTGGCCTGTTCCCTGCGCAGCCGTCCCTCCCCAGCAGGTGAGCACTCGCACGAGACTGCCATGCACTTACCTCCTTCCCTTCTGCCTTGCTGCTGGCGCGGTTTTGGGGATGTGGATGGGCTCCTTCAGGGCTCCCCTCAGGTGCACAGTCCTCTCCTGGATCACCTCGCGGATGTGCTTTATCCAGTCCTGCTTGTTCTCAATACTGGACGCCTGTGCAGGTGGGAGAGCCATCAGGAGGCAGTGCCCTTCCCACCACCTGTGCCAACCACATGCAGACCTCCCCTGCTTCCCAAGTTTCCCAGTTTCCAAAGAACTTCTCACAGAAAAGCAGACACAACTCAGTTTAATTGACAATCAAGCAGATGACTCTAATTTTACATATTTTCATTAAAACCATTTTTCTTCTATAAATGATTATAGATATCTCACTATTCTGGAAATCCATCATTATTCTTCAGTCCCAAGACCTGATGAGAGGCCCTGGGGGGTTATGAAAACAGATCCACTCCTAATCTGAAACCTCAACAAGGTCACTGAAGCATATGCTATGTTTTGGTCTGGGTCTAGGAACCAATCAGTAGGGATATGAATGGGCCCCCTGATCTTGCTGCTGGGCCCTGGACTGCTGGGGTGATTGTGGCTGGCCTCTTGCACCCAGAATACACATTCTGTTCACCCCACAGGGACTCCACAGAGGAGTTGTGCAGGGGTGTGCATGCTGGAAATGTGCTCAAGGCCACAAAGTCACACACGGCCAGTTCCTTGTGGGCCCACCACAGCCCCATAACAATTTCAGGAAGATATTCTCTGGAAATGGCACAGAAGGTGAGCGCTCAGAGTGAAGCGTTCTATGAATGCACGGAGCAGCCCTCTGTTGGCACTAGTAACTGTTTTCTAATTTCTGTCTGAAAAAAAAATTCCCTTCCTCGGACATAAACAACAGTCATGAGTGGTTGAAGCTTTTGTCAGTGGGGCACAGATGAGGTGGTGAGGGAAGGCAGCTGCACCTCCCACCCACAATCTTGCTTTTGGAAACAGAAAACGGAAGTCTACACTGAGAAGAAACTGAGCCTGATAGCTCCCTCTCCACACGAACCACGCTAGCTTCCTTCAGTTACCTACAGTGCTAATGACAAAGAGTAACGGGGGCCTTTGGAAGCACCAGATCTATGGGAATGTACACGCCTGACAAACAAAAAGATCAGAGAGGAACATTCAGTGCAGTTGGAGACAACCGAGGAAACCTGTAACCTTGCTTCAGAAATAAAGAAAACGCCCCTGTAAATTGATCATTACGTCAATGGAGAGCACTCACATTTTACAGGGGTGGTGTCACACAAGTGGAACCATTTGGTTAAGAAAAGGGGTAACTTATATCATATTCAGAACAACCTCAAGCTGTGTAAGGATCTATGGATACCATTTTCTCTCCTGACTATGAAAATAAAGACAGTCATTCTGCGTTAGAACCCTAGGTCTAACACATGATTACCACTATCATTATCACCCTGTGGCCATCACCATTAAGTACCTTACAGACTCGCATCTACACCCTCAGCATCTACACCACTGCTGAGATCCTCACTGCAATTGACACCACTGTCTCCATCTTTGTTGTCACTGGCATCAGCAGCATCTCCATCCTCACCACTTCACCATCAACACCATCACCTCTACTACCAACAGCGTGGTCACTGACATCTACACCCCTACTTCCATCTCCATCCTCACTGCAATACCACCTCCATCACCTCCAACAAGCCAGAGACAAAGCACATGCCACTTCTGTTTTGCCCTCCTGGGAAGGCAAAAGGTATTATCCAAAGCTCTCTAAAAATATTTGAAAATTTTAGTCTTGAATATATTTTAACAAGTTTAAACTATAGAACAACTTTAAAATCTATTTGTTGGTGCACTTTATATTTTATGGGGCTTTGTGTTAGTACTAAATAAAAAGAGTCAACCAGGTAGGTCACACAGTCACTGAAAACAATCCACTGTGAACATGTGAAAAAGGACCTTAGAAATAGAGTGGTTTCCATGGTGGCCAATACACTCAGCTGAGGAGAAACTATCTATGGATGAAACTCAGCTTCTCGAAATACCAAATTGAGATTAAAAAACACCCAAGGGATGTAGTAACCTAAGAGCCAGTTATACGCCAGCGTCTCACCACATTCCAGCTCCTCAACAGCCTAAAAATTGTGGGCTACATTCCCCAAAGCATCCCAAAACTACTTTTATCGTATTTTCCAGTTTAAATTAAAGCTGTGTGTGTGTGTGTGTGTGTGTGTGTGTGTGTGTGTGTGTGTTTCACCAATCCCATTTGAGTGCAAAAAAGTCAAATACAATGACATGGAATCTGTACATTTCAACAAGAAAAACAGCACATATCACTACAATAAATGTCCACATAGCAAACCCCACTCTAAATTCACATACCTTAAGGACAATCTTATTGTCTGACGTTGGTGTCCTCCCCACCCACAGGGCAAATTTGCAAGGGTCTCCTTCAACATGTTCTGTGACACCCAACTCTGAGGTCTGGATAAAAAAAGCAGTTAAATAATTAGAAAACAGTACAATTTTGGTAGGATCAGAATATAAACAAGAACAGCCTTGCTTGCTGATGGTAATAATAATCCCCTAGTTCGGCAGTTCTCAACCTGTGGGTTGTGACCCCTCCCCACTTGAGGCTTGAATGACCCTTTCACAGGGGTCATCTAAGACCACTGGAAAACTTATATTATGATCTATAACAATAGCAAAGTTACAGTTATGAAGTAGCAATAAAAACCAATTTTATGGTTGGGGTCAGCACACCATGAGGAACAGCATTAGGGAGGCTGAGAATCACTGCCTTCTTGGGCAGGAGGAAAGCTGCCAGTGGAACACACTGACTGCGTTTGCCTTTGACAGCTTCGAGCACTTCTGGAGACTGCCATGGAGCTGAATAAGCAGAATGTGCTGAAGAAAAAGCCCAACCTTCTAAACAAGCACGGGCTTCTCCCAGTTCATAGGAGTGCCCTGACCCACTGCAACCAGTGACACACCTTGACAGAGAGCAAAAAGGGTTAAAATCTTCAGATTTCATCTGCAACGTTAACTTTGAGTATATCATCATGCACAGTAATACCAGGAGTTAAAAGCCCGTCTGGGGATGTATGTAGAACACGGCATCCTCCCCCATAACTGAATCCATCGGATCTTTCTCCAGCATCGGAAGTGACTCATCAGCTCATCCTCCAAAGGCGGCCTCTGGAGGAATCGCAAGCTTTAAAGTATAAATGAAGCTAAGATGCATCAATTTCTAAAACACACAAGCTTGCTTCCAAGGGCAGATTAAAGCCAGCAGTAAAATCACTACCCGGCAAGATTGTCCTTTTTCATTTCCAGCTGGAGTGTGACCTAACTGATGGAAAGCCACAGCGAGATCCAAATGATAATCATGGCCAGGGTACCAGCCAAAGATGGTGGAATGAAACCCATTAGCAGGAACTTGCAGATTCCAGATTATTATTAAGAAAACTTCCACTCTCAGGAATCTCTATTCTTCTGGGGGTTTGCCTGATCTACAGATAGCTCCAAAACGGGTAACATTAAGTCATCAGTGTCAGATATCTAAACCGTTCTAAAGGGACCTGACATGAAGACGACTGGATGTCACTCTGGTTCCCTTCTAGATGGGAAGCTCCCCTTCATGTCACCATCTCATGCCCTCCATCCAGCAATTCTCTGCTGGCAGCTCTCTGAGCAGTGGCCTTAAGAAAGGCCAGAGTTTGTCCTGACTTGAGACTTCCAGCAGGCAGGCATTTGGTTGTGCACAGCCATGGACTGGCTAGTGGGGAATAGTAATGCAATGGCTCCAGGCAGGCTCCTTTCCCCAGAAAAACACTAACATTGGATAGGAACCAAAATATATTATGGGCACACTCCAAAGGTCTCTGCATGGGAACGGCTGGGGAATCTTTCAAACATTACTTTTGATCATATTTTTTTACTATAATAATGATACTTTGCTGTTATAGAAGTTTCAAATTATTCATACATTTACTTTTCATAAATTAATTTCTAATGAAAAAGAAATCAAATCATTATTATGAATCAGTAGTGAATCCACCCAGTAAGGCTGCCTGCATACATTTTGATGTTTATGGCTTAAAAAAAATAATTTAAATGATATGAGTGCTTGCTTAGGGCACCCAGACAATACAGACATCTACATCTATTCCTACAGTGTTTCTTCATCCTGCCGTTAGAAGCTATGGGCCTCAGGGGCAGAACCCTCTACATCTACAGAGTACCGGCATGCCCTCTAGTGGACGCAGGTTGCAGAGAACATAACTGAAGAAGATAAAAACTTCACAATCCAGATTCCAATTTAGAGCAGTTTGGGAGGCAACTAAAGGCAACAAATAGGAATTCTCTCTCCCCACAAGAAGGCCGCACCACACGGCTTGTAGACTTGGGTGCTGGATGCCTATACTTACAAACAACTTGCTTTTGTAGAGGTACTTGCTTCTCCCACTGGAGTCTTTCACTTCTTTACTAAACACTAAGGACATCTCGAAAAGGAAGAGATGCCGCTCTCGGCCCTTCCGGATTAAGGTTTTGGGGTCCCATACTTGGAAGGATTCCTGAAGGATGAGTTCTCCCTGAGACTCGATGTTTTCATCAAACCCTATGACACAAAATAAAAGCAAATCAGTTCAAAGGGAGAGCATGCGTGACTCAGGAGGCGTCAACAGATGCCCTCGCTTGGTTTCCAGTCCTGTATTCCATGCTCTTCACAACAGGCCCCCTGACGAAGGACATTTCCTCCTAAAATACGCTTTGTATGTATTTTCCCAAGTTCAAGATATTTCAGGGGATTCTTGCAGCCTTATTCTTTCCTTTCCATTCCTTTCTATTGGCTTAGGTCACCTGAGGTCTGGTTTAACTCCCAGCTCCTAGACCTCACCACAGCCTTTGCTATGACCAGAGTGACTCCACCCCACTGCCCACATTCCTGTCTGATTCTTTACTTCTTCAGCCTGAATGTCTCTGAAACACTCTGCTCAGGTCCTAGTCTAGTGGAGACAATGTCACCAAGCCGTCTTCTGTGAGTCTGGAATACTCTGCACACGAATCAGCCTGGACCTGGTAACACTCTGGCAAAGTCCAGGACTTAGCAAAGCGGTCCCTGGAGCAAAAGCTGCTCACCACCTCCCTTTCTGTCACATCCCACCAGGGTCACACCCCACCAGGGCCACACCCCACCAGGGTCACACCCCACCAGGGCCACACCCCACCAGGGCCACACCTCACCAGGGTCACATCCCACCAGGGTCACACCCCACCAGGGCCACACCCCACCAGGGTCACCATGAGCTGATCACTCATCTGTCCCTTCGTGGCTAGGAAGAGCTAGGCACCTCAACTCTGAGAAGTGAGAAAATAAATGCATACAGCTGGTCGGGGTTCCCTCCCCACATGTTTCACTACTTCCTGTGAGGTGGAAAGTTAATGTGGTCCTGCAGCTTTCAGGGACAAGTAGGAAATACATAGGATGGGAGAAATAGGCCAGAAGACGGTCCTTCCCTTTGAGGACATCATGAAGAACAGGTAGTCATATATTTGACATTAGAGGAAGAAAAATCAGTGTTGCTTGATCTCTGAGTTTCTGCTACATACTGGCACTTGTGTTCTAATTAATAAATTTCTTGATGCTACCAGTAAAATGACACACTAGCACAAGCATTTGGGACAGGTTCTCTGCAGTGCTAGCCCTGACCATGCAGAAGCAACTTTATTAAATAGAAGCATCAGTGCTAAGTGGAATGGCTATAATACCTGTTAGACACATTTGTCTCATTTCTGTTCATCGTGTCACACACTAAATTCACTTGCTTCACAAGACGTCTGCTTTGTGTAATCATCTAGCAACTGATATGGAAATGGGGAAGTAATAAGACCTTCTATAATCTTGGGTCTCAATGTCTCCATTCACTGCTTACACCTCCGTTAGCAGGAAGCCAGGTAGCGTTAAATAAGGCAGGTGACACAAAGTGCTCCAGGAGAGTGGAGTGGCATGGCTGTTCTCGAGTCAAGAAAGACAATGGTTCCTTTATACAGAGCATCAGTGAAGATGATGTCATTGTACGTTAGGGACAGGGTGCATCCTGTTACCTTCCAGCATGCTGAGGTGCATGGCATCGTTGGCTCGCTTTGGTACACTGAGCATCACCTCGAGGCCATCTTTAATCTCCCCCTTTCCTTCCTCACAGCACGTGAGCAGTTCCTGGGAAAGAGCAACACCAAGAAATAGCAAAGGATTGCAAAGATGCTCTGCCAGCAGCATTTTAGCAGATGGCAGAAATCCATGAAAACACAGAGCATTCAAGAAATAAACAAACTAGCCAACTGGGAGTTTTTCTTATTAAAAAGTGAGTTACTCAACAGGCAACTGGGTTTGTTCTACCTGAACGAGGACAGTGGAGGAAGACAGAACTAGTTGCCATTGGTATATCGGTCAACCACTTTATCTCCAAAATGAGAAAATAGAATGTTATCGGTTTGTGAAGGAATAAGCAGCTACCAGGGACAAGTGACAGTCATGCCAGAGTCCACCTGCCCCGCTGACCACACACCTGCACAATGTCGATATCTATCTGGACCCTGCATCAGAACAGCAAGACACCACAGACCACCCATCCTCAGTTCAGAGTGCTTACGGAGACTCCAACAGATGAGCCACACTTCCTGTGGGCATCTATGTGTACAATTCCACTTCCTGACTGCTTGGAAGATCATCAGTTGCCATGTGGGGAGAACAGCAGGGAAAGCAAGCTTATACCCTGATGGGGTGTCACGACTATCATTGGTCACAGTGACAGCAATCTTGTATGTGTGGTGTACAAGAGGGACACAGCAGTAAGCTTGGAGGGTCTAGAGTAGTGGTTCTCGGCTTCGGAGTTGAGACCCCTTTGGCAAACTTCTATCTCCAAAGATATTTACATAGAATTTATAACAGTAGCAAAATTACAGTTATGAAGTAGCAACAAAATAATTTTATGGTTGGGGTCACCACAAGATAAGGAAGTATCTTAAAAGGTTGCAGCATTAGGAAGGTTGGGAACCAGTGTGCTAGAGGAACTCATCCCTGACAGGTGCCTTCATTTGTGGTCAGATATTGACACTTCTGTGGAGCTGGACAGAAACTGCCTGAAGAGCGCAGTGCGCTTCAGCCCCTGCCTGTGGAGACCGCCTTCCCACCTGGGAGGTCTGATATAGCCTACTACTGCTCCTAAGTGGAACCTTTTGGGAAAATGAGGAAAGATTTAGAAATAGCACAATCTTAGTGGAAACACAGGCTGAGAACAAAGACTTTGATTCTGAGGGCAGTAAGAGATAAACTTAAAGACAAAATGCTTTTATAGAATTAGGATGCAAAGGGGAAATTACCTGGATATAGACAAATTAAATTTTGCCTTCTGGCTGACTCTATGCTCATAGCAGCTACAGATTTCTGTAGGGATGGTCATCAAGTCACTTAGTAAGATTTCAAATACAGAAGTCCACAGAAGAAGGGGTGGAGGTGGCTTGGTGGCAGGGCATTCAGCTACCACGTGTGAGGCCCTGGGTTGATCCCTGGCACTGTCTTGATTGTGTTGGGGGTGGGGTTGAGGATTGGAAGGTAGAGTAGAGTTTTTCCAATAGAAATGCTCCATAATAATATTACTTGTATAAAAGAATGCAGCAACTTTTTTACAGTTTCTAGGTTTCTCTTACTGAGAGAACTTGAGGTACCCTTAGCTTCAGTCTGCTTCTGTGGCACCCAGGACAGCAGCAGGCATAGCTGGGATTGGTGAAGTCTCCATGCTAAAGTTTCATACTTTTCACCAGCAAAGAAAACACAATACCTTTGCCAGCAAAAGCTGCTACATTAAAAGTTATTTACAAGAAAACATGCACTCATGACATAATGCATCTGTGTTTTTCACCTTCATACTATTGAAACTAATTATAATTAAATTTTTGTAAAGGCACGTTTGATAAACTTATTTATAATACAAAGCAGATGCCAGTCTGACAGAAGCTCTTGGGATCTGTATGAGCATGTTCTACAAAACATGTGATGAACAGCTAGCAGGCATGGAGAACCACATGAGGGCAGGCTACTGTGGATTCAATGAAAAACTGGGCAACAGCTGGGTGTGGGCTCGGAGCCGGCAGATACCAGCAATGATTCTGGGCATTTTCCTGACCCTGGGCAGCTAGTCTCCACATCTTCAGATCAGCACTGCTGCAGGCTAAATGCCTACAGGATGCAGGGTACAGTGCCTGGCCCACAGTTAGCACTGGAGTCTAAGGATAGGGAAGGACCGAGAGCTGATTACTTATTTCTCAGTCAAAGGCATTTTATGTTATAGCCAAGTGCCAACCATATCCCTTCATGGTATCACGGCACAACCATGGAATATGATCTTATGTAACTGCTTCATTTAGAAACTAGATAGGTCAAGAAATGGCAGTGAAGAAAACTGGTGTAGGAGGGTCCTTTTGTATTTGGGTTGCTTTTATTGGTTAATAAAGAAACTGCCTTTATTAATAAATTAGATAATAAATAATAATAATAATAATAATTAATAAAGTTCTGATAGGGCAGAACTTAGATAGACAGGATAAAAAGAACAGGATACTGGGAAGGGGACAGAGCCAGAGAGAGCTGCCCGCCATGAAGACACGCTGAATCTTTCCCGGTAAGCCACGATTCGTGGTGACACACAGATTATTAGAAATGGGTTAAACAAATATGTGAGAGTTAGCCAATACGAGGCTAGAGCTAATGGGCCAGGCAGTATTTCAATAAATACAGTTTCTATGCAATTATTTCGGGTATAAGCTAGCCAGGCACAGGGCGGCGGGAGCCGGGTGGCCTCTGGGACCAAAAGCAGGCCTGTGCGCGTCTCTTGCAACAGAAAACCACATGTACATATACTACAGACACAGGCACAGAGAATAGATGTCAAACAGTGATGTGTAACTTAGGAGACTTTGCAGACTGAAGAGCCTTCATACATACCTTTAAAAGGAGCTGATACTTTGTTATTCGCTGAACAGGTTTAATCAGGTAGGAAGAGATGGAATTGGCTAACCCATGCCGCTGCTGTATCTCCTACATTTAAATAAACGAGAAACAGAAAAGCCTTATTGTAAGGTCAAACTATTAACAAATGGCTACAATATCACATCAGTGACAAGTGCTTGATCCAAATCATGACCAGTGTTTGAGCCTGCTGAAATAATAAGCTCTTTTTTCTTGGAGGGCTGTCAGAACCCGCACACACTCTCCAGGTCACAGAGGAGGGCGGCAGACCACGGAGCAGAAGGGGATGGGATGCAGAGTGCCGAGCGGCAGTGTGCCTGGTGTGTTCTTTTCTACTGTGCATCTTGCGATCATTGTGCTTACAAATCTGAGGCTATTGTGTCAGATTCCTCACAGGGAGGCAGGAATGCAGTCCGGCACTCCACAGTGCTCACCAGTTAGCTAGTAAAACACATGATGGGTGTTCTGTAATGCTTGCTGCTGGGGAAAAGGATAACTGAAGGGCATAAGATACCCAAAGAATGGAGGACATTTTAACCACAAACCTCTTTAAAAGTCAAAGTAACCCTGCAATGGACACCAAAGGCATGGATCAGTCAGGTAGGTATGACTTCCTTTATTCTTGAATGCTTAAACTACAGGGTTTTCAAAAATTATACTTTATTTATCTATCTGGGGGCCAAACATAAGGCACGGCCCCTGTATGGAGGCCAGAGGGCAACTCGTGAGGGTCGGTTTTCTCCTTCCATCATGTGGCCATACGGTAAGTGCCTACCTGTGAACCATCCCGTCAGTCCGCGGGTTTGTTAGCTTTATTTTAAAGTTTTGGCTGTGCACATTCTCTCTCTGCTTAGGCTTTCTAGACTGTAGGTGCATGTGAAACACTACAAAGAGCAGAGCATTAGGCTGGGCAAGGCTTCACTATGCACTGAGTCCTCCCTGAGCACAACAGCTGTAGCAGGGCCACCCACAGGCAGCTCCCGTCAGAGGTTATCCCACTACTCCCTGGCCTTGTCTCCATGGGTACACAGTACTCAGTACCTTCTGCCAGCCACAATCTGCCTCATATTTGACTAGTTCTGAAACCCAAAATACATTGTATCCCTCGCCCTTTACAGAAACAATATCTCACCATCTTTGAAAAGCAGAGGACCCCCATACTAAGCCTACTCAAGCATATAATTGACAGACATCTATTTGACGTGGTAGTCAAATTGCTAGGACTTTCCTGCTAGGTCACTTTCGGAAATGCATGACATTGGTAAGTTTATATCTTTTATGTATATTCTTGCATATGAAATTAATGATACTATATAAGGGATAGTTACAAGTATGTCTATATTAAAGACCTAAATGTCTTATAAGTATATGATTTCTAATACAGTAGATTATTGTACAGTAGATGCATTCTAAGCAGAAGCACATGTAAGAATATCCCAAAACAGGGGCTGGTGAGATGGCTCATGGGTAAAGGCACCTGCTACAGGGCCTGATGACCCAAGTTTCATCTCCAGGAGCCAGCCACACAGTGGAAGGAGAGAACCAATTCCTGAAAGTTGTCCTCTAAGCTACATGCATATGAGCACACGCACATGCGTGCACAAGCACACACTACATACACTGTAATAAAAACATAAAAGAATACTCCAGTATAAATATGAGAGATGAGAAGAAAATACTATACTAGCAGTGTGGTAATAGTTGCATTTCACTAGTAGTGAATTCAGTTTGGACATTCCCACGTCTTCTTTAGTAATCAGATACTTACATCAAAGTAGGACCCTGCATGTTCTAGTATTAGCTGAGTAGAATCAGGCTTATTTTTGCAGTATGTGACATACATCTGAAACTTGTCTGCCTATAACAAAAAGAGAGAGAGAGAGAAAACAATAGGAACATTTTATTTAGGTATCTTCTCCCAACCACAAGTCACAACGTAAAAGCCTTTGATATGGGAAATAAATTCTCTGGACTAAGGAAATGTGAGCTTCCATAGGAGAAACTGAGAAGAAAAGCCACTGCACTAAGAGGCCTCGCCTGGGCGAGAGCCTCTTCCCTGAGCAGACCAGGCCCTCATCCAGGACAAACCCCAGAGCCCTCCACAGGTGAGAGAGGACGGGGGGGTCTTTACCCAGGTGACAAAGCAGTGCCCCACGTCCTCCGGCAGCTGCTCGTACTTCTCCAGCTCCTTCAGGAAGATGCTGTAGAGGAGAAAGAGATTATTGTTATGAAGGCGCTGATATCATTTTACTAGTAAGATAGGCTAGAGTTGGAAAGCTTGTGTCCTCCGCATTTTAAGGTTTTAACAAAACGTGAGGCTCTTGACTAGGAGAAGTTATTGTAAGCTTAAGCAGTCCATTTGGTATTCAAAACTCTCCTAACAGAAACTCCATACCAGCAGCCTCCGCACGTAAGAGACTAGTGTTGGGTAGCTGGACAGAAAATACTACAATCTCACTAACAAGCTGAGCCTAGAAAGGTCAAATCCTAGGAATCCAGAGTAAACAGTGGATACTAGGGGCTCGGAGAGTCAGGAGGGGGCATGGGGAGAGGCTGGTCAGACATATGCTTTTCCTCCACAGGAGGTGCACCACCTGGTCCTCACTACAGTGACGTGAATGCATGAAAAACACCACATTCCATATTTCAAAGTAGAAGAGGAAATTTAAATATACACAGCTGACTGGCTCTAGCCAAATCTCAACAGAATCATTGAACTCTGCTAAATCCAGCTATAAATCTTTTCTCGTAATGGAGTATCACCGCAGTCTCTGGACTTCCACAAACCCCTCTCCCGAGTGGAGCCGCTTACTTGTTGTGGAATTCATAGATTTCCTGCATGTTCCCGAAGATGATGAGCTCTTTGTTGACGATGCCTGGGGGGATCTCCTCCACCCCGCTGGTCATTTCCCACAGGTAGGTCTGCCCAAGAGAAAAGCAAAGGGATTAAAAAAAAAATCAACTCAAACTTTCAAGAAGCGGCCACTCTGACACCCTATAAACAGGGACCAGGAGCTTAGGAGTGTATGTAAGAGTGGTCCCTCTAAACAAACATGAAAAATGTCTCTTTTTATAGTTGCTGTTAACACTTGAGAAGATTTACTATAGTTTTTAGCTTATTCCCAACTTCAAAATTGGAATGAAATCTGTCACAAGGTAAAAAAAAACAAACATCCAGGGTGAGCCCGAATACCAGGTGCCACAACTGTTAGGCACATTTCTTTGAAGCTGCTATTCTCTACACAGAGAATGCGGGCCAGGCTATCCCTGTGACAAGTGAATGAGAGGGTTAGTGCTGTGTCATCTCTGCAGTGAGCCAACGCACTCCTGGAACACCACAGAACACAGGGAGCATGGGCCCTACACTGTCACTATTCTAATGACCAGCAACAGATAGTAATAAAATAGCAAGTTGAAACGCGGTCTGAATGAACAAGGAGAAGACTTACATCCATGCACTCTCGAAGGTCTCTCACATAAGCCTTTTCAGTCTGAATTAGTTCAGCCATTATGAACCTTGAAATGAACAAAAAATTGTTCAGCTCAGTTAAGCTATATACTTATTACTCTTTATTGTCACCTATTTTATAGAGATTTATTCAATAAAATGGAGCGCCTAGAAGTATTATACCTAAAGGAAAGGCTTGGGGGCAGTTAAATCAAGAACAGACAGAATGGCAGCATCTACTAATTCCAAGGTATGTGAAAACACTCCACCAGAGCTCCTGTGGCGACACCCAGGCTGCCCAGCTCTACTGTGGACTGTGGGTTGGCTTAGCAGTACCTTCCTTAGTCCATACCCACTGGATTCCAGATACACTGTTCCCTCCCTGTTCCCAAAGAATGATAACCAAATCTCTCCTCACACCGCCAAATGTCCCTGGGCAAGAAAACCACCAGAGCAGGAACTCAGTGGGGGTAGGGAGATCTTTGGTTAGTAAGCACAGCTGACAAACTTTTAAAATACCTACATTTGAATTGTCAGTTTCCTCTACCACTGTTAGCAAGCAATTTGCCAAGCTAGGAAAGGAAGGCACAGAGAAAACAGGACAAGACACTGAGTCATGTGATAAGAAGTCAGCTCTCAGAGAAGTGGGCTGAAAAAGCCAAGTGAAGTCTCAGACACTTGACTGCCTGTCTGCAGGCTGGCCGACACTCCCTTCACCGTGGCAGGCAATGCTGGCTTACTCTTTCCTGCGGGCAGATTTCCGTTTCTCTTCATTGAGTTCGTGAGCAGCGTCCCGAAGCTTGACCTCTGACCCAGGGATGCTGGCAGGAATGATGTCCAGCTGAAGGCTTTTGCTCTGTGGAACGAGTCAATGAAGCCAGTTAATGAGAGCAGCTGAGATGGCATGGGACCAATATCACGACTTGTCCAAGGGCATACAAAGAAATTCACCGATTTGTTGGAATCTGAAGAAATCCCCAGGGCTTTCTCCAAAGAGGTCCGGTACTTCTCCATGCGCAGAGAGAAGTCTCTATACCTCTTATCCACCGCGGTCACACATTTTTTAATTTCTGCTGCATGGGCATGCCCTTTTTCACAAAAGCCATCGGCCAGCTGTATCAATAGCTTCACTCTCTCTTTGGTTTGCTGTGAAAACAACGGGAAAGTGCTATGAGGCACATGAACCCGACTGCCAGAAACCCAGCGCACAGGGGAAGTGGCCCCCTGTCTGCACTGAAGGCCCAGAGGCTGGACTGCCAATCTTCCCTCTGCTCTTCCACAGTGAGTGGCGTTCCTATGAGCTCACAGTTAGAACTGAGTGTATCTGTCAAGGGTCTCCACTGGTCAGTAAGAATCTGCAGAATGGTCAGTGAATGAACGAACGAATGAATGAATGAGGAGGTCCATGCAGGAGATTATTTAGCTTTATTCTACTTCTTTGTGCACCAGATGTGTGTTGCATAAGCAGTTCCTTGCTGCATACATGCTTTTTCTGTGCATCTACTTTTGACCTCCAGCTCTTCAGGGACAACCAGGCACCAAGAACAGTCCAGAGGAAAACTCACCAACAACAAACTCTCTTCTGAGAAGCAGGTCCATTTTTATAACAAAGGCTATTTCACTTTATGCACACACAGAAAAGTATAAAGTCAATCAAGACTCCATACTTTCCTTCGTGTTAGGGCTTACCAGACAGCAAAGGCTATGCTCACACAGCATCAACTTCACCCAGTTCTGACTTCTCAGCACCGTTTCACGTGGCCACCCTGATAGCTACTACTGGGTTTTCCTTGAGATCTGACATTTTCAAGGAAGCAAATTATTATTTCAAGGAACCTGCTTTTCTCAGTTACACTTTAAAAATAAAGATTTATCTATTTTCATTTTATGTGCATGGATGCTTTGCCTGCATGTACACTTATGCACCACCTGTGTGCTGAGGCATCAGATTCCCTGGATCTTGAGTTTCAGTCAGTTATAGGCCATCAATGTGGGTGCTGGGAATAGAACCTGGGTCCTAGGGAAGAACAGCCAATTCTCTTAACCACTGAGTCACCTCTCCAGCCTTGCTCAGTTAAACTTTTTCTGGAAAAACTTTATAACAAATATTTAGAAAATCAACTGAAAACTGTTGAAAACAAAGTCAGATTTCAACTCCCATCCTAAACTATCTTATTTTGTAAATGTGAAATGAAAATTTTGAGCCATAATTCTCTGGGCAACCTCACTAGTTGTGAAGTCAGCTGCAACCTCATAGGAAGACCTGGGGTTGAGCACCTAGTTACTATTACTTGGCCCAGGTCTTCCTCTGGCTCTGTGTACAGGTGCTTCTGCCTAGAAGACTATACCCTAGATATCCCCAGAGAATATCCTTCACATCTCTTCTCTAATAAAGATCATCTTGCTAACAGTCCCGTGGACCACCTCCTATCAGTCCCGTGAATCACCTTCCTAAGTATCCCGTGGACCACCTCCTATCAGTCCCGTGGGCCACCTCCTATCAGTCCCGTGGACCACCTCCTATCAGTCCCGTGGACCACCTTCCTAACAGTCCCGTGGACCACCTTCCTAACAGTCCCGTGGACCACCTTCCTAACAGTCCCGTGGACCACCTTCCTAACAGTCCCGTGGACCACCTTCCTAACAGTCCCGTGGACCACCTTCCTAACAGTCCCGTGGACCACCTTCCTAACAGTCCCGTGGACCACCTTCCTAAGTATCCTGTGGACCACCTTGCTAACAGTCCCATGGATCATCTCCTAACAGTCCTATGCACACCTTCCTAAGCATCATGTGGACCACCTTGCTAACACTTCTGTGGACCACCTCCAAAGCACAGTAGCTGTGTGTCAGCCACTCTCCCATCTACTAATTATCTTCTAAGATGGTGTAAATTATTTCTATCTTTTGTATGACTGTTGCTTGTCCCCCTGGTATGAATGTCACCTCCAGAAGCAGGGCATGTTATATACTAATATCTCTTCCACTGTGGTAAAGTCCACCCGAGGAAATAACACTAACTTCATAGACAAGTCTTTAAGGGTTTAAGTACCTTAAGAGCTGGGAATAAATAAGTGAAAATAAAAATAAAGACAACACAGTTTGTCGACATTAATACAATAAACAAAACCTAACATAATGTTTCCAAAAGCAATAGTTGTACAGACTTGGGAAACAGCATGGTCAGATGGTACCTACAGTTTTAGATCTTATAAAACACAAGATTTAAAGATATGCACCCCACTGTCTTAACCTTCCAATAGCCACACTCAAACTCAATAGGAAGGAATGTTTAGGAGTAACAGGAAACCTCCCACACCTATTCCCCTAGTGAATGCGGTGGACCCATCACTGAAATCTATAGCAGTGCAGCCCCAGGGCTGTGAAGAGGCTAAGGAGACCAACATGACTAGGAGCTGAGCAGAGGTGGAAACAGCTTTTTCTGATCTACCTCTGGGTGCAACATTAGTTACTTAACATCCTTCCAATCAAAGGATCACCAGAGAAACAAACACAGAATTGTAACACTCCCAGTAGTGAAGATTTTGTTCCTTTACTAACAAAATATGAATTACATGGCTGAATGTGCTGTATACAGGGAATGGAAAGTCACGGTCCTCACCTTTGATGCAGGGCCAGTCTGCTCTTTGGGTGTTCTCGGGATCTCTAAGAGTGAGCATTTTCCACCCTGCCTGAGTCCCACCCTCCCCAGCCCTCAGCCTTCTACCCAGTGCACTGGGGAACCAGCTCTCTGAAGCCCCAGTGTATGATAAACAGGACCAGGGCTACCCAAGGCCCAGCGCACTCAGAAACAGCTGGGAAACAGGGAGGAGAGGCCAGGAAGAGGAGCCAGAAATCTTACAGAAGCAAAAACACAAATAGGCCAAACACAAAGTAGCTGTTGTGACATCAATTGCTGGAAAAAGTCCCCTTTATGTTTTCAGAGCTGGTTAAAGGCCACATAAGACAGTTATTCTGGATGTTTTTGATTTTTGGAGACAGGGTCTCTCTATATAGCCCTGGCTGGACTGAACTCATTATGTAGACCAGGCTAGCCTTAAATTCACAGAGATCCATCTGTCTCTGCCTCCCAGGTTCTGGGATTATAGGTTGTGCCATCACAGCCCGCCCGCCCCTCCCTCCTTCCCTCCCTCCCTCTGTTCCCCTTTTCTCCTTTTAGCCTTTCTCTCTCTCTTTTTTAAAAGACAATTAATTATTCCTATTCCTTTATAGGAATACTTGTTTGTATCTTTTTCTAAGAAAAAGATATATTATTCAGATTGGTTAGTTGTTTTTCACTCTAAAATCTGAAATAATTGTCAGCATCTTCTAAAAACTCAAATATACTATTAAAATGTATTTTTAAAAATATTTCAGAGTGCGTGCACACATCCACACACACACAAAATAAAACCAACCACCCCCTGGATATTAAGCTAGGGGGTCGCTGAGTGAGGGTACTTTTTGTTAAGCTGGAAATCTGAGTCCGATCCCCAGGATTCACATGGTTGAAGGAGAACCAATTCCCACAAGTTGTCCTCAACCCCTACATGTATGCTGTAGCATGTATAGCAGAACACAGACAAAAGTTATTTAAAAATAAACTCTGAGGAAAAAAAAAGCAGCAAAATCATAGAGAAGGGAACTAATTCTAGGCAATTCAAAACCATCCTGAGATAAAGACCAGAACCAGCCCCTGGGAAGCATGCTTTTGGGAACAATTTGTGTCAATGTGTGTGTTTATTTATAGCTCATGTGACACCAAGAAACAATCTTTCTGAAATAGGTATCCAATTCCCTTTTAAGAAGAAAAGTGGCAATGCCTCTAGTGTCACAAACATGTGAGCAACCAGTAACCGAGACTGCGGCATCAGCTTTGCCAGCTGTAGACACAGGTGGTGTTGGGAATGGACTGCGGCGAGCGATGCCACTGTGACACTTTCCAGGAACTGGTGATAGGGAAGGGCAAGGCACAGAATACAGAATCAGATCACACCCCCCTAGTGTTTCAGAAAAACAGCAAGACTTGATAAAATAACTCAAAAAGCAAATGAGAGGAAGACAGCCAAGAAATAACACAAGAGACAAAGCAAAAGCTAGGAGACATGGAGGTTGTCACAGAAATCAGGTGAACACAGGCACAGGTAAACAAAGCAAGGCAGTTAAAGGCTCCCACTGGGGAAGAACATCACATCAGCTCAGCCCATGGCACCTCACTGGGCGGCCATTTCTCTGGCATCACAGGCCTCTGTCAACGCTGCCTCTGACAAGCACCCTTCCCTGCAGTGGATGTTAGGTTGTGCTGGGAGAGCCGAGAAGACTCACGGACCAGAAGCCCATTCCCACAGGTTTACCTTGGCCGTTATCTGAAACTCCTCGTGTTCCTTCAGCAGCTCCTGGGTGTGCTGGATGCTGGACCCTGTCGAGGTGTGTGTGGAAAGGTAGAACTCCCCATTGTCATGAATCCACTCTAAGGCCTAGGGAGAGCAATGCAAACATGTTTAAGGGAAGCAGACATCACTGCAGCCTCATCCGTAGGCCAAGGTCGGCACGCATTAACAACCCCTCATACAGATGCACCGCTGAGGGTAGCATCATGGCTCCAGGGTTAAAGAGCAGGGCAGGGCAAAAGGATTCTGTCACTGATGTGGCAATGGTTCAAGGGGTTCTTATGACCATGATCTTAACAACAGGACAGTCAGAGAATGTCTCTTTTCAAGAACAGAGAGGTGGGGTGGGTGAAGGATGGTCTGAAAACCTTGTGATGGCAAAGGTCTGGACACACAGGGAGCCACAGCTTTCTAATGCTAAGGGGTTTCAAGTCAAAACAGGTGTGCCTTTCCAGCCTTCGGTTTCCTTCCCAGACTATTCCGGAACCACCTGGACCGATGCCTACTTCACTTGTGCTTTGGAGTGGAGAGGACCCATCCCACATTATGCGTAATCTCCGGCTGAGGAGAAGCCAGGAGAAGCCATGACTTTGCCTTCCCAGTCTAATGCTTGAAGAAAGGTGTTAGCAAGGTTTGGGGGCCATTGCTCAAAATGGAACCGGACTATTTAAACACATCTGAACAGGCCTAGCTAAGGAAAACCAGCATTTTAAAAAGCAGGAATGTCTCTGTGTCCCAGAGTCCTGAAGCCATCTGCACTATCATGTTGCTGTTGGAACACCCACTTAGCTGTCTCTTTCAGATATATCACTGCATTGTTGGCAGTGTGTGTGCACATGTGCACATTGCTGCATGTGTAGATGAACCTGTGTCAAGGTCAGAGGTTAATTCATGATGTCATCACTCAGGAGCCATCCACTCTTATTTTTAGGCAGTTTCTCTCATTGGCATGGGACTAATCAAATAGGCTAGGCTGGCTGGCCATGAGGCCCCAGAGATATGCCTATCTCTGCCTCCCTCAGCACTGTGATTTTAAGTGTATACCTCCATAGCTCGACTTTTTTTGTTGTTTTGTTTTCTGCTCAACTTTTTTTTTTTTAAATGTTGGTTCTGGGGTTCAAATTTAGTCCTAAAAACTTTACCTCCTAAGCCACTGCCCCCAGTCCCACTTGTGGAATTTTTGTAGCAAAAAAAGAAAGCGAGCCATGGGGCAGTTCAGCTATCAGCCCGACATTTGTTTCCTCCTGTTTAGAGACGCTGCCCCATCTCGGAAACAATGTTAATACTGGCAAAAATGAAGGCTGCCTCAGTCAATCTGTTCTGCGCCCCTGACTTCTCCACTCCACTGAAAAGCGTTTCCAAGTACACACTGTGGAGGCAGACGGCCTCAGGAATAAGAGTGGCCTGAACTCCAGGCTGCAGCCAGATTCCATGAGGAACTGGGGAACCAGATGCCTGCCCCCCCACCTTACAAAGTGCAAAGGAGACAGACGAAAAGTGAGTCATGATGAGAGAAGGAGGACCGTCTCAGAAGGAGGCCTTGAGAGGTGGAGTCTCCGGTGGGACTTGCAGGCTAAGGAGCAGCACAAGGATGGCACATGTGTGATCAGAGGCCAGCCTGGCCTGCCACGGGAGAGAAAGCAGGAGAGGCCAGAGCAGAGGCTGTGGAGAGCAAGCGAGCCCGCGGAGGCCACAGGTAGAGCTTAGAGTTCTTTGTAGCCGCGAATGTGGCTACTGTATAGAGAAGGAGGAAATGGAGACTGAGCGGATATGGCAGAGGTTCTGTCGGGATGGGGAGGGTAGAGTGGGGCACACAGGAGGTCAGCACCCCTAGACTAATAAACAAAGGGGGGGGCAAGGAGAACAAAGGAAAGGCAGGGATCGAAGACACACCTGTCACTCCTCACTGAATACCATGAGAGTGAGGCCCGGGCACGGGGACTTGGGAGAGCAGCTTAGCTTCTGGTGAGGCCAAAGTGGAGACATGCTGAGGAGTACCAGAAACTTATACATCTGAGAGCCGAAAATAGAGGTCAGGGCTGGGAGACACCCAGGGACAGATAAGAGAAGAGGAAGTATCAAGAACAGCATGAACTCTGTCCTATCCCATCCGAGAGGCAGCTTCAGTGGTGGAGATAAGAGAGGGAGGCCTGGGAGGTGGAAGCAGGAAGGGCCAGGGAAATGGTGGTACCATGGAGACCAAGCCCCTTTCCACACTGCCATCCACTTAGAAATCTTAGCGTGCGACACTGAAAACTGCAAAAATCTGAGGGAGCATGATCTGCAGTGAGCTGCGGATGTCCACCAGATGCCATGAGTCCATGTGGAGCAGAACTCAGGACAGCAGGCCTGACAGGTCCCCATCAGCAATGCCAGGAGAAGGACACGCAGCTGTGCCTCCCTGCAGCTGAATCGCACCTGGTCTTTTCTGCGACCTAGCGTGTGAAAAGGATGTGCAGCACTGCCTTGTTAGGAAGCAAAGCCGCCTCCATAACATGAAACACGGTGGGACACCTTTAAAAGTGTGTGAGGAAAATGCAATGGGATGTAATGAGACGCCACAGCCTGCCACTGTGCGGAATTGATCACAGATGAAGAAGAGGTCAACAGAACCAGATCCAAGGTCCAGAATCTGTAGGTAGGTGAGACGTTCTGGACACAGCTGTCCTTTGAAACTAACATATCAACCTGGAACAAAATCTATACGCTACGTGAGAAACCTAAACTGAAATTTCATTTCTCCCTGGCTGGCAAGACCTGACTGAATGTTGGGGTCAGGAGTGTGGTGCTGTGTGTGGGTTTCACAAAGGCCCACACTGGACTCTCAGTTAGGACAGAGGTCAACACTGACTGACCACAGAGAGCAGTCCTGGGTGGCAATCACTTCATTCACACAGAGGATGTCCACCCCAAGCCTAGGCACACTCAGGTTTTGAGGGAATGAAATTAATCCTTCATTTCTCTGCCTGTACTGAAGCCAAAGAGAACTGAGATGAATTTTACTGCTTGAGACATAAGTAAATAGATTACTTTAAAACAAAGTTCGATGACAGACAGTTTCCCCATAAGCATTTTATCCTACAGTGCCCTCAGGAGAAAACGGACCCTTCATGTCTCTGCCTCAGCCAAACTCAAGAACCCTTTTTGATTATTTTGAATTATTAAAAATTCTGTCATGTTTCTCATGTAGTTTTAGCTCAATTTACCTGAAAATTCACTTTTTCCTTAATATATAAACACAGCAGTGTAAGAGAGAAAGCACCTGCTGAGTTTCTATACGCACTAACCAGGACTCGACAAAGCTTTGGAAACAATAATCGCATCAATGACTTGTACTTGGCAGCTCCAGGTGTGCGGTGGAGGCAGCCTGGGAAAACCAAATGGCACACTTGCACAGCATGAACAAACAGGGCGCCACACTTTTCACAGGCTTTGGGGCTTTATTTTTGTTACAAACTTAATTAAAAGGCATGATTGTTTCTGTCATCAGAATGTCGTGTATTAAAGAGGGCTTTTATAACAAAAATCTGTCTAGGAAAGGAGGTATGAGCATGGGTGGAGCACTAACTGCTGAGCACTCACCATGTGTGATCATGGGTGGAGCACTCCTGTGTGAGCATGGGTGGAACACTGACCTGCTGAGCACTCACCCTGTGTGAGCATGGGTGGAACACTGACCTGCTGAGCACTCATCCCTGTGTGAGCATGGGAGGAGGGCATGGGGAGCCCGGTATGCACTGACCTGTTTGGCGCTCCTTTCAAAGACCACATACTGCTGGCACTGGTCCAGCCGCCTTTTTCTCATGGTCCAATAATGTAATACCCTGTTTTCCCGCTGGAAGAGTTCATTCAAGATATCTGAGATGGAAAAGGAAAAGATGTTGGTGCTTGCTCTCCACTGAAACACTGTAGAATCCCTTGTTTTCATTTAGATGTCTCTGCTTGTATCACAGCAAGACAGGCTAAGAAATGATGGTGCTCCTGTCTAAGACCTCAGTCGGCACCTGGAACAGACTCCTCATTCTCTCACCCTTGAATATGAAGCCACTGTGGGATACATATGAGATTCTGTCTTAAAATAACAACAGTGCAATAGAGCAGGAAATTAAAAATAATTTGTTGTTTCCTTATACTTGTTAAACATAAAGCCTTAGGAGGGGAAGGAGGGAATCAGAGAAGCAGAGGACCATGGAGCAGTGAAGGCAAAAATACCTTATTACATAAAAACTAAAACTGATATACAATAGCTACTGTCAAAATATTGGGCACATAAAAAATTAGGTAAAACTACTGGGACATATAAGTCACAGACCTAATTTGCTAAACAGACATCCCTGGAACTCCATAGATAGACTGGACAACCTATTCTAACTTCTGACCTCTGCTGCCACCTCCTGAGGGCTGGAATCACAGTTGTACACCATCATGCCTGGTTTATGTGGCACTAGGGGCTGAACCCAGCACTGCCTATATTCCAGGCAAGCACCCTGTGAACTGATCTACATCCTCGTGGTCCACTTTTCACTTCTGACTTCTCTTTATTTGGTGCTGAGGATGGAAACAAAGCCTTATGTGTGGAAAACACACCTTCTACCACCGAGTTACACCCTTAGTTCTGAAGTGACACAATTTTGAACACTAAAGCATAGGCAGTAAGCATATGGACACATGCTTAACCTCCATGCTTAGTGCCAACTAAGATGAGTAACTGGGAAGTGCAAATGTGAACAATGGAACTGAAGGCAAGGTGTGGCCCCTTACCATACCAGGGGCACCTGAAGCCGCTTACTGAAATGCGTTCAAAAGGCAGAAGTCCAGTCCCCAAACAATGGTTTACAAAGATACGTTCCATAAAATAAAATACACTTTCCAAAGGGCAACATAGTCCCTTCTATTCTTCTGTAAAAAAAATGTATAGGCAGGACACACAAGATGTTCTAATAATTACTGTAAGTAGCAAGGGGATTATGTAATTTATGCACATTTGGGTTTCTGTGGTACTTTGAATGAAAATAGTCCCTACAGGCTCAAAGGGGGTATTTGAAGGGATTAGGACATGTGGCCTTGTTGGAGGAAGTATGTCACTGGGCGTGGGCTTGAGGTTTCAGAAGCTCGAGCCAGACCCAGTGGCACACTCTTCTTGCTGCCTGATGATCCAAATGGAGGACTCTAAGATCCTTCTCAAGCACCATGCCTGACTTCATGCACGCTGCCAAGCTTCCTGCCATGAAGATAATGGACTAAAACTCTGACCTGTAAGCCAGGCTCGATTAAATGTTTTCCTTCATATGAGTTGCCATGGTCAATGTGTCTCTTCACAGCAATAGAAACCCTAAGACAACACCTTGAAGTTTTCTTTTTTATAGTAAATTTATTCTAGAAGTTAATAAAACAAAGAAAAAGCTTTGGGAAAGAAGTATCAAGACAGAAATTTCATGTCAAACCATTGATACCTGTAATATAATTTTGTCATATGAGGAGGTCTTAAAAGCAGCAGGCTGTACGCTTTATGAGAATGCACACCAGGGTCTCAGCTGTGCATCAGCTCAGCAGCCGCACTGCTCTGCTCCACAGAAAACCTCACCCAGGTTAGCAAAGTCAGTTCAGATGTTGTTTAGTAACTTGCTGAGTTCAACCGGGGCCATCATGTGACCATGGGTTTAGCCATGTACTGGGGCCCATGAGCTCATCAGCAGACATGTTAATTAATGAAGGCAATGACTGCCTCTCTTCCAGCTCTCTCAGTGCCAATAGCTCAGCAGCAGAGAAGAGCCCCCTGGGCTTTATTTCCAATTATTGAAAACAGAGGAAATATATTCATTTCAATTTTTTTTCAAGATAAGGTTATTTGGCTGTTTTGGAACTCAGTCTATTAACCAGGCTACCCTCGAACTCAGAGACCTGCCTGCCTCTGTGAATGCTGGGGTTAAAGATGTGCACCAGTACGCCCAGCTCTTTTGAAATTTTTAAACCCATCAGAGTATTAAGCTACCACTTCCACCCAAGCGCTGCATGCGAACGGCAATTGGTGCGTTAAGAAATCCCTCTACTCTCGTTTCCGGCTCTGACTGAGTGGTAATAAGTTTTCCAAGAAGCAGCTAAGCACAGTGTTAACTGCCCTCAGGGATCCAGGGGTGGCTCTAGTTCCTGAGAGATGCTGAGACTATTTGTCTGACTCCCTGAATTGATCTCGTAGGGGTATACTGGCAGCCTGCCTGCAAGTACCAGGTAGCATCTTCCTGCCCTCATTCTAAGAGATGCATAAACCTTTTGCCACCAAGGAGACTGCAGGAGAAACAAAGTATTTCCAGAAGTTCACAGTCTCCATTACTCCAAGACACAAGAGTCCACATTACAACGTTTGTAGATAAAACTCAGGTTCAGCTGGATGAAATTGGTTACGGTAGCTACTTAATCTGTCTGTATACCTCAGGCTTCATCTATTTCACATTCTATATACACCAACCCTATTAATTACACTTGGGTATAAATTTCCCCAGACCTTTTTCTATCCATCTACATGTAAATTAATAAAAAACTTGTATTATACACAAGTGATATTAAACTATATAACGCTTTGCAATTTGCTTTTATCAATTAATCATGTCTTAGCTATACATCATTGAAAGCACTTTGTAGCCACAATACTGGTCCATGATTTCTGACTTAGCTTTTAAAACTACTCTGCATATAGATAACTGCATTTTTCATTTCTGACCACATGTCCACTCACGCATCTTAACAGGCAAGGACAGTAAGTATCAGCCTGACTGCGATGTTTTCTGTTTTGTATGTAGCTTACTCAGTATATTACTGGCCTACATATTTCTTTGTCCCCCGTTACTGAACTGACAGCTAATGAGGCTGTCATTAGCATGATCTGGACACTTAGGATGAGCGACAGGGAAGCAGAGGGGCAGCATGCTCACTTTTCACTTGCTGCTCGGGTGCTTTGATGTGCGTCACCATTCCTGGCATGCTCACGCTGTTTCTGTGAAGGTATTTCAGGAAGACGTCTGCATTCCTTCTGGCCAGTGTGCAAGCCTAAGAAACAATGGAGGGCAAGGTATCGGTCATGTGACTCCTGCAGATATGTATCTGGGGGGACAATGTATAGGTGATGTGACTCATGCAGATATGTGTTTCTGAGTATATGGAAACGCCAATCTCATAAAGCTTTATCAGAAGTCTTTACTTAACAGCCATTTGGCTAACTTGTGGTTTACAAAATGCAGAGATTAAATTCTATTTAAAATTAAAAAGAAAAAGAGGGGGATTCTTTCAGACTCCTTCACTTTGCAAGGTCAGATCATGTTAGGACTGCTCAGTGCACAGGCTGTGTGGCAAGACACTGAAGGCAGCCACCGACCTATGGTCAAAGAGGAAGTGGAACCCTTCCTTTTCCAGTCCTTGACTGCAGACTAGTGGGAATCTGGTAGCACAGGGCCCAGCTATACTGAGCCTATATTTCTGTAAAGGCCAGACTGACAGTAAACAGTTCCAGGCTCTTTGCCCCACCTCGTAGATGAGACTGTCACACACAACATGTAAAGGAACCCAAGTGGCCAGACTTGTCCCTCAGTTCTTAGTGTGAAATCCTCAAAACCTGGGGAGGTTAACTATTTTGCATTGTTGTGGTGGCATGTGCCTGGGAACTGCTGATGTGCTAGGCAATCCCTGGGTGACGTCATCAATGTACAGTAGCTCCTCAATGTGAGGACTGAGGGGAAGAACACCCACAGACGCACAGGTCCCTTCTATAAACTCACCCACACAGCTTTTCCTGTCTAATTTTTAGCAAAAATATGTTAACTAAGTGGTATTCAATTCCTACTATGTGGATTCTGGAGAAAGAGAGACAAATCTCCAAACTAAAGCACCTAATGGCAGTTGGTATTAGTAAACCAACAACAGAGGGGCAGGGAGTAGACTCAAGCTCTTGTTTGACACAGTTACAATTAGTGCATGGAAGCTACAATGGTGGTCCCATCACAACTGACTCAACCACAGGATCCCTGTGCTCTCTATAAGGTCCCTAACACAAAGAGTCACAACGCAGTTTTCCAGACTAAACAATAATCCTGTCGGTAGATGACCTTCAGACTCGGAACAGATCATTAAACACAATGTGAAATGGTGTCTCGGGGCCTGGGAGGCAAAATGCTGAAGCAGTGAGAGAAACTGACCTGAGTAAAGTGATGAAGACAAGCAAACAGCCACGTTTGACAGGCCCAGCTGCCAGGAGCTAGAGACGCTTAGGACTTGTTTAAAAGTCCAGTGTGGACACATCCCCGTAGCCAGTGATTCTGAACATCTGACCACTTTAAAAAAGTGTAATTGTTTCAAGGCACAGTTGTGACTTCTGTGTGAGCCAATAGGATGCACATAAAAATGTGATGAAGCACTCCTGAGAGCCTGCATTTAACTGTCTGAACAGGACTGACTCACTGAGAGGCTGCTTCCTTATGCGAGCACCCACTCTCAACCTCAGGCGCTGGTGCCCCCCCTACCTGGTGCCTCTTCATCTTCTGAGATGCTGTCTATAGGCCTAAAGAGGCTGAATTGTGCTTCACCATATCAACCAGCCAATCACTTCCTGTCGCCAAAATTCATGGGGTTCCCTTCCAGTTAGTCGTAACTTTGCCTCAGAGAAATCTCATCACTGTAATACTGTTACACAGCACGGTAACTTCTAGCCAATCGTTAGTCATAGATTTCTAGTTCATTCCCCATGAAACTGGTAAGACAGTGAGTTTCACAGAAAGGATCAGCCTGTCCTCGATGCTACCATCCCGGTCACTTTCCACGCAAGGCAAGAGTCAGGGCCATGTGTGTGTGGCTTCCCTCTGAAAGTTCAAACTATACATCTATGTATGCACCCGCAACCTACAAGAATCACTTCTAAATGACAGTCCGGAGACCCTGTGGGCCTCCATCAATCAGTGTGACCCAGCCCTATACCTTCAGGAAGGCCTCCTTTTGTTCGAGGTGTTTGCTAATCATGGGCGTGACGTGGTCAGTTTCAGAATTGGGGCCCAGCTTGTCGGCCCCACCACACCAGTCCTCTTCTCTTTTGTACTCCTGCTCCAGGCTCTCCAGGACACTGCAGACCTGCGGGGATAAAGATCCAGGCTCAGAAATCACCAAGCACCTGCTGCCTAATCCGCCCTGAGAATGCTGTCACCTGGGCTCTGGGGAAGGCAAAGCAGAAAGAAAGACCGAGAAGGTTACAGGCCGCCGCGGGCTTTGCCTGACTCGAGGCTGGCAGGGAGGGATTTTAGAATAGAAGCAAAGCCAGAACTGAGTTTCCCACTGCCCCAGTGTTTTTCCACAATAGGAAAAGCTATGTTCTCTCAGCTGCTTGTCACTTGCTACTCTTCGACAGCTGAAATAGCAAGGGAACTTTAACTGCAGAGCATGCCTTCCCTGCTTCCCTTGGATCTCAGTGTTCACTACTGAGAGTTATGTCAATGGGGGTGGAGCTGTCCCTAAAGGCCAGAACAGTCTGTCGCAGGGAGCCTAGGAGCAGGCCCTCTCTCCCCACCTGCTCTGAAGTCTTGTAGAAGGCGACCGAGGCGTTGACGAGCTTAAGGCGGTCTTCCATCTTGAGCATGAGCTGCTGCCAGTGAGAGGCCACCTTCTCTGCGCAGTCGCGGATCATGTCCATGTCATAGTGGTTGGCCTGTAGCATGGCCTCGGCCTTCTGCTGGACCTGCAGGGCACTCTGGTGTGTTTTCTAGACACGGGAAAGATGGGAAGGCTCATTCAGCAGGGCGTCACACACTGAGGCAGGAACTGGAATGCTCGCCATGGCTAAGAGAATCAAGCCTAGCTACTACTTACTAGGATGCTTTGCCAATATGGAGGGTAGTTCAGTAAAGTAGTTCTAGGCCTGGCAGCAACCAAGCTGAGATTTAATTTATCTAATGAAGGATGAAATGCATTAAGACTTCCCAGAATGGCACTCAGCTGTGAACAACTCTTAGCAACTGATATTCTAAAGCTCTGTTCAACTGTGCCAAGTCTATTATCCCTACCGACTTTTTTGTGACAGACACTGCAGGCAAAACAACAAGTGGGAAAGAGGAGGCTACAGTGAATGCTTTTCTTTTCATTATCAACTGAAGCACTAGACTCCAGTGAAAAGAGTTTTGAAGAACTAGCAATTTTTTTAAAAGAAAAGAAAAAAAGAGAGAGAGAAAAGGCTGAGAATGTTCCAAGCCACACACAAAGAATATCACATGGTAAATAAAACCTGACGTCTGATGCCAGGGGCTCTTCAGAAAAGATCTAGAACACAAGGTACCAGCAGCAAGGGTACACAAGCACCTCGGAAAAAAGGAAATCATTAATTTCTCCTGATACAGCGGGAACGATCCTGTAAACACTGACTATGATATAGATTCTCAAATGACTGACACTTGACCTTGATGACCCAAAGCCCCGGGCATTGCAGCTGTACAGGTTTGCAAAGCTGCCAGGAGTTGGAGCCTCAGGAAGAGGCTGCCACTGGCGTGAGCACCTGACAACATACTGACCTCGGGCATGAAACAGCTGGCTTCTGTGGCTTTTTCTCCAGCTATCATCAAGGTTTCTATCATCAACACCCCCCTTGAAGCCCTGCCTATACTTTGAGATCACCCATCACAACTATTACCCACTCCTAAAGAAACCCATTCTAAAGCAATCAGTGTACCACCAGCAGCAAGGGTGAGTTGCCCAGACTGGACTAGGCTTTTGGCCGCTGTCTGGTGTAGTACTGCCCCTCAATCTATCAAGGTGAATCCTGTTGCCTCTAAGCAAGTATGGAGAGTTTTGTCATCAGAATGACTACTGCCTGGTCATGGCGAGAGACCCTTCACACTCCTAGCACTCTACTTTGTCCAAACTGGTTACTTGTCCAAACTGGTTACATGTAACACTGTGCCTGTAAGATCAGCAAGATATTACAACGCCTCAGCTCAGGCTCCAATTTGAGCTCCCTGATTTAAGATACTTCTAATCAGAGATCATGTATCCTGCTAAGTAAGACCCTTTCATGGGAGAGAAGGGGGCCCTGGACACTGGACACTTGCTGCAAGCTGTCCTCAATTCGCTGCAGTTGTGGGCTGCTTCCTTCTCCACAATCAATGGGGAACTGATGAGCACTGTCCTTCCTTTTCCATTCAAGCCCCAGCTGGCTCCAGTGGTTGGTGCCACACCAAAAATTATCAGGCTGATCTCTACGCCTGGAGGTCCACCCTCAGGCACTGCCTTACCTCAATTGCATGCTGGAACTGCTCGTGTTCTCTCTGTAGCTGCTCGGCTTCCTGCAGTGAGCTGGCGGTAATGAGACCAGCATTTAACATGGATTCTCCATTTCGGATCCAGCCTAGCACCTGAAACAGGACACAGGGTAGCTGTAAGCAGAGGAACTTGCAGTGTACCCTGCAAACCACCTCGGATGGGGGATGGGTCTGCAAAGTGGTATAGAGCAGTGGTTCTCAACCTTTGGGTCACGACCCCTTTGGAGGCTGAACAATCTTTTCATGGGGGTCACCTAAGACCATTGGATATTTACATTATAACTCATAATAGTAGCAACATTACAGTTATGAAGTAGCAATGAAAATAAATGTATGGTTGGGGGGCATGAGGAAGGTGGAGCACTCATAGGGAGGCAGCACCGACTTCCTGACTGTCCTACTGACACAGCCCGCAGTCCCTGAAGGGCTCTCATTACAAGCACTGCCTCGAAAGTACTGCGAGTCTGCTGTTTGAGAAGGCAGCGGAGCTCAGCAGGCTGTGCAAACACAGACCAGAACAGGTCGGGCTCCATGTTCTAAGAGTTCTGCATCCTTTGAGGGAAGCCCTGCTACTTCCTGTTCAGACTCGCACTCCTAATCAACAGCAAGACTGGTCACCTGCTTAGGAAGGGCAGCCCGTTTGCTTTACTGACTTCCTGTGTTGTGCCGGTGTTAAATGATATAACAGCCCAGGTGTGAAATAGGTTGCACTACGATGCTCAGGGCCAAACCATGAGACTCTCAAGTTCAAACAAAAGAAGAAATCAGTTTTGACAGGAGAGGACACCATCACTGTAGAAGCTCATTCTGGATTGTGGCTGAGACCTCAAGGTACATGCATAATATTTTCCTTTTGTAATACTCTTGAAATGAAAACAATTTCCAGCTTTTGGTGAGAGCATTCAAGACACCCAGCCTAGCCTATGATTTGGAACAGAAGTCTCTGGGTCAGTTTTGAAAACTGCTTTTCTGACACACATGCTACTCTTGCCTTCAGGTTCCTGATGCCTGTGAACACTGAGGTAATGGCTGGAGATGCGACTGTTATCTGGCAATCACGAGAGAAGGGCTCCCTATACTACATAGTTTTATGTCAGCTTGTCACAAGCTAGAGTCACCAGAGATGAGGGACCCTCAATTAAGAAAGTCTATAGGAGCACAGGTAAGCTTGTAGGGCATTTTCTTAATTAGTGATTGATGGGGGAGGGCCCAGCCCAGTATAGGTGGTGCCATCCTTGTGCTGGTGGTCCCGGGTTCTATAAGAAATCAGGTTGAGCAAGTCATGAGGAGCAAGTCATGAGGAGCACCCCTCCATGGCCTCTGAATTAGCTCCTGCCTCCGTGTTCCTGCCCTCACTGCCTTTGATGATGAACTATTATATGTAGATGAACTATTATATGTAGATGAACTGTTATATGTAACTGTGACTGAAATAAACCCTGTCCTCCCCAAGTTGCTTTTGGTCATGGTGTTTCATCACAGCAATGATAATCCTAACTAAGACACTACACATCAGCAAAATCTGAGCCCATTATAACACATGGACACTGAACAGGTACACAACACTGCAGACTCATTGTGTGGTAAAACGGCCTTTTAAAGCTACCTTCACAGTCTAAGCAAAGACAGTCTGCAAAGAGTATAATTACTTCATCTCTTAAACAATTGGTTTTTCTTGAGGCAAAAAGAAACATTTGCAGGTTACAATGCTTCATTTCCTTCTAAAGTGCATACTGGTGGCATTAATGGCAACGGGACACAAGGAAACAACATGCGCCCCCGATCACATCTGGTGCCAGGAGCATGCGCTCTCCTGTGAAGACGACCCACGTATGCACCACACCAGGCTGTGCCTGAGGCTCCAGCACTTCCTTCAACAAGGCCAACAGAGGCTTTCTATGGCACGGACAGAATATAACAGCCCACTTCTCCATCAAACCCCTTCATTGGAGAACTCCAACGTATCCCTCACCATGGGTTTAAGTGCAATATTTACATATGATTCCTGCTGCTGTTTAATCCGTCTTTGCTTTAGACTCAACACCATATGTGGTATTATACATAATATGCAGAGAAAACAAGAAAACCCCCCACCTTTACAGTCTGTGGCTGTGTCCAGGTTAACAAAAGCTTAGGGAGGAAATCTTGCATTTCCTTAGCCTAGGGAGTAATGTGCTTTAAGCAAGAGACCACCAGATAGTAAAACAAATGCAAGGATGACCTCCTCACGGGCTGTGGCTACTGAGCTGGCGCTCTTCCACTATTTGGTCAGCCATCCAGGTAAGCTATGGATTCCACCTTTACCACGAGATGCTGTCTTGGGGGCATGTCCAACCTTACATATCAGGACAACTACATGGAGATCATGAGAAATCCTTCCTAAAGCTGACATGCCAGAATTCCCATCATGCCTCAGTGTCACGCACCTGCTTCACTTCTGCCTGCAGATGGCGCAGTTGCACACACTGCTCCAAATGTTTCCGGTGTTGTTCAGCAGCTAAATCCAACTCCTGCTGCTTTTCGTGAAGAAATTCCAGAAGGTCCTGGACCCGAGTGGCCATGTCCACATCTCTGTCGCACAGCAGCTCCACACCTGTGAACAGTGGTGGGAGACCCTGGAAGCCAGCTCACACCTGCCGCTTTCTCCTCTCACCTAGCAGGGCACTACCCATGTGGCTTGGGAACTGCTTGTCTACTGAGCACCACCTGTACTAGCCAGCAGGTTCCGAGAGGCCCAAGGCAGCAGTGATGCATTTATACATACATCCAGCGCACTAGGGTGTGAGAAGACCCACAGATGAGCCAACCAACTGCACCTCCTACCGCACGGACTCAGTGACAGAGTAGTTGTTAGAAATGAGTGGTTGGTGCACTCTTCAGAAAGTATTTAAGTGGCTATGTATAAAGCAAGCAATGCATACAGGACACTGTGTGAGCTCCCCATGCGACGGTCACATACTGGGGCTGCAGTGACATCTGCTGGACACAGAAGCCAAAAATAGAGAATGTGAAAACACCGCCTTGGGTTTTACATTTCCTCCCAGAGACAACCAACCACTTTGCAACATTAAGGTTCTTATTACTTGAAACAATTTTCCTAAGCATAAAGCTAAATGTGACTGTATTATGTGAAATTAAATGCAAAACACTTCCTTTAAAAGAACTGGTCTTGGCAGGTGATGGCTCAGCATTTAGTCATCCGAGTGCCGTGGTGATGTGAAGAATCCATAACTGACACAGGATGGAGGACCTTTCTTACCAGAGGCCTGGACCTCATTGACATACTGCAGAAGATCCTGTCCTTGGTGGATGACGTCAAAAGTCAAGTTATTCATTGTCAGGGCTTTGTCTGCGTGGTGCTGCAGGCGCTGCTCGGCTATGGTCAGGTCCTCCGTATCAAAGTCATTCATTTGCTGGGAAAGCTCATCATTCCAAGACTCGAGGTCAGAGATGATCTGAGAGAGAAGAGCATCTATGCAAATCAGGACTTAAAACACATGCCGCCACATCTCACTGTGTCTGAGCCAACGGTCTCAAGAGGGCACGGAAGCCACACGTGTTTAGTTTTGTGGGATAGAGATTGGGCTTCAATAAAACCAGTTTTATAACTTTTAAAGAAACAAATGGATACAGAGTAGGTGGAAGGGGCTCCTACGCTCATCAGATACTTATTATTCTTGGGAAAAGGCCCCAGGGCCTGGTGTACAGCAGGCAGGTGTTCTGCCACTAATCACATCAGCAGCCTCGGAAAGGAGAAAGCAACTATCTCAGTACTTCAAGGTGAAACATGTATAAATACATCTACCTATGAGATGCAGAAAAAAACAGAAAATTCCTTTTATAAAATTCTGCACAATAGCTGTCTCAGGCACCATCATTAAGGCTGGGTGAGCTACCATGGCGAAGGCTGAGAGGGAATTGAACGACCAGCCATCGGGGTTCCCCACTGCACTGCATCTCAGCTGCCCTACAGATGTCGGAGAGCGGGACACGCTGCCGCGGTGCACGAAATCGACGGCTTCTATAACCTGCAGCCTGGCATAGGAGCGTGACCTAGGACACTCGTTCTGTGGTTTCCACCCAGGGAAAGTGCGTGTTTGTGCTTCCTGATGAGGTTTTGATAAAGGCTAAATTACAACTAAGAAGCATCAATACAAATAAAGTAGGAAGCACTTTCAACTAGCAGAAGGCTCTAGAAGAGGATCTTCATCTGATGCTTCTGGCTGGTCTATCTTATAACTGAAATCATTCAACAGGCTGCCAAGTTTCAGAAGAGAAAGCCACTTGAAGTCAGAAGAAAACAGGCCTGTCCTGTTTGCTGCCGCCCCAAGCCCCAGACAGGCCAAGGCCAGTGGGTCCCCACAGGGGAGAGTCTAGCATGCCTTCTCTGTGTGTCTCAACAAGGATCTGAGGGCCAAGATGTGGAGAGCAGTGAGCAGGCTGACAGTCACTGTGATTAGTGGGGGTCTGACGTAGCTCTTGCTATTAACTGACCGAGACGAAGCTGCTTTTATGGAGTTTGGACAGGTAGCCAGCTGAAGGTGCCTGCAGGAGGACCCTGTGCCACTTCCAGAGATGCCCTGCAAGGTGAGGCTGAAGAACAGGCCAAAAGGAGCAGCCCACAGAGGATCTCCCTGCAGCTGAGAGAACCACAGACAGTCTGTGCAGGCCTCCTCTGCACCAAGTCCCAAGCCTCTGTGGCACCTCAGGGCCCAGGCAGGTGAGTACCCCACAATAGTATGAATGAGCGCTAACCCAAGGGAGGCAGTGAGATGCACGATAATGTGCTTTAAGGCCCGTGCAGTCAGAGGCTAGACCTGAGTGGTCTAGAGAGGATGCATGTGCCAGTTCTGACCACCAGCTGTGTAAGCAGCCAGACACCAGGACACAGGGCTCACA
Organism: Ondatra zibethicus; assembly: GCA_004026605.1. Classification (NCBI taxonomy): domain Eukaryota; kingdom Metazoa; phylum Chordata; class Mammalia; order Rodentia; family Cricetidae; genus Ondatra; species Ondatra zibethicus. The sequence goes on along the minus strand of PVIU01000480.1, from coordinate 140,076 downwards.
CAGACTATGAAGTAGTTCTGGTTCTTCTGACAAGAGTCTCTCACACTTCAGTCTCGTTCACTCACACTTGGCTCCACTACCTCGGGCATGAAAGACCCTTCTCTGCTGAGCAGAGCCGCCCCCTCCTCTGCTGAAGTGCATAGTTCTTTCTTCTCTGCACAAATCAAATAGGAAAATCCATTCTAGGGTAGAAATTAGGGGAAACCGGAGGGCACTTTCATTGGGGGCAGGTGAGTCCTAGTCCTTAGAATGCACAGGCTACAATCAGTCCCTTTACTGAGAGAAACCGGAAAATAGAGAGGTGTATGAAGGGAGGACAGGAGGGAGGAGGAGAGGAAGAGGAGGCTCCATAGGCCGCTCTCTCTAGGAGAGGGGAGTGTGGTATACTGCACTGTTTGACCAAGGCTGATCTGCCCCAGGGGAGGCAGTGGCACTCCCTCCACTTCAGGAGCACACTCTGTTGCTGCCACCTGTGCCGTCCTCCTCATCTTCCTTTAGCCCGCTGTGGTCCCCACCCCAGAGTGCAGAGCTGACCACCCAGCCTCCTCCCCAGCAGCCACAGGAGCTTCAGTGCTTCGGGACCTTCCTTCTGTCCCCATGCCCTCCCTGATCGGAAGAGTCTCAGGTAATGGGGAGGACACAGGACAGGAGCCGGGGGCAGGGCTCCAGGGCCGAAGGCTGATCACTCACATCGATGGCATCCCTCTCGAATATCCGCAGCTGCAGGAAGAGCTCCAGCTTGATCTTGCGCTCCTGGAAGAGCTCCTCCATCTGGGACTGAGCCTCGTCTAGCTGCTGCAGCACCGTCTCGATGTGGTTGATGGAGCTGTTGTGTGGGGTCTTGTTACTGGAGATGGCAGAGTCCCTGTGTGAGTGGAGAAAAAGACGGGACATCAATGGGACAAACAGGAATTGGATGAGAAAGTCTCACATTGTTAGACACCAGATCCGGCAACGCAAATCTTCAGGGGAAGGAGGCCGGCAGGAAGCCGGACTTTGTCTCAGAAAAGGGAAGGCACTGTCCCCTAGCAAAACACCAGCAGCCCCCTTCCTCTGAGCAGCCTGCTCCGCTAAGCCTGTGCTGCAGGGACACAGCTGTGCTCTTTATGGTCCTCTCACGAGACGTCCGCTATTACAGAACACCGCACTGGGAGAGTTCTAAGTAGCGAGAATGGAGGGCATTTGGTTTCTGCAGCAGCAATCCTCCTGTCTGAGAGGTGAACCTCTAATGTACTCAATAAAACCCTTACTAAGGATTGTGTGAGGCTGTTTAGTTAGTGACACCATCAACTGTCCTGAGTGACGTGTGAGTTAGGGGCAGGGGGCTATCCTTAATGGTCCCTCACTCAAAGGAATTTTCAAATCTGCCTCCAGAGGAAACAAAGCCAAACTGGCCTGGCCTCCTGCCCAGAGGAGCACTGGGGGAGGGGGCGCTGTCCTGACACCTTCCAGGTCACCTGGCCTTTAAGCTGAGAGATGGGCATGCTGGCACACTCTAGACAGGCAGGTCCCCTGGGGCTAGAGGACATGGTCTTAAGAGCATCAGATGCATCCATTTATAAAGAAATTTCAGTAAGAGGGCAATGATAACACAGTAACAAAAGTTAAATTCTGACGGTTGTTAGTGTTAAAGTGAAAAGTTAACACAGTTTTTCAACTGAGGGGGTTGGGAGTGGGATGAGAAGAAAACCGTCCCTGGCCTTCTGGAGAGAGCATGTTGGAGCTATTTGTTCAAAGAGTGATAAAAGCAGGAACCCACTGTGCAGCTTGGGATCTGTGTGGGCCAGGCAGAGGTAGGGGGTGGGGGTGAGGGGTAGGGGTGAGGCCCACCTCAGCTGCTGGATGAGGTCCTCCCCTTCCTTGATCACGTTGACTGTCACCTGCAGCGTGGTCTGCTGCTGCTGGCCGAAGCGCTTGATGAGGTCCTGGACGGCCTCCGCCGACTCGGCGTACACGTCATCCAGCAGCTCCTTCTGCAGCTCCTCCAGCCATGTCCACAGCTGCAGCAGAGAGGGCATGGTCGGTAAGTGCCGTAGGGGTGAGTGAGTGCCGTAGGGGTGGGGATGCTCACATGGCCAGGGCGCCTGTGGCAGACTGCTCCCAGAGAGAGGGAAGGAAGGAAGGAGGGGGAGGAAGGAGTGTCCCCGAGAGTCCGGCAGCCAGTGGGACACATGCACAAAAAGGGCAACATGTCACTGCAGCGTGGAGCAAAAATAAACAGGCAGTGAAGCGGAAGAGGTTGTCACAAAGGAGAAAAAGGAAAGGGAAGAGAAGCCACTCTCTGGCACTCAGTGGTAGCACAGAGAGTCTCTCAAACAGGAACCTCTGCTGGGCAGGGAGGCATTCTCAGACATGCCTCCTGCTGAAGTCCCAGCAAAGGTATTACATCCACTACTAAACCACACTCAGACACGAGTGCTTTAGGTCTCTTGGAGCACAGGAGAGCACACTGAGGTTACATCATTATCCACAACTGTGGGTGGAGATGTGTGCTCCTGAGATGACCACACCCAGTTCGGGAACCCAAGGCCAGTGTCTGTCACACCCCGTTGTCATCCTACTATGGGAAGACAGTGTGTCAACAGGAGGTCTTGCTTTCTCCCAAGTGGAAATTAGAACCTGAATTCTGTGCTACCTGCTCATTGGATGGGGAGTACCACATACATGAAATACGTTCCTTCCGCCACTTGCAAAGCACAGACAGTTTGAACTTGGCAGGCTAATTTAAAATAAGTAAAGGTCTGATAAAGGCTTTTTTCTAGTCAAGTTACCCAAGATCCTAAAAGTTAATTTTACTAAAGACACTAAATATCTGTTCTCTTTTCTTGCATTGTGTATCTGGTTTTGTGCGCACTATCAAATTTCATACAAGAAGGATGTTACTTACAGGAGTCCTAGATGAAGGCTGCTCAGCTCACTGTGTAGATGGAGGGAAACAGGCGCCAGGTGGAGCAACCTGTCAGGGCTTCCTGGCGCCCTGCACCTCACCTACAAGTTCATTTGTTTCTGCATTCTCAACTTGATTGTCAACACAGTGGCTGCACTTACACCTGATAGGAAGGCTAATGGTACCACGGCAGCGAAGGTCTCCCAGTCAGCTCTAAGATTCCCCATGAAGAACACACGTAGCTGCTGCCAATTGTGCTGTGTTTTAGCTCTAGGTGACCCTGGACAGCACTCCAGTGGGGATGCACATCAGCACCACAGTGGAACTACTGTACTCTAGCACTCCAGGGCACAGGAGTGCTCAGTGGTACTGTATGGTAGGAGTATTGCTTTGAGGTGTGGAGTACGGCCATCTGGGCTTCAGAGCCTCTTTAGCAATGCATAGCTCTGTGGTCCACACGGATGAGCTAATTTCTCTAAGACACAGCTTGGTGGGACAAGGATCCAGAGAATCTCAGTGCTCAGAGAGGAGTTACTAAGACAACAGGTAGAGGAGGCTGCAGTGTATCCTGTGCAGACAGGTGTCCTCCACGAGCTAAGTACTCCATAATTAATTATAGGAATGGATTCAAATGACGAAACAGACAGGACTTTCTTAAAGAAACAGAGCATATGCTGCTACAAGCAATAACCAGCTCCTTAGGAAAATAGATTGCACAATTTTAATGGAGTCAAAATACTTCACCTAACAGCTGTGATGATCAAGTCAGCGGACTTCTCTTTAAGCTAGCAATCTGCCTTCCACATGGCAGGAGGCGGGGGACTAACCATGTCCAGAACTCACCCACTTGCTTCCAATGACAAACTCACTTGGTCACGTGGCTACTACAGCCCTCTGCCCTCCCCAAGATGGATATTTATAAGAAGTATCCCTTTCCATATGCACTGATTCTGTTAAAAAGCAATGAGGAAAAAAGAACCACTGACTTCATGAGTCCTAAAATCTCAGCAGTGTCTTCTGCTTGAGCTTATGGCTTTGCTGAAGTTGCCCCAACAACGTTAATGCATAAATTAATGGACCAGCCCACCAGGCTGGCAAGCACTCATTTACACCCGTTAGTATCTTCCCTATGAACTATGTTGTATGAGCCTGGGAGACCTGGTTCACCCTTGGGAGGGGTTGCTAGCTCTCCCCCATTCACTGTAGCATAACCCTAGAACTCCACTTGTAGGATGAGGAGGGTGTGGGGTGCCTGTGAGGGTGGGGACATCTGCCACATTCCTCTTATCCAGACAAATGCCACCAAAGGTACCTGCTGAGTTACAAAAGATTTAAACAATCTCTATACATTGATAAAGGGCTTGCAGTTGTCCTGATGTGCAGCCCAAAGGTGGACGTGCATGCGACCCCAGAGACAGGAACCAGTGTTTCTGCAGCAGCTTACTGCTGCAGTCTGCAAGGACAGTCCGTCTGAGATCAGAACCCAGTGAGACTCCGGGACAGAAACAGTCATATTTTCTCACGTGGGCCTATGACCCAGTTTTTCCTACAGAATGTGGACCTGATGTGAATGCCTGCCCAGGGCAGTGTGGCAGACTGGATGAGGCTATAGGTACAGAGAGAACAGTCAGTGAATATTAGTCACTGTTGCTGGCTTTCTTCTAAGAAAGACCTCATAATAAGAAAATTCATAAATTTTCTATCCTTTAGAGGTCTTTTTTAAACTATATCTTTTCTAATGTATTTTCTCAGTTGTCCAAAATTAGTCCTTTGGTGCGGTAAATTTAACATTTAAATCCCTTTACCCCCACAATAGCATTCGATACTATAGTACAAGGAAAGGCTGTTAAGAAAAACCTGTTGGGTTCTATAGAAATTGCTTCCTCTGAATTCTAGGGGGAAGTGCCAGGAATATTTAGGGGTCAAGTTTTGGCCTTCCACCTGGCAGAGCTTAAAACACACACACGCACACGCACGCACGCACGCACACACACACACACACACACACACACACACACACACACACCCCTGGCATTTCCCCTCCACTTCCTGGACATTCTGACTTCAGTTCACTGGCAGACTGTGCTCCCCCACCTGGCCTGCCAGTGAAGTCACAGAGATAAAGCTGCACAGCAGACTGCAGGAAGCGATCCTGGGATGGCGTAGATGAAAAGGAAACAGGGAGTGAGGGAGTGGACCAAGGCTATATATAAAAAGCCTGATGTCAAATGCCTGAAAGGTCTTTGCCCCCTCAGAATTCTTCAGGAAATACTTTTCCTCAATTTAAAGAAGAAAGGTCCTTTGTGATGCCGACTGAGGATGGACTGATGCATATCTTACTGCAGCCTGGGATGAGCAGTCAGTTTTTGAGCTTTTAAAATGATGTAATACATGGTAGCTAAAGTGCCTCTGAACAAAGAAATTTTAGTCTCTAGGAAGTCTGTGAGAGTCTTAAATCCAAGTCTTACTTCTGTGTAAACTGATAATCTATAGTAAGAAGATATGTCTTTATCCAGCAGTCAGAGGAGGTGTGGTCTCTGCACATTCACTGCTACCCGGGTTCTGTTTTCTTAAAAAACCATGGAACTGTCAGGACACAGGTGTAGGCCACATTGCCCCCTAGAGGCCATAAGAGACAAAGCTGGGCTTCAGGCTAGCACTGAGCTGTCCTGGAGGCCTGGGTAGAAGCTCTGGGGAAGAGTCTGCCCACAACTGGGCTGCATGTATCCAGACAGAGGCATGGCCACCGACCAAGATGAGAAGGGAAAGATGGTCTTGAGAAATGAAATAATGTGAAGAAAGGCTCTGAGACGGAGACGTGGGAGGACCCCGTCCCATCTCTGGCAGCAGGAACAATCCCTACACCTCAGCTCTTTACCCTTGGGCACTACACTCTGCTGGGAGAAGGCTGAAATAGCCTGCCTCAAGAATAGAGGTCCTTTCTTCATCATTTGGGGAGGGAAATTCTGAGGAGCTGAAGGTTCTGGAGAAGGACTGGGCTCTAGATGGCTAAAGGAGTCCTGAGACTTGGTGAGAACCACAGCAGCAATCTCTGCACTCCAGGGAGGTCGCACAGGCTGTAGTCAGTGTCAATATGGAGCCTGGCACAGAAGGCAGCGCACACCTGCCGAGAGGCCTTATCCTTGACCAAGTCCTTGTGCTCTTCATCTGTGGTCCTATCTGTGAACTGGGGTAACCTCACTGACCTGCAAAGCCAGTGTGTGAGACAGGCAGCGTGAGGGCAGAAGTACTCATTTACTGCAGGGCCTCTGTAGGCAGAGGCTGCTGTCTCCCTGCTCTCAGCTGACAGAGGCAACCGCTTGGTCCAGTGGAGCTGTGCAAACTGTAGCGCACTATCAAGTGTCACACTCACGGCTCCCTAGAGCCGCTGCTACTGCGGGTTCAAAGCAGAAGTGAGTGCTTTTAGTGGCAACGTGCAGGTGTGAATGCAGGACTATGCAGACAACACGTGATTTCAGCTCAGGCACAAGGAACAGGCTGAAAAGGGAACTGCTCCCACCACCAACAGAAAGATCCTCTCCCAGCAATGACCAACTGTATGCTTACACACATGCCTGACTGACTGTGTGCTGACACACATGCCCACTGACTGTATGCTGACACACATGCCTGACTGCATGTTTACACACATGCCTATTTCTGCTCATGGCCTTGGGCTTTTGACTAGAGTGCTGGGGATCTGAAGTGGGCTTCTCATGCTGGAGCAGCAGGCACTTCCATAAGTGGAGCTGTTGCCCAGCCTGAGCTGTAGGGATTGAGAAACACCTCCTATTCTTGTGTGGTGGGAGACATGATGCCCGAGTATGCTGAGAGAACATTGTAAAGGATGTATGGGGTAGAGGCAGACCAGAGAACACCAAGGTCAGCATCAGGAAACACCACCCCTGCCAAGTGTCGGGTGCTAGTACTAGGAGGAACGACAGAGACTCACAGAGGCTTCTGCATGGCAGCGCCACACGTGAGAAGGAGTAACAAACGGGCATTCCAGTCCCAGGTGTGGACACCTGTAGACAGGTGGCATGAGGCTACACAGCAAGATGAGCAGCCAGGGACAAGAGATGAACCATGACTGACATAGCTAAGGAACCGTGTGATCAACAGGGACTCCAATTACCCAGACACCATGCATGCGGTGCTATCCTAAGAAAGAGCTTGGCACTCGGAATTTTCACTCTTCTTTCCACTCTACAACACCCTTAGCAAATCAAACATTCTCCTTAGTGACAGTTGTCAGGTACAAACATTAGGGAAGGCTCCTCCTTCTTTTCAGGTCATTTTAAAAATGGCTATTGTCATCTTGAAATAGTTCTGAGTTGTGTCAAAATGTAATTCCTCTTTGCCAGAACGAGTCCTCAGGCCTGGAGGCTGGGGCCTCACCACATCTACAGCCTGTCCCCGCTCCCCCAGACTATGTTTCATTTGTCCCCTCTCCTGGCATGGCAGAAGACCTGGAGCTCTCTGATACCAGTTCACTCTCCTGAACATGCTGGCCTTTCCAAAGTGGACTTAAGAACTGAGTGGCATGCCTGTGTGCTCAAACACAGCCCAAGACCAGTCAGATATGTGTCCTTCACAATCCTATTCTTTCCTTAACTAAAGCCAAATGAGTTACTCAGGGCGTGACACTGTGGACAGCCAGAAACACTGATCACTTCTTCATTAAACACAGTACTGTGTCCTATATGACGTCCAGCTATTCTCATTTGAAACAGACCTATATATTAAAACTATGAATGATGCTATTCTGTTGTGGCGCCAAGTTGGTCCTTAAAGAAAAACAAAGAAGTTTTCAACACAGTGGGCTAAAGTGTGTCTGAGTTCATCTGAGTAGTGAAGAGGTCACATAAGGACATAAAAGTTCATAACAGGGTATATCGTAGTTCAAACAATCTGACTGGAAAATCTCTCCTACGGGAATGGACACCAAGTGATTAAGCCAGGCTGTCCTCTGGCCTCAGAGCATCTTAGAAGAGTGGTGGTCTACTCCTAACAGTACACCTGCCAGCAAAGCCAGCTCGGGACCGCCTTCCTCCAGACATCCTCCATTTGAGACGAGCGTGGAGCATAAAGACAGTCTTAGCTTTGTACTAAAACCCTCAGTTGTTTTCAGTGGCCTGCAAGTCTCTCTTCTAGTCCTTCACTGGTCCTTTAATCTCTAGATCTCTGCCTAAGACTAACCTCATCCTGAGCAAATGCATAAAAATCACCTTCTTAAAAATATTACCAGCGTTATCAAGGCACGGTGGCACAGATATGTATCTTTAGCACTCAGGAAACTGAGGCAGAAGGGTTTGGCAAGAGGATTGTTAGGTGGTACTTGGTGAGCACCTGGCCGGGGAGGGCTATTTTAGCAAGACTTTATTTAACAAGAACAACTCAGGTGTCTTGTAGCCCCTGGTGTCTGCCCACAGTTCACCAACAGGACCAATGTGGTGAGCTAGTAACCTAATTCTGCCAGTATTGGGAAGCTCAAATTGTCTGGGAACGAAGTCCTCATTTAACCTGTCTTCCCATAAAACCTTCCCTCATTTTTATCTTCCATACATTCTGGCCACATGGAAGCAAAAGCCTAGCTCAGAGCAGATGCCAAGGGTGTCACACAGAGACAGTTCTGCTGACAGCACCAGGGGGCCCCAGACAGAAAGCCTGCTCCTTCCCTATTTCTGCTTTGAAGTTTTGTATTTCAAAAAAAAAAAGAAAAGAGAACAAATGAACAATAATAAAACCAGACTACAAGCCTAACTTGTGTGGTTCTACCACAGTTCTGAGAAATCTCCAGCTAACGCACCGCTGGCTGTCATGCGCTCTACCTCTCTGATGATATGAAGAGCAGTCAGCAAGAAGATTACGTACACATCAGAGACACATATAGAACATTGCACTCCTCTTTTAATGAGCCCAAGACCTGCATGATTCTTTGAAGATATTTAGTTCAGTGAACTAATAAGAAAGCAACATACTAGGATCCCTTTGAGGTGAAGTTTAGGAGTAAGATTCCATATGTATATCCACTCTCTGCTGCACACTGGAAGGCCTGCCTTTCCTGAGCACGGAGTCCCTCCCGTCCACACAGAATTAACCAAGCTGTAAGGCAAACAACTGACCAAAGAGTTAGAGGAGAGCCTTCAATAGGCCTCTGTTTTCCACAATAATTTCTAATTTGCTAGCCTAAAATTTGCTGTTTTTTTTTTGTTTTGTTTTTACATAGTTTTAAATCATTCCTAGGGGGAAAAATGTTTAGGCACTGAAGAGATACCTCAGAGGTTAAAAACACATACCTCTCTTCCAAGGTACCCAAATTCAGTTCTTAGCACCCATAATGGGTGAGAGTGTGGGGACTGCGAAGGAGAGGCAGGGCAGAAATGCAGCAGTTACTGCTGACTGGAGGTTAGTGAGGCACAGAGCAGTTTAAATCTACTTAGATAAATCTCTGCATCTTAGTTTAAATTTCTTACTATTTTGTGCCTATCAAGTAAGTTAAGTTGGGGGCCAGGAATAAATAAAGACTATGTATTGGCAACTATATTTATTTATAATATATATATATATATATATATATATATATATGGATGGAAATGCTATATTTGAAGCTTGTATACATGAGTTCACTAACTGTGCCCACATTGGAGCTGTGGCTCGGGCAGCAGAATCATCTGTTCCAGGTCACATGGAACAGTTGTAAACTATTTTGATGCATATTACATTTTCACAGAAATTATACAACTCTTTTAATAACCCTACCTATAGAAGGCAACGTTCTTTTTCCATTAGGATGCCAAACCAGATAAAAAGACACAGGGCTCGATGCCTAAAGTCAAACCAAATGCCAACCCCACTCGAGTTACATTGTTTAATTATGCAGGTGTCCTTGTGTCAAGTAAGTGAGTAAGTCAAGTGCTCCAGAGTACACAGCAAGAGACGAAATCTCTTAAACAGAAACTGTCTATTGCTGAGCACATCAAGTGAAATCTCTCTCCTGTGCCCCTTTACACTGCTAAGCTGACCTCTGGGAGATAGGAAGCTGGAGGCTGGACTTTTCTGCTTTGTGGAAGTGTAATGGGGCAGGTTTGTTCTAGAAAATTCTGTGGTAGATTCTTTCCATCTGTATTGCACTTACCAAAGGACCCTCATCTACTCCAGAGAAACAAAAACGTCCAGTACAGCAAAAACCTACATGATAGCTCACAGCTTCCTTTTTACAACCCCAAATTGCAAACTACTCAATATTCTTTAATGAATAAATGGTAAATAAAGTATCAATATTTGCACTGTGACATGGGATTTCCCTCTGTATGCTGTGACTATCACTGGTTAATAAAGGAACTGCTTTGAGCCTATAGCAGAGCTATAGGGAAGCACAGCTAGGCGGGGAAAACTAAACTGAATGCTGGGAGAAGGAAGGTGGAGTCAGAGAAGCCATGTAGCCCGCGGGAGACAGATGCCTGAACTTTACTGGGTAAGTCACAGCCATGTGGCGATACACAGATTAATGGAGACGGGTTAAATTAAGATGTAAGAGTTAGCCAATAAGAAGCTAGAGGTAATGGGCCAAGCAGTGATTTAAATAATATAGTTAAATAATATAGATTTAAATAATATAGTGATTATGTTGGGGCTGAGGAGCCGGGAACCAATGAGCGGCCTCTTCCAACAGCGCCTCTAGGATTAAGTAGGAAAGATGAGCACAGAACACTCGTGACTCCTTTATCTGGCATTTCTGAAACCCACGTGAGATGCTGGTTCTTGCTGAGGCTGGAGACAGCCATAAGGAGGAAGGGAGCCAGAAAGTCCTGGGTAGTCAGGCCTTCAACTGCTGCAGGAATGGGAAGCAGAATCCATTCAGGCACAAAAGCATATTCTGGGCCGGGTGGTGGCGGCACACACCTTTATTCCCAGCACTTGGGAGGCAGAGGCAGGAGGATCTCTGTGAGTTCAAGGCCAGCCTGGTGTACAAGAGCTAGTTCCAGGACAGGCTCCAAAAACTACAGAGAAACTCTGCTTGAAAAACCAAAAAAACAAAACAAAAAAACCCCCCACATATTCTGGTGACAGAATGATTTGTCTAACTGCAGTTTGGGTGTTGTGGTAGTTAACATTAAGTCTACATTTGATGAAGTTGCAACAAACATTTGCATGTAGCTATCTACACACACAAGCATGTATGTGTGGTGAGGCTGAATAATTAAACAGCTACCATGTAATAGGGTGTGGCCTGCAGAATGTTTCCACAGAAGTAAAGCAAGACCTCTGTGGGAGAGCCATGGGGAGGAAGTGAGGCTTTGAACAGGCTGTGTACGAGAATCACTAATCAGGAGAGTCTGCAGGACAGCTGGTTCATGAGCACTGGCCACTGACAGGTGACCACCAGACGCCGGACAGGTTCTCTGGCTGCATGGGGGAGGAAGGAACTCTGGGTATTAGCAATGGCTGGGGTAAGGGAGGCAGCTCAGAGAGCTCGGCCGCACACCAAGGAGCCTGGAACTTTCCTTTTCCCCCCAAGTACACTGTGCTCCTTTCCCTGTTGCTTCCTTGGGAGAGCCCAGGCCTGACTCCAGCAAGCATAAAAAAAAGGAAGTTGACCTGTTCGTTTGCTAGGAATGAAAATGAAGTCAGACTGGCACTCTGAGACAAAGAAGTCTCCAGGTGGGTGGTGAGCCATTAATTCTGACTTCTGAATAAAATGACAAGTTCTCTTTTCCCAGGCATTGCTCAAAACAAAAATGTGTCCAATTTAGCAACAAGTTTGCAGAAGCCCAGCCAGGTTTCTTTGCTTAACCCACCCAGGATGGCAGCAGCCTGGTTCAGGGAGGAGTGATCCTTCCTAGCGACCAGGGAGTCTGAGAACAGAAGCCAGTGGGGGGGTCACTGAATCGGCCCCAGAAACAAACTGGCAGCAACCTTGACGTTGCCACCTAGTCGCCTCAACTGACCTATGAATGCCAAAGGTAATTAAAAACAATTAAGCCACGAAATAATTCTGAGAATGAAGTTGAATAAGTAGAAATGGGTGAAAGTAGTAATGTTTTTTACTGGGTCCAAAAATAAAAATATCATTCAAGGCACTGAATCTGGTGGCAGACTGATGCTATTATTTCCCAAACCTGTATGACATATCTCAGTCTTGGAAGAGGCTCTGTAGTGGGAACATGAAGGAACCAGACCTCAAACTATCAAGTGAGATCAATGTCTGCAGCGTGACGGAGCAGCTGTGGTCACCACTGAGGCATCACCTTTTCATCACATATCACAGTGGATTTGGGGGGCATTTCATAATCTGGAAGTCTTGGGCCAGAACCTTAGGTTGATGTCCACAGAACTACCAGAAGTCTGGGTGGGACCCCCACAGACACCTGAATGAGCTAGTAGTCACCTTGGCCCCCATGGAACCTTCCAGAGTGAGTTGCTGTGGGACTGGCTCATTAGCCAGAAACTAACCACATAGTGAGGGATGACACCCACATGGTAGAGAATCAAGAAGCAATCCCTGTACATGCAGAGGGCACCTTCTGGGCCTAGAGAGCCTTACTATGTAACTTTTACAAGTTCTATGAACTTGCCTATGACAGGTAAGGTTTTTTGTTGTAATGTTTCTCAATGTAAATGTCTGAGAAGAATGCCTTGCACAATGTATCTGTTAGCAGCCTGTCATTTAGTTGATGATGTCATGCAGACACCTATCAATACAATCAATGTGTTTCCCTCCTCTTGTTCTGTCCTAATTTCTACCTTCACTTTAATCACATTTCATCTAAACGTCAGTGGGATTGAATCATAAGCTGTTTGTAAAACACAGCTGGAAGCAACCTTTCTCCTTGTATAAATCTAAGTGTGCCCCCACGCCAGGGAGGGACACATACGTTCAGTACAGCTGAAGGACACTGTGGGCACTCAGGGGCCACACGGAAAGAGATAAATCCTCCGAGCAGGAGTCTAGGGCTAACATGAAGACCAAGCACTTGGAGGAGAAAACCCTGGCTAGTGTCAAGCCTGTGGGATATACTGGCTACACGGTAAGCCACCTCCCACACATGTGTCCTGCTATGTGTTCCCCACTAGTCACCAGATATCCCCCTACCATGGGTCACCTTAGGAATATGCATCTGAGATAAATATGCCTGCTATGATAGTCTCGCCTATAAAAAGGAACCAGTGGACCTTCTCTGAGAGTGGGAGAAAAACACGCCCCCAAAAGATGTACTGGGGGCCTTCTGAGCCTGCAGACACATGGACACTAGAGGTCAGAGAGCAAAAATCTATAAAAACTGAAAGTGTTTCCATCTGAAAAAAATTTGCAAGCCTAGAGACAATACAGACTCCAAAGCTACTGAAGACTTTTATAACAGTTTTTCTTAAAAATGATACTGATGCTATTAACAAAAAATCAACAACCTCATCCTCTGCAAAACGCTTTCTGTTCAGCCGTCCTGATGTGTCTGCTTGGTGAAAACCAAGACACAGGAGACAAGGTATCTGTATCACAGACTGGCTTGGGCAAAGACTTCTGTCTCAAAGGACACAGAACCTGTTCCTAGGATTGCTAAGCCCCTGAAGAACATTCCCAGGCATGTAGTTCAGGACACACATCATGGACTTTAGCAAGAGCAGCAGTACCTGTGTGGCCACAGGGAACTGTCTGTCTGTCTCACCTTATTGACTTTGACCCTATTCCTCTCTCAGTTTTGATGTGAAATTGTAGTAAAAACAGAGTAACTAACACAAATGAGGTAGCATAAGAACACATAACCCTAAAGCGACATGACCAGTGCTGCCACAGGCGTGTGCAGAGAACTCTAGAAAACTGTCAACAATAGCAGCTAACTGTGGACAGGGCAGGGGTGGCAGGAAGACCCAGCCTTGATCAGGAGATACTGCATGGCAGGGTTGGAACCCTGGAAAAGGAGGAGTAAATAGAACAACTTCAGCAGGAGGGAGAAGGCAGCCCTGACTGTGAGGATCTAGACATGACAGACATGACACGCGAGTCAAAAGCAGGAGACAATCGTACTTAGGCTACAGGAAGTCCAGGGTGTGGAGCAGGCTGAGCTGCAGGAGCAGAAGGTGGCTCCTCCTCGGCCCCAGGTGACCCAGGACCTCGGTTCAGTGACCACACATCCAGCTAGAAGCAGCCTGGAAGAATATCCACTAAACACGTTTCCTGGGGAAAATAGACTGCAATATTTTCAAGTCTGTCTTGGTTGTGATGTAACTGACAGTGGAGAAGATGCTAGCTGTGTTCATTTTCTACTCTGGTGTCTACCTCAGAACCAAGAGGTGTCACAGCATATCACAGCATTCTGTAAGGGCTCTTTGTGGAGCACTTAGTCAGGTCAAAGAAAACTTGAGTTTATTACAAAAACCCTTAAAACAAAATAAACCAGGCAAAGTAATGCTGTAATACAATCGAAGCACTCATGAGACTGAGGCAGGAGGATTGCTGCAAATTCAGTCAACCTGCATTACACAGTGAATTCAGGGCCAGTAAAGGTTACACAGCAAAACTCTATTTTCAAAAGAAGGCAAAAAGTAACATAATAGTTTCTCTAATTTTGTATATACTAAGTGCTATATATATATATATGCATATGATCTGTATCATTTATGCTATATATGTATACAATGTGTATGTTATATGTAGTATCCTTGGTATCTATTTTTCACATTTAAAATAATATTATCTCTTGAGATAAGTATGTTGCCATAGGCACACACAAGGACTTTTATTGTGGAATATTATTTTAAGGTGTGCTACATTTGTTTATGTTGTGGGACATTTGTTTAATGATTCAAAGATGTGTTGCATTCTTTTATGTTGCATTTGTTTAACTCAGTGAAGCCGTGTTACTGTGTTTATCTAAAAGACCTGATTGGTTTAATAAAGAGCTGAATGGCCAATAGTAAGGCAAGAAAAGGACAGGAAGGGCTGGCAGGCCGAGAGAATAAATAGGAGTAAAAGAGGAATCAGAAAGCAAGAGATATCAAGGAGAAATGAGAAAAGGAGGAGGACATCAGTGGCCAACCACCCAGCTACACAGCAAGCCATAGAGTAGGAAATAATGAAAGGTATACAGAAAAAGAGAAAGGGAAAAAGCCCAGAGGCAAAAGACAGACAGGATAATTTAAGAAAAGCTGGCTATAAACAAGTCAAGCTAAGGCCGGGCATTCATAAGAAAGAATAAGGCTCCATGTGATTTATCTGGGAGCTGGGTGGCAGGCTCCCCAAAAGAGCCCAAAGAGTAACATTAAACAATAAAAGATTTTCCTACTGATACTGTACCACATTGACTATGGCAATATTCAAACTCAATACAATGTAGCATGACTTGTAAGAGTATGTGAGAGTAGTCTGCTAAGATCAGAAGGCTACTATGGATTTCACCCCACAACCAGGCAACACCTAGACGGGACACCCAACAATGGTGCCTACAGTAAGCAGGACCTGATAATGTTAGGTGGATGGAGCACTGTTCCTCTCTAAAGAAATCTCATTCTGTGTCATTTTCCCCGCTCATCTCTGACTCACAAGTGTCCCCTCTACCCCCGCCCCCTTACAGACAAACCCAAGAAAGGCAGATGTGCATTCCCGTATACAGCCAGCAGAAGTCCAGCCTGCTTCCTGTCTGCCCCAGTGCATTCTGTACTCATGCCTATCTGCCATGTTACATCCAATGTCTCTCATTATGACAAAGACAGGATTCCTTCTGACAGATTCAAAGACCCTGTTGGCCAGATTATGTTTTGTCATCCTATGATGCATTACCTCTTTTACGTGGGTGTGGAACGACACGGACATGTCTAGCAGGATCTTCCGCTGTTCAACTCGCCGAACAAAATCTTGTATCCGGTCTTCAAGTTGATGAGCAGCCTGGTAAATCTCTTCAGGGTCACATTCCCCGGTCTGCGCCAGCTGCTCCGCTGCTTCTAACAACTTGTCTGCATTTGTGTATGTGTTCTGCACAGGAGAATACCCAGAGGAACAGAAGGTGAACATTCAGCAAGCCAGCCTGCGTGGGAGCCATAACACCCAGCAACACAGAGCCCCAGCAGCATTTCCAATCATTCACTTAGCAACTTCAGGAGGCCACACATCCCTATTGGCAGTCCTTTCTGATGCCAAGCAGACTATTAAACACTGGCCAGAATGGCTCATGACTCAGAAAGGGCTTTTAGATTTTTGCTAAGGTGGAGACAGAAAATGCCCCATGGCCACAAATGCCTGCTTCACTTTTTTTCTCTCGTTTTCATGACAGAGTAACAGTGTTTTCTCTTCCCTGCTTCACAGTACACAGGTTCAGAAACAAAAGTGAACTGCAGAGGCTATAAATTGATCTGTGTAGAATGCCGACGTGAAGTGTAAACACCTATGCAGTGCTCTCTGAAGACTGCTCTTCAATTCCTGATAAGCTTGTGGCTCTGGCTGGGTCCCTGACATGCATAAATAACCTACAGCCTGGGACTGTTCCAGGAAATTGCTCAAAAGCGGCATTACCAACGAGAGGAAGACTAACTGGAGGCCCTCAGCGGAATCAGAGCAGCTCGCCCTCTGGGGAGGACCAGAAATCCAGCTTGGAGCTCTGCTGAGACATCAATTGGCTCATTCATCCTACTCCTCAAACTCCTAGAGCTGAGCAAGGTGGGTGTCTCACTGCTCAGGGTGAAGGGTGGCTCAAAATATGACAAAGGTGTCCCTGGAGGGAGAAGCAGGCTCAGTCAGTTGATGGGGCCTTGGAATAGCATGGGAAGCGAGGCTCCAACTAGACAGAGAAGATGTCTGTTTCAATCTTTTCTGTTGCCAACAACACAGTCTCACAGACTGGGTGAGTTATACAAGAAGTTTTGTATGGTTCTGAAGTCCAGGATCTAAGGGCTGCGTCTGATGGCTTCTTGGAGGCAGTCCCAATGTGCTGCAGGGCGTTATAGAGTAAGCACGTGTGTTTCTCCTGGTCCCTCTTTTCTTTATAAAGCCACTAGGATCCAGTCATGGGGATCTGCCCTGATAGGTACATCTAATGCTAAGACACCAGCCCGACTTGACTCTTCTGCATCACTCTGGGGATTATTTCAACACATAAACCTCTGGGGAGGCCACACTACACTATACTAAACCATAGCACTCTGTTTCTGGTACCTAAGGCTCCTGTGCATTTTACAGAGCAAATCAGATCAGTCGATGTCTTTGAGGCATAAGGTCAACTTCTTGTAATTGTTAGGCAAGTGAAAATCGAAGGAAGATGACCTATTTGATAGGAACAGAATAGTCCCATTCCGGAAGAAGAAAGCTGACAGACAGAAGGAGTTAGCAGCCATGGCATGACGAAGCCCAGCAGGGTAGGCACTAAATCTCCAACAGCCAGGTCTAGCACTGTGTGCAGACTATAATGAAAGATCAGGTCCCTGAGGTTTGGCTCCTACTGCTTTGCTTGTCATTACCCATGGAGCTGCACACTGACACCAGCAAGTTTCTGGGAACGTATGGCATGGTGCAGCTATCTGAGGCATGTACAGAAGACATCTCCGTTCCTATAAGGCAATACTCCAGGCCTCTGACACCACGAAAAACTTGGGTTTGGACTCTGGGCCTTAGTATCTGCTGAAGCTGCCTGGACCTCATAACTATATGCTTGCAACATCAGCTTCCACCTAAGGCCAGAATCACTCACAGTCCTAGGCTTTTCCTAGTTTACTCCTCCAAACACTTCCAACCTCTGGGTGTAACTGAACTCAGGAATACTCATTATTAGGGCAGCACCTACTTTCTGAATCTGTATTTCATTATGGTAACTAAACCCTAAAGAGGGACTAGCTTTATATGTGGATTTATTTAGCCTACAGTTTTGGGGATCAACAGTTCAAGATCAGGTGGCCCCACTGGTTTGGCCTCTAGTGTCATAAGGAAGGGAAGAGATCACATCTTAAAACAGGAAGCTAGGCAGAGGCTGGGATCTCAAATTCTCTCAGAGTGTACCTCTGACTAACTCAGAGGCCTCACTGGAGGCTGCAGGAGCAAGTCTTAGAGAATCCACCTCCTAAACTTGTCAGTACGAGATCCAGAGTCCCAGAAAATGGTTCTTTGGGTAATAAACAACATCTAAGATCTGTCTGGGGAAGGGGTGCTCTCCAAGTTAGGAGACCAATTCCAATAAAGCCGTATCTACCAGTCAGCCGCTTCAGGCACAAGAGGAGCTGGGGTCTGAGTGCAGTTTCTAGCTCAGTCGGCCAGGTGGGAAACAGAGCCCTGCAAACGCGCTTCTGAAAAAGGAATCCTGCTTCCTTGCTGGTTGTCATCACAGCTTTGAAGAAATTTACCTCTCCTGTTTGATAACTGAATCGTTACTTGACCACGCCTCCCAGTAGGAAAGCATCACTGAACTGCTGAGAGCCTTTCTAGGACTTTGTCAGCAGTAAGTGACACTGGAAAAAATATTGATGCTAAAGGAACAAGTGTGTTTTGAGTGACACTAACATCACAACCATTCATTCCTGTCTCATCTTAAACTCTAAGGAAATGATGGCTGCACAAAGGAGGTAAGGGCTTTCCTCAGAACAGAACCACGGGGTCAGGGGGACAAGATGCAGCAGGAATATCAGCATTGGCTTCTGAAACCCCAGCTAGGCCTTCCTAGCAACAAAGCCATCCTGAGTCCTTCTGCACTGAACTACACTGGACTGTCAGTGGTTTAGAATGGTAATTGCTAAGGTGTCCATAGCATCAACGCTAGCTTCTGCAGTGAACTGGACTGGACTGTCAGCGGCTTCCATATCATCAACGCTAGCTTCTGAGCAGCCTAAACCCTAGAGAAGCCCTGTGACAGGGACAAGTTCATTTCCACCTCCCTGTGACAAGTCAGTCAGTAGAGCTGTGGCTGTTCAAAGACCTGCGACCTGGCAATCTAAAGCTGGCAGACATCAAGGGAGTTGAAGGGACCGGCCTCTTTCTTCAGTCTGAGAGACCCCTCTCTGAGTCGTTCCTTTCATCCCCATCAGGGAATTAAAGGACATATTCTAAGGGCAGGTCATGGAGCCCAGAGCATTTCCTATTTCTTGAGAAACAGCCTACATTGTGTAACCATCAGCATCTGGGGCACACGCAGCTGCAATGCAGAGGCAGATGAGTGGTCCTCCTCCTCCCGCTCTCAGCCACGAGGGCCCAATTCTCACCAACGATGGCAGACACTGTAGTTACCATAAATGAGAATGCAAATTTCTAAATACAAAATGAGTACTGAAAAGCATTTTCTTAATTAATGATTGATCAGGGAGGGTCCAGCCCACTTTGGGTAGTGCCATCTCTGGGCTGGTAGTCCTGGGTTCTATAGAATAAGCCAGTGAGCAGCACCCTTCTATGGCCTTTGCATCTGCTCCTGCCTCCAGATTCCAGCCCACCTGAGTTCCTGTCCTGACTGCCTTCAGTGAGTACTATAATGTAGAAGTTTAAGCCAAATAAACCCTGTGCTCCCCAAGTTGATTTTGGCCATGGTGTTTTATTTCAGCAATATAACTTTAATTAAGACACCAAAGTGTCCACATCTGTTAGCGTTTAGCCAGAGACACCCGTTATTTTCCCAGGGTGGATTGGGGTACAATAAGGTAAGAGGCATAGAGAATAAATACTGGCAACATCATCTATGTTAGGTCCTATTGTAGCTAGCTAGTGACAAAGCACTTTCGTAGTTATCATGTGAAAACTTGATATTTGTTTATCTAGATGCTCTAGGTAAAGGAATTGGAATTCTGAGCATGTTCTGTCATGGATGCCCTCCGTCCCTCCATCCTTCCTCCCTCTTCTTCCTTTTCCCCATTCCTTCCTGATGTATTCTTACAGTAACCTGGTAAAGAGAGATATTAATGCTATTTCACAGTAGGGGAAAGGGACGCAGAAAGACTAAGGAACTTGCTCAGGGCTGGTGGTTGCGTAGTCAGAAAGGAATAGTCCATCACTGAGTTTTAGGAAATGCGACGGACGGGGAGAGCAGCCTCACGAGCCTGCTCTTTTTCTTTTCTTCTCTGTGGTCTGAGGGTCTGACTCACGCTGGGCAGCTGGCACAACACTGACAACTCCAGCCATGAGGGAAGTGCTCGATTAAAACAATCTGCCCTGACTTGTCCAGTGTTAACGTTAAAAGACTAAAACACAAAACATCTTATTTAGAGGCTGAATTTATTAATCAGTGCAAGCTTGTTATATCTGTGGAGAAGTTCAAGTTATACTACAAATGTGGACATGGCGCCATGTCCACCTCAGCAAAACAATGAGCACAGTGGGGACACCTGCTAGGCCTCTGAAAATCTAGGAAGAACTTTGCTATGTGACAGCTTCTCAGACCCTTATCCAGGAAGACAAGGTAGTTTTGTGGCACACACAAAGCTATCCGCAGACCTGATTTGGGGGGAATTCTGTGGGGCAGCTGATGACTCTGCATGGTGAGGAGTGGAGGAAGCACTCGGAGAGGGACCTGGGGAGAGTCAGGCCCCTGCTCTCTCAGAACCAGTTGCAGGAACAAGGTTTCTCTGGGCTTTACTCGCCTGCTGTAATCATAGCTTTATAAATTTAAAAACACTTAAACTCAGAAAACTACTTAAAGTAGAAGATCACTGCTCAAGGAGCAGCTACCTTTCCATCAGCCACATGCAAAGCAGTTTTAACTGCAAAAAGTAGCACAAGAAAATGCTCTACAATTGTGCATGTCACACAGCGCACAGCAGCCAGCATGGGCTCACTCAACACCAAAGATGTACTCACAAGCAACACACAAAGACGAGCTTTACAACCATGACATGGAAGTTCTTGGCTCTGCAAAACTGTAAGCCACAGTGACCTGTGCTTTCTGAGGAGGCCACAGCAGCATCTGAACCAAACACTGAAGCCCAAGGCACCTACATCAAGGGTGGGCACCTGAACAAGTCAGGCTGGGCCTAGGGCTCGCTTCTACCATGTAAGCTTGAGAGATTCCTTCGGGGTTCCTCCTTCCTAGAATAGAGGAATTGCTCTGCAGAATAGACCTATATTTAGCACATTTTCAGAGAACTGAATCATACACTTTCACTGCTTCCTTTTTTAATCTGCTCAAGCTATTTCATCGAGCACGACTCACTAAGTTCCCAAGAAAAGGCTGCATTAGGCAACTTGCTACTTTAAGATCTCTAAAGGGCTAGAGGGATGGTTTGGCAGTTAGGCACAGTGACATATTAGGATAAATTACTCTATCACATTTCGTGAATTTTTTTCATGAATTTTGTTCTCACTTCTTTTGCTTTCTTTGGCTCCCCCCCCTCTTTTGGGGGGGACTTACTTGGTTTTTCTATGCCCCTCCCCAAAGCTCTAAATTTATTTGGAAAAGGTTGTTGAATTTTTTTTTTTTTGGCTTTACACATTTTGTGGTCATTCAAAAACACCCACAAGCCTGCATAAGGCCTCTTGCTGTCCTCAGACCTCATCCAGCATGCTCAACACACATTTCTGCCCTTTGTGTTCGAGTGAACTTCCTGGCTCTTCAGCTTTGTCTGACTCTTGACTACCTCCTAGATTTATCTTTTGCTCAGACAGTAATCCTCTAATCTACAGAATTTACAGACATAGTTACTGATCCCTTCACTGACTGCTGATAGCATCCTTGTCTAGATACTTCTTTTTACCCATTTAGTCAATTCACTCAAGCAGGTAGCTGCTGAACAGACGGACACATGTGAGACACTGCTGAAGGGGAGCATTATAGGGAAGTGAGCAAAACAGTGCCTGTTCTCAAGGGGTTCAGTTCCAGGGGCATTTAATAATGTTCTTAAGTCAATGCTTTCAGTTTTCTGATAAGTACTTGACTGCGAAAACCCAATCTCAGTGCTCACTTCATTCCCCTAAGGAACAGCAATTTAGATGGGTGCAGAACCCAAAGGTTCAAGCATCTTCGTATCAGGACAGCATTCCTCCAGACTCCAGCATCTGTGTCTGCTGAAGAAACCATTGTCTTTCTAAAAGTCCTTCTCACGGATGCCATTTTCCGCTTCTTGCCTGTAAGATTTGGTGATATTCTACAGTTGCTGTAATCTGTCTGAATCTGGATTTGTACGACTTAGATGGCTTCTTTGTCTGGGGGTGGGGTTGTTTGTTTATTTGAGACAGGCTCTCTTCGTGCAGCCTTGGCTGTCCTGGAACTTATGATGTAGATCAGCCTGGTCCCAAACTTAGAGATCTCTTTGCCTAAAGGCGCGCACACCCCACTCCTGGCTCAGAGGACTTCTGTAGAAGTTAGCTTTCCTCTACTTCCTTAGGATGTCTGTGATGCTTCAGCATACTTTTTGGATCACAGCAGCCTACTGCCTGTCGGCATCACAGCCTCATTCACTCTCTACAAGTCCTGTGCTCTGAGCACCCTCCGCTCCTGGCGCTGGCTTCCCAAGCACACAATTAACACAACTAGAAATGGACAAGCTGAATGCCAGGCGTGTCACTGCAGAAATCTCAGAAGGGTTATTGTTCTCTAACTGTGAAGTGAAAGCCACAAACTAGCCTAATAAATACGACAAAATCCTCAAAGACAAACTTGTTTCAAAACCATACAATTCATAAGGGGTTAACTGCCTAGCTCTCTTTTCTACCTAGATGATGGTCACCTCATTGTGAAATGAATTTAATCCCACCATAACAACCTCACACACCTAGCAAAGGTTAAGTCACCTCGGGTTTGCTGAAACTGTGATTTCCAACCCAGCCATGGGTGAGCACTGCTGTACCTGTGCGACTTCCTCGAAGTCCTCATGTCGTTTCTGCAATGCTCTGGCTCGATGAAGGGATTTGCCCACGCCTGTGTGTTTGCTCAGAAATGCTTCTCCGTGGTTCTCAATCCAGTCCAGCACCTGCAAAGGAAATGGTCATATGGGCCATAAACATAGTGTCCACCTTGCTCACTGGTTAGGCTTATCTAGAAAAGGCTTGCTCCTTTGTCAAAATTCTGGAGCAAACATGAAGCAAAGCAAGTAAGTTCAGAGGAAATGCCTGAATACTAATTTAATTCACTTCATAATTACATCTTACTTCAGCTTCTCCACCAGGACCATAAATAGCTTTTATATTAAAAGTGCAAATTGCCCTATGCATGAACATTGCACATAATAAAGACTAAATTAACTCTCACCTTATCAGAAGCATGACAGAGCTACCAGCTCTCTGGGTTTGTGGGAGAGGGCAGATATGGTACTAAGCTGGACCAGTTCACATTTTTAAATGGTTCAAAGCCTCAAAGCTCAGGTGATTCAAGCTTAACTATGCAGCTAAATGTTTTGTTTGTCTCTGTTTTTTAGGAGACTCCAAACACAGAAGAAAAGACAGCACTACTATGCTGCAGTCCTGGACTCAGAGGATAATTCATCAGATAAACTGTGAGGTGTTACGGCATCAGACTGCAAGCTGTGTTTGCTCCTCATGGCTGGGACTTAGAAGCGCAGGTTCCTGGTTCCCACACGTGAGAAATCACACAATGCTAATACCATCTAACAGAGTGTTTACGTCAAATGCACACTCAGTCTCTGGTAGAGTGGCAGAAAAACAAGCAAGTGATCTCTTTCAAACGTTCAGCTAAAACATTACAAATACATAACACATGTTTGTTAGTATGCTGTTAAAAATGGGTCGTATATGTTGTACATGTTTGTGACTGGTTTTGTCATATTCTGTTGGGTTACTGTAACAAAATACCTCGGGCTAGATAATTTATATGTGACAGAAATGTCTACTCATAGCTCTGGAAACTAGAAAGTTCAAGGTTAAGGTGCCAACATCTAGTGAGGACCTATTCCTCACAGACTGTGACTTCCATGGGTCCTCACATAGCACAGGGGTTGAACGGAATCTCTCAAGCTCCTCTTCTAAAGGCACTGATCTCCCTCGTGAGAGTGGGGTCTTGGTGGCCTTAAGCACTCCTAGAGGACCTGCACAGTGACCTCACTGTACTGGACATTACATTTCCACACGGGCTTGTAGGGAACACAAGCACTCAGGTCACACAACAGCAGGTGGTCAAGTATACAACTCTAAATGATCTGGGATGGAAAAGAAGTAGGGCATGTTCAGCCAACCTCTTCTAACGTCAAGATAAGTCAGGCTGAACTGCTGCTTCACAACGGCTTTGTGCTAGACTCTCAACTGAACTGACAGACATCTAGAAAAATAGTCAGTGGATGTGTAAGACCAATCTGTGTCCATCGTTCCAGACCTGAGGGCCTGACTAAGCTTCCTTTCTGCACAGCAAAGTTCTGTCCCACATAAATCAGATGATGGTGAGCCTTAACAAACCTCCAAGGCCCTGTAAAAACTGCTTTGGAATTGTGAGCAGCCGTGAGCAGAGGTGGGTTGCGGGAATTGTGAGCAGCCGTGAGCGGAGGTGGGCTGGGGTTGGGAATGGACAGCAAGCCTTGCAGGGGTGCTCAGGTCAGGGCTGTGCGCTCCTCTCATTCTTGGTCATGTGGTTCATTTCTGATCCCTTCCTGTCCCCATCAACACTGACAGTCACCTGACCATCATCCTAGCTCAGTAGACCCATCTGCATGCTGTCCGTGTGGTCTAACTCATCAACCGGTTCTGCCGATTATCCCTCTGAAACACACTTTTTCGACACCTGCCCTCTGACCAAGTGCTGGGAGGAAGCTTCACACTTTACTTCAGCTTCAGCTCCCATCCCTGTGAGCACTGATGCTCTCATGCAGCTGAGCATTCAAATGTGTCCACACAAACCCCTGCAGCATCCACCTGAGCATCTGCTCTGTTGCCATCTAGGTTAGGCTCTTTGATGGCACAGGCTGGAAATACTTCACTGCATCTGAGCTACTGTCCTCTGCAGACAGAACTGCACTCCCCACCTGCCACCCAGTAGAACTGGGGCTGTGGAGGAGACCCTAGGGAGCATGTCTCTACTTAATGACTGTGTCAGAGAACATGCCCAACACTACACCAAAGTGTAACGTTCCCCATGAGGCCGCCAGCTGCCGGACGGAAGTTCACTGAGACGCAAAGACTTTGGGTCTAGTTTATTTTCAATGTGTGATGTTTTCATTTGTAAGTTATGTACATAGTTTTAATAATAATAATAGTTTTGTTTGTAAGTTATTTATAATAGTTTTAATAAACAAAAAGAAGAAATATTTAACTTGAAAAGGATTTAGAATTATAAAAGTATCATTGAAGCTCCAGCCAATCGCTTATTTGTAAGATCTCGGAGGGATAGAAGGGGAGGAAGACTTAAAACAACATTTCTGTAGTATTTCCTATATATTCCTTTACTTAAAAACAACAAAAACCCCGGGTCATCAGAAAGCCGCAAGCCTGACGGTTACTGTCACCTTCCATCCATTTGCTAGAGAGCTAGCGGGAATAACTCATTGTGTTTTAAATTTTTATTTTTTTAAGACTAAGAGAAATATTTCAGGAAACATAGCTTGGAAATCAAAGCTGTTGTGAGTAGACCACACAGGATGACAGTAGCCATGTTTCCTTTAGCAACAGGTCTTTCAAACAGAAGTGTAAAAACATTGATTTCCCTGTGTCTCAAAGAAACACAAAGCAACTTGTACTTGTGATGTACAAGTCTCACACACTTTAGTAAACACAGCACACAGCTATGGAATCCTGCTAAAGTTTCTGAGTCTCCCACGAGGCTACTGACTCGTTAGTAAGCCTTGGTGGCTTTTTCTTTTTGACAAGGGGATCTTGGGTTAATATATTTGTGGAAGGAACATCATCTGAAAGAGATGCATACAAACCCTTCAATTTAAGTACAGAAAGACTAGCAAGTCAGGGAACTTTATCACCTCAGTCCAGCCAGCCATCTCTGACTACAGCTGTACCTAATGACTATCAACAAACGTGGCTGGTTCGGGTCTGCCCTCGCCCCAAGCTGAAGAGCAAGTCAAAAGTATCTATTTTATTGTTACTTTTTCCTCAGCTACCTGGCTCAGAAGCAGAACAAAATACCTAGGAGGCCTACACCATCTTCCTCTATGCCGAAGGCAGGCTGTGGTCATCTTTCCTACCAACTGACCTCTAATGGACACAAATGACGACCCTAAGGTCAAGGCCCTGAAAACATGAAAGCATCACTTAGATACAAGCTAAATGTGCAGCAAACTGCTAATGGTTTAACCCGACTCTTTCTGTAATGAAAAGGAAATCACTGGATAATGACAAGCTTGTCATTATTGACCATGATGATGGCAAGTGCACTTAAATGAACTAATAGTCATCTTGTCATCTGAGCACCTGCTGTCGAAGCAAGCCTGGCACACTGCTGTGCAAACAGTAAGCGCTGGCTCTTCCAGTGAACTACGAGGAGGGACAGTTGTCATTTTCATTTAACAGAGGCAGTAGGGTTTTGGCTATTTTGTGGTGGTGGACCTGGAAGTCAGTCTCCCAGCACTTTTCCTACCCTTTGGTTCTGGCCGCTTCTTGGCTGGCACAGCTGACAGGCGGGTAAGACAGGAAGCTGTAGCCGGCCGGAAGGAGAACTGTGCTCCCGCACTAGGATGGTACAGACTGCTGGGAAGAAATGGCACTGCCAAAGTCGACACCCGACCTGGGTCAGGGCCAGTTAGCAAGCATTCAGGACAAGCCCTACACTCCTCTCTTCTGTTCAGGGGCCAGGGTTCTGGCCATCCTAAAAAGCATACCCCATCTGTGTAACAGTTTTCTGTAGGAAGGTTCCACTACCTAATTTCTACCAGGCTCATGGATTCATATCTCCCAGTGATTATTACTTTATGAACTTGTGAACAAATACTAAAACCTTGTCAAAGAGACAAATCCTCACAGACCCTTCGGGTGTGCATGGTTTTAGAAACACTCTGGCATCTGATGACTGGAGGTGTCCAGACTCCAATGCAAGTGCTACATATCGTATGCTATAGTCTTTCTAAACTTTGAAAAATTATGGGCGCTAAATCTCTACTTATTCCCCGAGTGCAGCAGGTGCAGATGTTCATCATTGCCCACTTTAAGCTAGAAGCAAGGTTCCAAGAGAAAACTTGAAATGTAGGCTCGACACAGTATATGGTCTTAGCCATGACCACGCTATATGACAGGGTGCAAAGTCTATTTGGAAACAAAAAACACCTGGATTTTTATCTCTAGAAATGACACTTCTACAAACTAGACAAGAAACCAAAGAACACCCAGATAAAAACACATAAAAACTTATCCACAGGGCTGGAGAGATGGCTCAGTGGTTAAGAGCACTGGCTGTTTTTCCAGAGGACCTGGACTCAATGTCCAGCAGCCACATGGCAGTTCACAACTGTCTGTAACTTCTCTCACAGGGAATCCGACATCCTCACACACACACACATGCAGGGAAAACCACCAATGTACATAAATCACAAATAAATTAATTATAAAATGAAGACTTACCCACTTCAGCAATGTGTATGCATGTACACACGTGCATGCAAGTGTATGTGTGTTTTGTTGGGGACAGACCCAGAGCTTTCCCTATGATAGGTTGAGAACACCACCAGTGTTCCTACCCTCTGGCAACTGAGAGATTCAATGTATAGTTAGTAGATGTTTTCTTTTGTGAGAAAGGTTTTCACTTTGTAGTCCAAATTGTCCTCGAACTCACTGTGTATCTGCAGGCTTTCTTTAAACTAACTGGTGACGATCCTCCACCTCAACATGCCAAGCTAATAGTCACATGTTATGGACAAAATAAATAAAGACAGTATATAATTTTACCCTGTGCATGGTCTTGTGGCCTTGGGAGGTGCTGGAATATACAGACCAGGGAAGGTTAACTAAAGTGGGGACTCTACACAGCTATGGGTAAGTTGTCATCACGGTGGGGTGAGAATATCTGGCCATGCGGTTGCTTTGGGGTTCCATGTTCTATAAGTAGTACAATAAACTCATTGGTTCTCCAAGGTGGAGTTTGGTGCAAATCATACTTTGGGCTGTTGTTGGTGTCCTATCTAGACAGGATTCCATGTCTGTTTCTATCGCCCCAGGGAAAGGGCTCACACAGCAAACACACAATCTCTGTACCTCTCAGAACACAGACGAGAAGGGAAGAAAAAGTATAGATGGGAAGAATCTAGAATGGACCAGATTTGCTCAATCATTTAGAAAAGGTTTTCTGATTTTTTTTCCTGACAGGGTTTCAGTGTGCTGTCCAGGCCGGTCTTTATCTCCTGGGCTCAAGTGGTCCTCTTACCCCAGGCCATCAGTGTACACGTGACCCTGACTTCCTGTCTATGACAGTCTATGATAGTAGATCATATACTTGGAAGTAGCTCTTCCAGGAGGTAATTCCAGAAGGATGCTCACACAGGAGGCTGCCAGGAGCAAACGAAGGTTTTTGAGGGAGCAGTCTCCCTGCCTGATGAACATCGGTGTGGTCTGCCTCCAGAAAGCAGATATGCAGGGCTATGTATCTCATTGTGTTGGATAACTGAATCCCGACAATCTAAGAGCTGGGCAAACCGGACGGGTGAGGCAGAAAACCGAGTGTGAGAGCATCCTGCTTTGGACAACTTCCATGACTGTGAATGGGGCAGCAAACACCATTAGCTTTCCATAAAAATGAAAGCGTAGGCTTAAATTACTTACTGCCAAGAAGTAAGACAATTATCCACCATTTAATGCAAATAAACATTCCATGAGGGCTACCTGACAGGAAACAGGAGATGGAAATGTGGATTACGTGACTGTCAGGAAGGATGGCAAAGGTCTTATTCAAGCAATCAATGCCAAAGGTAAGAGCAGTATCAGCTAGGATGCCTGTGCTAGGTAAGCCTGCAACAAGAGATCCCACTCACTCCCCAGGCCATCCTTTGAATGGAATCCATGGCCCAGACCAACTCCACCTGACCACGCCTCTTCCTACCATTCCAAACCACTTCTGTACAGAAATTACGGGAAATTAACCACTAAGCCAAACTCTCCAGCCATTCCCCTGTGACCCAATTCCCTGGGATCCTGCAACAGTCTAGCCAATGCTCCTGCAAGGATTTTCTTCTAGGAGGGCTGCTGGCAGGAAACCATCATCGTTCAGTGTCTACACTGAGAAAGTTCTATATTTCTTTTTCCTGCACAATAGCAGCTGATGCTTTTCCCCAAACAAAACGTATGAGATCGCTAGCTGGCTCATTATATTCTTATAGATTATTCTCAACGGTACAAATCTGTCTTCTGCTGATACCTTTCTAAAATGCTGTCCTGGTTTGTTCTGCTCATTTCATCTCAGCTTACCACCTTGCTTTAAATGACAAAACCTTCTGTCACCCATCTCCTGAGCTCCAGAGAAGCATTTTTGGGTTTTCTATCCTACTGTCAACATATTTGTTTTGATTAATTTTTCTAACTTTTAGCTTTGGTGTCCCAAGTCAAACCTACAGAGAGATTTCCTGTTTTGTTTAGTAGGTCCAAACCACTACAAGTCAAAAAGAAATGGTCCCCTTAGTGGCGATATCTGTTTCTGTGGGATGTTAATAGAAATACTGGTGTGAGATATTCCACCTAATATTCTGTAAATGCTGGTTTAAATACATGAGCTAAGAATTATGGTTACTTCTGTACATAATGTGTGCTGTTTTCAAATTCAGGTACATTAAGTATTTGGTGCCAGACCAGATAGCTGGACCGTGAAGCTCTTCTGAAGGACTTCCTTCGCAGTGCCTTCCACAACCTACACAGTTATTCTCTACAACCATTACTCTCATACCACCAGGGTCTCAGATAGCCAGGGAAAGAGACCACCCTGCTGCTGCTTCCTCGGGGGAGAATAGCAGCCCCTGTTAGAAATGGCATTGGCTCATAATTGTATCACCAAACGATTAAGTACATCTCATACCAAGTACATCTCATAACCAATCTATTAACTGTTCTGGCTTGCAAGCATTTTTGAACAATTCAGATGAAGGAGAATTTGGGCCTTTACCTTGTGGTACTCATTCCCTTACAAGGCCTCTATAGGAGGCCACCTCACCCCTCTTCTCCCCTATTTTCCATTCTTCCCCTGATTAATAATAAGAATAAAAGGTAATAAGATACCAGAATGCTCATGGCTGAGTCATTTTATATACGTGATCTCCAGAGAACTCAAAATCACCAAAAGAAACTGAGCATGGTAGGTGAGAAGTATAAATCACAGAACTGTTGTCAGCATTGCGACCCCACCAGATTAGCACTGAACGATGTCTACAAGGAGAACCTTCTATCTGTCAAAACACTGTCTGCAGTATGACTCTCCAAAGTCCCAGTCCACCAAGCAGAAACCCACTTGACTCTCAGGTGACTCCCGGAAATTTGACAGCCCGGAACCTGCCTGAACTGTGCACAGGGACACAATGATGTCAAAAAGGAGAGAGGTCTGACCCCAGGATAACCACTGGGGTTGGGTTCAGGCCAACCTTTAATATGCTAGCACTGCAGATACACAGACATCTTCATCCCCAGGACTTGCACACTGTTATCCCAGTTTACACTGGTTATAGGACAAGAATGTGAGTTAATTACTGCCATAGCTATGTCACGCTTTGCGTGCTCCCCCAGTCTGGTGTTCTGCTGCAGGCTGAGAACCCCAACTTACTCTGTTTTCTACCACCAAAGTCACAGAAAAGATGATGATTATTTAGAAACAGCCAGCCATAACAGTCCACTTGACACCTACTAAGTACCACTGGTGGCATCCATACCTTAGAGAGACAGTAGCCATATTTAAAAAAATAAAACAATACTCTCACAAGCCAACAAAAGTGAGAGGGAGGGAACAGTAACGCTCACCCCAGGTGTCAGCACAGTAGAGTGAGTAGCTACCTGTGAGTATCAGGCCATAGTCGGAAACCAGAGCCCCAACTCTCACTGGATGGGAACCAGGGCTAGCTAGCTCTCTGCAAAGGGCATGCATGGGCACCAACCTGCTGAACATCCTGCTGGAAGACACAGAGCTGCAGCCTCTGGTGGAGCCGCACCTTGCGGTGCTGCCAAATGTTCTCGAGTTGGCGCTGGTGGTGTAGTACCTCGTGGATGACATCCAGGACATGGTGCACAGCCTTGGAGTAGTTAGCGGAAGCTGTGAGGGAATCAGAGCTGCCGGGAGTCAGGGGACGCTGGAGCTTATCAAGGAGAGACTTCCCATCCTGGCTGACCTGCTCACAACACATGGGAGAGGTTATTCAGCATGTATGCTTTGCCCAGACTGCACGCAGACCCTGTGATCAGGTGCATATGTGCCCACGTACAGCCACATGCAACCATAGGTAAATAAAATAAAATAAAATGTAAACCATTCATCAATTATCCAATGACATCATCAAACACCAAGTTAAAATAAACTTTCAATAGCATAAAGAAAGAGAAACTGCTCTCAATCGGCCCATGTAACAGAAGTCAACAAGTCCACTTGCTTTGCTAGGGTAACTGTGAACTGAAGCGTAAAGTAAGAATTTTCTTGAGTTATTATGAGCAAATAAAATACATCATCATAATATGGATGCCAGTGATTAACTAGCTCCAGGTAAAAAGTAAACTTTCTGATGAACCCAAAAAGCAACTCTATTTTACAAAATTGAAACAAAACTAAAAATGCCACTCTATTTGACCTATTAACTTTAAAGAAGTAATTCTGATTAGAATGCCACCACAGTGTTATACTATGGTGGCTAATTATCAAATTGCAATTAAATGAAAGCATTTAGGCTATCCACAGAAATCAGGGAGAGTGGATGTGGAAAAGAAAATAAGCAGTATGTGGTTTTCCAATTTGGGATTCTTCAGATTATGAATAATTATGCCAGAGGCAGCAGGAAAAAAATGTCATCTGTTGAGACAACTTGGGGAGTGTGCATTGGAACACAGGGACAGGGTACCCCAAGGAACCCTCTTGAGACCTTCCTTCCTGTGCTCAATACTCCCAAACCTGAAGCCACTTGGAGTTCTGTTAAGGGAACTAACAACAGCCTAGATGCCAACTGACTTGGAACACAGTGGACCTTGGAACAGACAGCTCACCCAGGGTCTGCACAGCACAGGGCTGCACCAGAGAGCTCTGGAACCGGCTCTCCTCGGGTCTGCCCAGCTCTGCAGCTCTGCAACAATGTAACACAGTGGTTTTCTAGGCCTCCAACAATGTAACACAGTGGTTTTCCAGGCCCGCAACAATGTAACACAGTGGCTTTCCAGGCCTGCAACAATGTAACACAGCAGTTTCCAGGCCTGCAACAATGCAACACAGCAGTTTCCAGGCCTGCAACAATGTAACACAGCAGTTTCCAGGCCTGCAACAATGTAACACAGCAGTTTCCAGGCCTGCAAAAATGTAACAGCGGTTTCCAGGCCAGCACCCCTGGGGAACTGTGGACAGTTCTTAGAAAGGTTTGGGAGTCTGCAACTCATTTGACACATCCTTATAGCAAAACTTACATGATAGTGACCAGGTAACAAAGAATCTTGTTAACCAGAGATAGTGCCAGCTGAAACAAAATGGGGTAAGACCAGCCAGGAGATATCTGCTGCCCTGGACGCCTCTGGGTGGCAATCTGTGTGCCACTCTGCATGATGTGGGGAATGATCTGGGTTTCCTATGACAGACTGGAAGGCTGGGCACTCAGCTAAGAATGGACTGGCACACAGTGAGGAACTGCCCTTTCCCCTTTTGTGTCCCCCTGCAGTACCGCTGATTGTTCCAGGAACACCATGACCATGTTCACAGAGCAAAGGGCACTCACTGCCCTTTGAGAGCCACTCAGCACTCAGAACACCACCTCCCCGTCAATTCCTTCTCGGGATGTACTTCCCTGATGGACCTCATCTCCAGAGCTGTCTTTTATGGACATATTCACATCGGGTTTACATGTGTGGCCAGTCTGAATGCCGAATCGCTTCCAGTGCAGATGCAGGTACTTGGGTGTTTATAAACTGAAATATGCTTCATCATCAATCACCTTTCTATTGTGCCTAGCCAGCATATAAACTGCTTATGGACATTTAAATTATACAAGGAAGATTAGAGTCCATACGCTTTATTTTAGGTGAGTCAATAGCATTGTTTCCGCTATGCCCTAGGGTGTGTCATCTCTTGGGACTCAATAGCTGCTCCAAATTACTGATTTCTCACTGAACTGACGCTAGAAAGAATTCCTAGGCTCCAGTTTGCTCCTTGGTACAATGTAGCAGTGATCTGACCCTGGCAGCAGTAGCTTCAGCAAGAACCCTGAGGCTGGGCCCCTTCCTTCCCACTGGAAAGGACAGCACAGAGCTCCTGAAGCAAGTCGAGTCATGGCGATTCTACAGACCTTTGCAACAATTCTACTTCGGTTAGTAGGCACACATTCGGTGCTTAAAAAGTTTTATTTAAGCACATTAGACAACATCACATCATGTATATTTCAATAACTTTAATAAAAATTTCCATTGTTTTGGAAATATAGTAACAAATGAAAAATATACTTCAGTTTTTACAAATACTGTGGCTATGCCATATGGAAAGATTTTAAATGGTGCATAATAATCATTAGAAAATCAATGATGGAAGGTGGTCACATGTGCGGGAACAGAACAGACAAACAAAACAAAAACAACATTTTAAATGTTTAAAGAAGTAATGTGAAGTTGATGTCGTTCAGTGAGTGGTATAGTCTGAATATCATTAATTACAGGAGCAAGTGATGCTTAAGCTGTTTCTAGGAGCCACGCAGGGGCTCCAGCCCTCCTGTACAAGGCAAAGTAGGTGTGGAAAGAAAGTCAGACTTCGTTATCAAAGAGCAAGATTTTCCACAGTTGTTTAAAGATCAAACTGGCTCAGTTTTTCGTCTGTTTTTTGTTTCCTTGGAATATGAGGCCATGGGACCTGGTGGGCAATCAAATCATGTTTTATAAAGAATAACATTCTATTAATATATGCATGAACAAATATGTTTTAATACCTACATGAGTTGGGAAAATGCAAGCAATGACAAAAGCAAACTGTAACTAAAGAAAAAATTAAACTTACTATATCAAAGATGTGCATGTTCCTAACATTTAGGGGGAAATTTGTATAAAATCTCCCTAGTATACTTCCTGAGTAGCTCCCAGTGACTAAGACAGCACACTTTATTATGTGGATCCCAGTGAGCTGCCCTAAAAACACACCCCAGAGACCTTCTGGAGCTGGCCTAGCCTATTCTAGCACTTTGTTCTCTGCATTTCTCAGCAAGCCAGATTCTGAAGTGAGAGCCCTAAAGGAAGATGTTTCACTTGCCCAAAGAGGACACACCTAGACTTCACTGCTCAAGGCTGTAAGACCAACACCGAGCCAAAGAGCAAACAAATACTATACTGAGAAAGGTCAGTGAGGTTTGAAGGGACAATGCTGATCCACAAGTATTAGGAAGTGACAGTCCAGAGACAAGAAAAAAGTGGGCAAAATACACAAAACCACTCAACCTAGCCTAAAACACTGGCCCTGCTTCATAGCTTTGTGAGATTTAAGCACCATCTGCAGGATGGATGGATGGATGGATGGATGGATGGATGGATGGATGGATGGATGGATGGATGGATGGTTTGTTGGTTGACTGGATGAGATGGATGGATAGATGGATGGATGATGGATGGATGGATGGTTGGTTGACTAGACGAGATGGATGGATAGATGGATGGATGGATTGTTGGTTGACTGGACGAGATGGATGGATAGATAGATGGATGGATGGATGGATGGATGGATGGATGGATGGATGGATGGTTGGTTAGTTGAGTGGATGGATGGATGGGTGGGTGGGTGGGTGGGTAGATAGGTGAGATGATGAGTAGATGAATGGGTGGATAAATAAGGGTATGAGTAGATGAATGCATAGGGCGTGTGTTTGTATATTTGTGTGTGAGTGGTGCACAGACAGACATATGCACCTCTACATACATGTCTGTTATACTCTTAACTGTGCTTACAGAGCACAGAAGCATTGATACCTCATAAGTAAACAAGCATTCTGGCCTTACTTTCTAAATAATATACAAAAATACAAGGATCCACTTTACTAATTGAGATGGCTGACCCCAGTAGTGAACACAGATGGTACAAGATGATCTTGGAGCACCTTGTGATGTTAGTGCTCAAAGGACAAGGGCATAGCTAAAGGTCACTGGCCAAATCTGGTCAAAGTCAGCATCAAAATAGAATATCAGGTATAATCCATTGAGTGTAAGCATCTACAGGAGAAAGAAGGAGAACAATGACAGTCATGACTGTTACTGAACCACAAAGATGTGGCAGGAGTCCTCTGTGGATGCTGGGATGTGGGAAAAAGTCTGATGAGGAGAGAGATTGGTCTGCCTTACTTATCACTATCACCTGTGGTGTTACAGGGGGACTGTGTGGGCGCTCTGACATTACATCACAACAGGAACCTGCCAGGAGGGCATGAATGTGGGGCACTGCCTGGGTCTGGGATAGAGCCTGGTTAACAATGAAAGTTCTGTACTTTTTAAGACAATCTAAGACATAAAAGGCAGAAAAAGAGATGGTCAAGACATATTAATGCAATATTCGGCCAGAAGAGTATGAGACATGAGTGGATCTGTGCACAGGATGTCTGTGTGGAGAGAGGGGCAGTGCAGAGAGAGCACAGTTGAGCTCCATGTTAGACATGGGCAGGTCTGGGTCCAGGGAATGTGGGAGCAAGCTGCCATTCTACCACTTTTCAATTGGCTGCAAACTATCTTTATAATTTACAAGCAAAGGAACTGTCATTATGTTTTCTGAAAATCTTTTCAGTTGAGTTCAAGTTGCTGTCTCCCTGAATTTATAGTTCTGTTGCTAACACATTCTTAGGCTAAAAATTCAGTTTAAGAAAGACCACAGCTTGGGAGGTTCTTTCTTCCCATCAAATTATTTTAAATTATTAGCAGCAGTTTATAATGGAGCAAAACTATGCCATAGGTAATGTATGTACCAAGTCAAGATGCCCATTTTATAGGATGTGGAGAAGTAATTATAGATTCTGTTATGTAGCTAGGAGTGCAGACCTCAGTCAGGTCAGAGTGATTCTGCTGTCTGCCATGCATTTTCTCAGCTGTTCCCATAAGCAGAGCATAACCAGCTATGCTGAGAACAAAGGCTGCCCAATGCCTTCTTTGTCTGATAGGACAGGGTGCACAGCTGCCCTGTGCAGGCCCACCACTGTAGCCAGAGAGCAGTGCTGGGGAAAGAGACATGTAAGAGGAGGTAAGTGACCACTTCGTTTGAGTACTAGGTCACTCACGGTCTTCACTGCAGGTGAGAACTAGATGCTGCACAGGGATGGTACACTAGAAGGACCCTGATGATCCTCAGCAGTCATAATGGGATTAGCCAACCCATAATCCTCATGAGTAAAAGTGCTTTAAAAAATGAAAAATCCATCCAGTCTTTAGTTGGACTGTACAAAGGACTATCACGCACAAGCAGCTCCTAACAAACTGAACAGCTAAGTAGCTATGCATGCACAATTCAGAAACACAGAATTGGCTTTCCAGAGAAAACAGAAAATAGTACTCAAAAAAAGTGAGACACTTATTGAGCAAAAGGGTGACTAACAGAAAGGAGACTGGACAACACCTGAGCCAAGCACAGCAGTGCTCTGCGGCTCCACTGAACCTGCGCATGGACACTAGGCCACAGGAGAGCCGGGCCCAAGGACAGGGTGCTGCCAGGCTGTCAGTTAAGTATGACAAAGGACCAGATGGAAACACACGCGGAGTCCTCTGAAACTCTGACAGGAGTGGATGTGCTTCCAACCAAGTAAGACATTTATCTGCATGCCCAGCCCTCTGTGGGGAGCTTTGAACGCTTCTCTGACTGAGGCTTCACAGCAGCCATCAGCACAGAACGGTATAAATGCTTCCTATTAAAGAGAAAGGAGAAAACCTTACTGGAAAGCAAGCTCGGATTTCTGCCCACCCCTACTCCTTAGAGTCTCACCATCTCCACTGGCTAATCTGATGTCAACTTGGCACAAGCTAAGTCACTGAGTGGAGGGAACACCAGCTGAGAAAATGCATCCACAAGAATGAGCGGCAGGTGAGCCTGTAGGTATTTTCTTAATTGGTGACTGATTGAGCCCGTTGTCAGCGGTGCCACCCCAGAGCTGGTGGTCCTGGGTTCTATAAGAAAACAGGCTGGGCAAGCCATGAAGGCCAAGGCAGTAAAGAGCACTCTTCTACGGCCTCTGCATCAACTCCTGCCCTCAGTTTCCTGCCCTGTTTGAGGTCCTGCTTTGACTTCCTTCAATGGACAGTTATACAGGAGAGTAAGTCAAATAATCCATTCTTCCTTAAGCTGCTTTTGGCCATGGTGTTTCATCACAGCAATAGTAACCATAACTAAGCCACCACCTATGTGCACAGCCAGGTAAACAGGACACGGGCAAGGATGAAACTCTACAACCTATCTGTGGCTGGGTCCTCACCTGGCTATCAGTGACATGCCAGGAGAGGTTACAGAGTGATCAATGGGAACATGGACCCAGTCTGCCTGGGGTCACACAGCTATCCCGCTCTACCAGCTGACCTGGCACAAGTCATGTCACCTCAGTGTCTTGGTGTCCTCATTGTATGGCAGGGATAGTAACAGTACCCACCTCAGAACTGTGAGCAGTAAGTCTGTCTAAAATCTGTACCACAGAGCATGGCACAGAAGAGGGCGCATCAAGCACAATTTTAATACAGTCCCTTAAAATTCACAAAGGAAATGTCACGCTTGGTGCCTGGTCCTCCGTGGTCTCATGTATTCTTTGGATGCTCTGGATCTGGAGATGGGCTTAGCAAGTAAAAGAAGGTCGCCAGGAAGAGGGGTCTGAAGGTTATGGCTTGGCGCTGGTTCCAGTCTTCATCTCCCTGTTTCTTGTGAGAAGCCCTGAGCCCTGAACTCAATGAGTGAAAAGAGATCTTTCTCCCCTTCAGTTGTTTCTGTTGGGTGCTGTGTTCACACCTGTGTGGAAGCAACTAGTACACTTGGCTGTCTAAGCCAGCAAGCTCTACACATCTGGAAAACAGCGAATGCTTTGGGGCCCAGAGCATGCAACCGAAGCAGGCTTCCCTTCCTCTCTAATGAGATTCATTCACGAAGATTAAATTGAATTTACCTAGACTATATAGCACACAAGTGCATATTTCCCAAATATGTGCAGAAAGTAGACTGACATTTTTACTATTTAACAGACAAAATATAGGCACTCCATTTCCAAAAGCCTCAATCCATGTAAAGATTGCTTTCTGGCTA
Source organism: Ondatra zibethicus (assembly GCA_004026605.1). Lineage (NCBI taxonomy): Eukaryota > Metazoa > Chordata > Mammalia > Rodentia > Cricetidae > Ondatra > Ondatra zibethicus. The sequence goes on along the minus strand of PVIU01000480.1, from coordinate 101,961 downwards.
CCACAGACTTTACTCCCCACCTTCACCCTGTACCTAACAGAAATCCAAATGCTGCGTGAATAAACTACAGTTTAACAGGACACAGTTTTTCCTGAGCTGCCCAAGATGTCCATTCCATGGATGCCCTGCACTCCAGGTAAAACACAGCCTTACCTCAGAGTAAGCGAGGGTGATGTGCTCGTAGATCCCCTGGTGGTGATGAATGGCGTCTTCCAGGTCCTGCAGCTCGGAGGGAAGGTCTACCTCACCACAGGCCTTACACCATGAATCCACATTGCTCATGTACTTGGAGGTTAAAAAAAAAAGGAAAAAGAAAAGATTATTTCTATTGATCACTAATCATTTAGGTTGAAAGGGGGACACTTCCAACATGATTTTGATCAGAGTTGTAGCTGAGGGAGAATGTAAGCAAATAATAACATGGTTGGCTATTGCTGGGCTGCCGGTGTGGGCAGCTGCAGTTAGCAGGGCCGCTGGTGCCAGCTGCTCATGGAGCCAGAGCAGCACTGTCTTGCCTTGTCTGTCTGTCCTCTCCTGCTTTCCCAGTCCACAATGAAATTCCGCCTCCTATATCTGCCTTGAACCCCAGCAATGGGGAACATCAAGCTCACTCTTCCCCACTCCCCTCTCTGCCCAGGAGGACTGAGAAGTAGGGTGAGCTTCACTGCGGGGCGGGTGTTGTCTGCAACTTTACTTTGCCTCTTGCATGCTTACAGGAAAATTAAGTCTCTCAAACTATTCAGCTCAGGCTGGGAAGGTCCAGGCTGCCTAATCTCCGGGCTTTCAGGAGAAACTTCAGGAGGTGGAAACTGGTAAGGCAGCCTAGGATGCTCAGCTTGGAATGTTGACCCTGGTTCCAATTCTACCTCACTACCCCCACTAACTCCAGAGCTCATCAATAGTGATAAATCACTGGCAAATCTCCTAGGGAGATGCTACCAGAATCCTTCACAGTGGAGTCTCAAAAGAAAGCACAGAAAGCCCAATTAAAGAGCCAAATAGATGGCCAGTCCCTCACAGTCTATGCTCAGCAGGGAAGGCAGAGGGTGGGCCGCTGAGAGAGGAGAGGTAGTGTATAATTCTCAAGAACAAGGAGAACAACCTTCATGTGCTGTGGGACAATGCTCTTGTATACTGTAAAGATTTGTCACTCATATTGGTTAAAAAAACTCTGACTGGCCAGTAGCCAGGCAGGAAGTATAAGTGGGCAGACCAGACTAGGAGAATTCTGGGACGAAGAAAAAGGTAGAGACACAGTCACCAGCCAGACACAGAGGAAGCAAGATGAGAATGCCTCATTGAGAAAAGATACCAAGCCGTGTGGCTAAACATAAAAAAGAAATGGGTTAATTTAAGTTGTAAGAGCTAGTTAATAATAAGCCTGAGCTAATAGGCCAAACAATTTATAATTGATATAAGCCTCTGTGTGTTTCTTTGGGACTGAATGGCTGCAGGACCGGGTGGAACAGAAACTTCTGGCTACATTCACGTCATTCACAGTATACAGGAGCTTCAGAAAGACAAGTCACCCGTGTAGCTAGCTATTGCTCATGAAAACCTCTGTATATGCAAACCTCAGAGTCTGAAGACATGGCAGTGTCACCAGACAGCCTGTGGTTTCTGGTAGCTTCAAGCATCCCTCCACCACCACGAGTTCCACTTCTATGGAGTTTTCTAACACTCTCAAGGCAATAGGTGTCATAACGAGATTACTCCAGACCTCTCCTCCCACACATAACTACTCCGGCATATTCTAAGTGTTTCTTGGGTAGCTTGTTCTATAAACGTCAATCAGGGCAGGTCGGATACTGCTGAGTAATCTCCAGTGCTGCTTCACTTTCTCTTCCTCCATTCGTGCACTCAGTACCAATTAATAAGTCATTGTAAACCCTCTTCAAATATGAATTGGTTGGAGTTAGCCACCTTTATTAATAAGTCATCAGGTCCAAGTCAGCAATTAATTAGCTCACAGACAATAGCCACTGCCAAGCACCCCAAACATAGACTTACAATGTACTAAGAAGAAGTAAGGTGCTTTTTATGGGAAGATGCATTAAAAAGATGCCACACTAGTCCACAGTTTATGGGGAGCAGAGTCAGAGGCCACTGCATCAAATCTCTATGCATTCACCTCCAGTTTTTGAAGCAACTAAAATCAGGACTGGACTCGATACACCCAGCATAGATTCCTGAAATAACAAAATACTTAAGTTGTTTTCCAAGAAAAACTTCCAAGATCAATTCAAAGATAGTTTGAAATTGGCTCTTCAAGAATGGACATGCAGAGGAAGCCAGCTCAACTTGAGCAACGAATGACCTTCTCATGGCAGTGGGTCAAATTCCTCCTCAGGAGGGCATAAGTCTTTCAGGGAAGAACCATGATCCATGTATGTGAAGAAGTACAGAGAAGAAGTACTACACCTGGCAAAGGGACCTAAAAGCTCCCATCCAATCACCAGCTCTCCCTGGCCCCTCTTCTGTAGAAGGCTCCCAGCAGCCAGCTGGCTGACTACCTAATTTTAAAAAGTTCTTTCTTTATATAAAACCTGATGCCATGTTTCAGTTTCTGTATACCTCAGGCATAGGACATAATCCATAACAAGATGCAAAGGCCAGACCGGACCCCCAGCACAGCAGACAGGAGCAAACAGGTCAGGCCAGGACTGTAAACACGGGGAACAGGAGTGAGTAGGCTAGGCCGGGACCCCCAGCACAGCAGACAGGAGCAAACAGGTCAGGCCAGGACCGTAAACACAGGGAACAGGACTGGTAGGCCAGGCCGGGACCCCAGCACAGCAGACAGGAGCAAACAGGTCAGGCCAGGACCGTAAACACGGGGAACAAGAGTGGTAGGCCAGGCCGGGACCCCAGCACAGCAGACAGGAGCAAACAGGTCAGGCCAGGACCATAAACACGGGGAACAGGAGTGAGTAGGCCAGGCCGGGACCCCCAGCACAGCAGACAGGAGCAAACAGGTCAGGCCAGGACCGTAAACACGGGGAACAGGAGTGGTAGGCCAGGCCGGGACCCCCAGCACAGCAGACAGGAGCAAACAGGTCAGGCCAGGACCGTAAACACGGGGAACAGGAGTGGTAGGCCAGGCCGGGACCCTAGCACAGCAGATAGGAGCAAACAGGGGAACAGGAGTGAGTAGGCCAGGCTGGGACCCCAGCACAGGGAAAGGCAGAGCTTCTAACACTAAATAAAACTTGATTTTAAGATGTCTTTTGTTTCTTCAAAATTTATTTATTATGTGCTTTGTTGTTTTGCCTGTATATGTCTGTGTAAGGGTGCTAGATTCTCCTGGAACTAGAGTTATAGTTATGAGCTGTCATGTGGGCACTAGGAATTGAATCCTGGTCTTCTGGAAGAGCAGCTGATGCTCTTAGCTGTAGCTGCTGAGAGTCATCTTGCTTGAGCCAGCCAAAAATGTCTTTTTTAAAAAGTGTTGTTGAACAGAAGGTGAAAAGGAGTCAGATAACTTTGCAAAACTGAGTCTAACAGGTGAGGGGGAAGTGACCGACACAGCTTCAAACCGAGAGCTGGAATAATTACTTAGCAGACGGATTTACTCTAAGCATGTACCTCAGGGTTAAGGTCCTCCCGGCAATTTATCTCCTAACCAGTCCTTTCCCTCAACCTCCCCTCCCCCAGCTCCTGAGGCCTCTGCCCAGCAAAGGTGGTGGAGGAGACAAAGAGTTTGAAACTTCCTTCATGGAAAAACCAAGTGGTTGAAAATGAGACCAACACACTCGAGCACAAACCTCAGAGTTCCTCCCTGTGTCTCATCTCACTTCGTTTTCGTTTCTAGGTAATAACTGAATTCTATAATAATAGTCTACTTTTCTCTTCTCCTCTGGCCATGGGAGTCATGGGGCGTGTGAGCACTTCCACACACAAACCATGAATCTAGCTCAGAGGCTCCAATACAGAAACCTGAGGGAAACAGTTTAGCAAGCTTGGCATGACCCAAACATGCCAGTGATCACTCCGCATGCCACCATCCTACTTCTTAACATACTATTGCTTCCAAACAGCTTTTACCCTAAATTCTTTCCATTCCATGAGAATATTGTTATTATCGCAAGCCAAGAATTAAGGCGAGACTCTGAAGAAAGGCATCTGCAAAGAAGGTTTACTTAAAAAATAAAGTTAGTATAGGACTGTTCCATATTCTTTGTTTGCTTCCAAAGGGATACTGAAGTGATAATCTATTCTTTTTCATTATTTAACTCAGACACATGCCTAAATAAGCCAAATGTATATTCCACAAGAGGACAATCATGTATAAATCATTGTTCTTTGTTTGATACATTTGTATGTGTGCATTTGTGTGTGTTGAGGAGTGTGTGTCTGTGTGTATGTATGTGTTTAGGTGTGTGTGTGTGTGTGTGTGTTCACGGTGTATGTGTTCATTCAGAGGGGTGTGTGTTTGTGTGTGTTCAGGTGTATGTGTTCATTCAGAGGTGTGTGTGTGTGTGTGTGTGTGTGTGTGTGTGTGTGTGTTCAGGTATGGGGCCCAAGTGTGACAGCACAGGCTCGTTGTTGTGGTCCTTGCTTTCTGGGGCTCCTGTTGCTCAAACTTGCACCCAGTCTGCAGGCTGCTGAGGACCCCCATTGCCAACTCTCGTCTCACCATCAGAGTTGTGAGATTACAGGTATGCACTAATGAATCCAGCGTCACATAAATGCTGGGGACTGAACTCAAGTCCACATTCTTAGGTGGTAAGTGCTTTACCCACTGAGCCATCTCCCCAGCCTAATAAAAACACACATCATTTTAATAATGAATGTTTCCTTTTTATATGTTAATGAAAAGTGTAGTTTTATGTGAATATTACTATAAGGGCGGAAGAGCTATTCTGATGAGGACTGGCTCAAGTCACAGACCTCCACGCAAGGTTCAGGCTTAGGAGCATGGGCAAATCCTGCTCAACAAGCTCTCTGGACAGTTATGCCTCTGGCTCCATTTATTCCACAAGGCTGACTAAGAGACGAAATGATCTTTAGCCTTATTTCATTTTGTTAAGAGCTGTGCAAATATCTAAGGATGACAGAACCACGGGTAGCTAGTTTACTTTTGGCTGTTAGAGCACAGAGAGCCGTTAGTCACAGCTGAAACAAGGCGGCCAGTGTTCTAGCTCACTCAACATGAGCTGGCTCAGCACTCAGTGCAGCGCTGGGCAATGGAAACATCTGCCTGTGCTCTAACCACACAGTTGCTGGCCACATGTGCATGTGACCTACAGACACAGTGAAATATTTAATTCTCCTTTAATTCATGTTTACTTTTTATTACGATTCTATTACTTCATTTAATTTAACTGTAAGTGGCTTCAACAGCCACAAGTGGTGACAGGCTAGCACATGGGACAAAAAGCTCTAAAACTTGGAGATTTGAAAAGACAGTAAAGATCAAGTCATTTTAATTTGTTGCTTAAAAATATAATTCCAAAAATACTTGCTATGAAATCTTCCTGACACAAAGCGACTGCACAGAGGACATGTCACATGACCAAGCTAAGTAAAGGCAGGTCCCTAGACAGAACCTACCACAAAGTTATTAACCCTGGAGGCCTGTCTTCCTGTCTACTACAAATTGACCCTCTCACTCCTGACCATCAGTGGAGACAAGGAGATGAGAAAATAGTGGGGACATCTTTGGAAAATGTAGATCTGTGGAATATCATTCTTGCTGACTTATAAAGGCATTGGTGGACACCAACGTAAGAGCTCATGGAGACAGAGGTGGGACGCCAAGCAGCTCCTTGAGGCAAACATCCCTCACAGAGAAGCCTGCTTCCAATAGCAAGGCAGTTCCTGGGTCACGCATACGAGCACTGTGACCCTAATCACATTTAAGTTCCTCCTGAAAATTCTGGATACGATTCAAAGAGGTGATTAAGATGAAAGTCTAAGTCACGGCGTCTACTTTTCTGCTCCTCTCTAGATGTGCTGTAGCTTAAGAGCAGGTGAGCCTACCTCCTCCTGCCTACCTAACTTGATGTAGTTTTCTCCATGTTATAAGAATTCCTTGGGTGTTTCTTCTGTTTGGTAAGGGGAAAGGAAACACTTGCAAAGGTACCCTACTGCTCCTCCTGCACTGGGTGTCTGGGCACAGGACTCACTAAGGTCAGAACATGCGCAGTGCCCATTCCTCACCAGTCCCTCCTAAGCTCAGCCATGCCTCTTCTCTACAAGTGCAGAGACCTGGAGCACTATGAAACTCAATCAGGACCCCATGAGTTTTTCAGTAATGCGGTCTTCCAGCATATTCTCCTTCAAATCTATAAATTATAGTTGTTCATTTCACCCAATACCCTGGGCTCTTTCAACTTTGCTGCACGTTTGAAATGTTTAATAGTAGAACACGGATGAGATGGTCCCACGTTCTAGATTATTTCTAAGCAAATGAGAACAGCAACTGACGTTCTGGGCTTACTCACAGGTCTGAATCCTTCCATACAGTCTACATACAGTCTCCCACGACTGCAAGCCAGATGGCCTGCTCCTTGTGATGGAGTAATATTTCAGCAGTGCAAAGATGTGTCACATTGTTTGTGCTGGATTTATTTAATGGTGTCAGGATGTATTACACTTGTTTGTGTTGCATCTGTTTAATTATGTAAAGCTGTGTTGCATTTGTTTTACTTTGCCTAACTAAGGCACCTGACTGATCGAATAAAAAGCTGAACAGCCAATAGCTAGGCAGAAGAGGGATAGGTGAGGCTGGTGGGGAGAGCAAATAAACAGGAGGAGAAATCTAGGGTTGAAAGGAGAAAGAAGAAGTCCAGAGGAGGAGGCGAGAACAAGAGCCGCCTGGGGCAAGAAGCCAGGCAGCGGACAGCCAGCCAGACTTCGGGACAGTAAGAAAGTAGGAAAAGGTAAAAAGCCCTGAGGCAAGAGGTAGACAAAGAGAAACAGGTTAAGCTAAAAGAGTTAACCAGAAATGAGCATAAGCCAAGGCTTTGCATTCAAAACTAACAATACCTCTGCACGGCATGATGTGGGAGCTGGTTGGTGGCCTAAAAGAGAAAGCTTGGTCCAGCTTCTAGTGTTTCTATCGCCTCCAAGTTCGTTCCTGGAGCCTCCCATCCCCCCCAACTCATCAGCTCTTGGCTTAGTGGGTTTGCTACAGTCACAGCATGGCTGTTAAAATGACAGAGGTAAAATGCACAGCTGTCTTTCTCTAGCAACGATGTCAGATGTTCAGGTGCATGTGCTCTGTACCTGGAGGAGTGGAGGCAGTTATGGGGTCATGGAGAGCACGAGAGTTCATGCTGAAGAAGAAGCTGCTACTTTAACCCACGCTCCATGTGTGGGTTTGTTTATCCTTGCTCATAGATATGGTTAAGTACGCAGTTAGTAAGACATCCAACAGTGAAATCTGAAGGCCTCACTCATAGCTTTCATGTGATGCCATTAAGATTTTTTTTTCCTGTTTATATTCCACTAGCTTCTTTCCTTGCTTCACACTTTAAAGGTTTCTAGGGTTGAGATCATTGCTAATTACTATCTTGTGCAACACGAGACTGCCTTGCTGAAATCGTGGGCAAGCTGGGACCTCTGCTTAGTTTTATTGACAACTGCTTTGAGACGAAAAGAAACTTTGTCCTTCTCAGAACCAGCACGCCAATCCTCACAAAGGCAGTCATCTCCCTTCAGCAGAGAGAAAGCTGTACCGGCCTTCTTCCTTTGAAATAAGTCACCACCCACCATCCGACAGTCTTCACAGAGAAGGGTCCCTGCACTGTATGTTAGGAACCCTTGGAAAGGTGTTTCACTGATAGCATCCTCCCTGCAATAATGTCAGAGTCACAAGCCATCTCTCACTTTCTGCCGCCTTCCTTCCCGGGGTCTATTCAGACAGACGTGCCTGGACTGAGGTGTGAGGCGTGTGGTGGGATCAGTAAACCCTCTCTTAAAGAAGAGGGTGAAACAGCTCCTCAGCCCATGAAGCCAAGGTAAGGTCAGGATCTAACAACACTTAGTCAAGATGTGCAAACTGCCTGCCCAAAAGCCATTCCCACACAGCCCTTGCTGGCACGGCTTCCCTGTGGCTGCAGAAGGCCAAAAGGCTGGACCTATCCTTTCCCACCTTTGCAGTGGGGCACCAGTAAGCCTCCCAATCCTGGACAAAGAAGTGCTTGGGAAGGCTGCTGGTGTGGAGGGCCTCCTGGCAAAGAAAAGCAAGAACACCCATTGCCACCTCTGCCGAGACACTGCCAACTGTGAGAGTAAGTGTGAAGCCGGGTGGACCTCCTAGAGCCATTGGAGAAGGCCCAGCCAGCTGCAGAGATGCACAGCTGGCTGGGCTACCAAGGGCTGGGAGCCCCTCCACAGCACCCTGATGTAGGAGCCAGTGAGAGGCAGCCTACAGCTTGCAGTATTCCCATGCAGACAACACAGAGAGTAGAAGGAGTGATGAGGATGGGGAGGAGGAACAGCAGCTACCACTTACTATTATAGAGGAAACACCGCTAGTGAGAAAACCTGAAATCTGAAACATCAGAGCTTTACAAAACCGCCTTCTCAAACAAATATTTCAGAGCATTTTGGATTTTCCAAGAAAGGATGTTCAATCATATAGTCTTTATCTGGATCCTGACCCCTGACCAATTTCCCACATATTTCAGGAAAGAGATACACAACCTGTATTTATCACATACCAGACACACACTGGGCAGAGACAGGTGGCTGTCTTCATGCTCTGAAACAATCCTCCCAAGCAAGTTTGTGGGGTTTTGTTATTTTACAAAGGAAAGGGGAAACAACAACAGCAACAACAAAACCTTGAAAGACAAAAGCAAAGTCGGGCTCTGTGGACACACCTCCAATTCCAGAGTGGGGAGGTATGGGAATGGGGGTCTGGCCAGTGTGAAGCCAGCAAGCCGCACGCCAGCCTGAACTATACAAAGACCCCCTACCTCATATGCAAAATGAATCGGCGAGCAAACAAAACAAATGTAAAGAGTTCAAAGTGCAAGTGCCTAAGCTTGCACAGCACAGAACAAGCCAGCATGGATTTCAGCTCATGGCTGAGAACAGCAGCGCTCACAGCAAATCTTGTGTGAGCTAAGGCTCAGTTACACAAGAGGACTAGAGGGAGGCATGCTCTGGCTCTTGCTTTGTGGGCTAGGGGTTCAGACACTGACCTTTTCAGCCTTCTGGTGAAAGATGGAGGACATGTCCAACAAGGTGCTGCGCTCGTCCAAGGCTGCCGCAAATGCCTTCCACTCCTGCTCCAACTGATTCGCAATCTGCTTAATCTGCTGAGAGGCGTAGTGGCCCGACTCCACCAAGCGGTTGGCCACAGACATTATGCGGTTTATATTTACATACACGTTCTGCAGAGGAGGCAGAGGGAGAGGTTCACTGAAGGATGCAGACAAGAGACTCCTTCCTAAGAAAGCCAGGGAGCCTTTGTGGACAGCCGGCTAACAGTTACCTAGTTCGGAAGCACAATCATCTGGCATCCTACATCAATTGCCTTACTCTCTGGATTTCCATAAACCCTGAGTTGGATTCCAAATTCTGTTTTTAAAACTGTAAAATTATCAACCAACTCACTGAAAGGCAAAATTGTTAGCCACAAAACAATCAAACGCACAAGGGGTACATACAAATATACCGTTATTACTAACTTCTTGGCTTCCAACCCTGCCCAGGATCCAGAGGGCATCTAGTCTAGACCCGACTAGAACCCAGGAATTAAAAAAGATGTACTCAGCAACCAAAGGCTATCTGTGTGAAGACAAGCTTATCCTTTCTGGATAAACCTGAGCCATCATTTTGTGCCAACAGAAACCCTCCTCAAAGGGATCCACTTTCTGCCTGGAGTGTGAAGTCAGGCACAGCAGGAATGATGCTGCACTCAGAGGAAGAAAGGCTCTGCTGCTCTGCTGAGTCTATCAGCTGACAGAGAAAACACGTATGGGACTTTAAAAACAAAACAAACTTGCTTTTTCCTTTTTGCAAAGCAGGACTTTAGAGCCTGTATCTTCCTGCTTCCACTCCTCTTTCAGTTTATCGTCTCCATCAATCAACAAATCCCAGATTATCCACGTATTTTAACTTTTATGACATTGTCCTATTCCTGAATCCTGCTGCTTACTCTTAGTCCAAACCCTTCTGTTGCGTCCTTCTGCCTTTCTACCCATGAGCCACGCTGCCAGTCTCTTCTTCCCTGCCATAGGTCACCTGAGTCCTAGCCCTAACCTACAAAATTCTCTCTCTCCTTTGGTCTTTCCTTGCACCCTCTTTTGTTGATCCTTTCTACTATCACCCAACCAGAACATGGTGGAGTTGCTTTCACATGGGACTGGGAGGCCAGGCAATTCCATCCCACATTCCTTTTCTAGAGACTCACAGGCCTTGCAGGTCAAAAGCAGCAGCAGAGACAGAGGGTACCTCAGGATGCTGTGGCGGCAGGTGAAAATATACTTCCTGGCTTATATGGGTATATTAATGCTTTAACCAACTTCCTTTAAATTAAAATCAATGTGCTAGGGACTTGGGATGTCTCCCAAAGACCCATACGTTGAGCATGTGCTAAGCTTTGTCCTCAGCTGATGGCACTCCTAGGAGATGGGTCTAGCAACAGGGAGCAGGTATGCCTCTGAAGAGTCTGCTGGGACCCTGCTCCCTTCCCTTTGTTTGCTTTCTGGCTCCCATGAGACAACTCTGATCGTCACACACTTCCTGTCTTACAATTATCAGTGTCAGAAATAAGAGCCAAGCAAGCATGGGCTGGAAGCTCTAAAACTGAGGCCCATATCTTCTCTGTTCTGGTTGCGGATTTCGGGTACTCTGTCACCATGGGGAAACTGAGCCCCATATCTCCTCTGCTCTAGGCTGTGGGTCTCAGGGACTCTGTCACCATGGGGAAACTGAAGCCCGTATCTTCTCTGTTCTGGCTGTGGTCTCAGGGACTCTGTCACCATGGGGAGAGACACAGATGTAACACCTTCCATTTCCATATAGGTTCCTCCTTCTGCCCCTTACCACCCCTTAAAGTGGCTGGATTTGCTAAGTGCTGCTTTCTCTGATCCTTAAGAGAAAAGGCTATGGCACACAGTCTGCCAGGAGAGTGCACATGAGGCTCTCAGTTAGAACTTTAGAATAAGAGAAGAGCAGTCCATTGAAATGGTCCTCCTGGGGAAGCATGGACGGAGATCATCCACAGACTCAGTTACATAGTCATTTTCATTTCCTGAGCAGACTACACCAGCCTTTGTGCTTCCCATTTCCCAAGACTCCATCATTTTCAGCACAATCAGGAGCCTGGTGGCCCACACAGCCCTACAGAGCCCGCACCATGAGGTCCTGGGCCATCCGGACTACAAGCACCTATGCCTTGACTTGATCCTGAAGCTTGTACGGTGTGGAAGGATGAGCGTCTTTCTTCATGTTCCCTCACAGGGCTCCTTTAGAGACGGCCTACTTATGCACTTGTAGGTAGTCTTTTATTCTTTAAGGTTCCTCAAAACACTGTAGACTGTAGGAGTAAGGACTGAAAGCTAGTGGGCTCGTCTGGCACACATGTTGGGCTGATGACTGGTGGAGGTGTCAGAATGAGGGGCAAGGAAAGCCCAGGAAGCTCCTGAACTGCTGTCACCAGCACAATACAAAGTGATCACTTGCTAACTGAAGCTTAATCGAGAACTTAAAGCAACACAATCATACTATAGGAAAGAAGAAAAAAAATGCTTACATCTGAAGAAAGAAAGGAAGTGAAGTTGGAAGGAGGGAAGGAAAAAAGAGACATCGCTCCTACCTTCCGGAGTTCCTTACCTACTTTAATTAGATAACATTGAAGGTGTTAATTATGGTTTCTTGAGCACTAACTACATCTTGAAAGCCACACTAAAGTGTTTTATACATACAGAGTAAATAACACAATATATCAAAGAAAGACTATGTTCCCACTTCATAGATTAGCAACTAAGGGTCAAAGAGGTCAAGCAGATTGTCCAAGGTCACAGAAGAGAGAAAAGTGACAGTTATCATCTCTACATCCATCGTCACTCTGAAGGCCCCACACAGCCACTAACTGCCTCCCAGGTTCTGACAGCAGCTTACCATACAGTTCATAGCAAAGTGATTGTGCTGCGTCTGAAGCTCCATGGCGTGGGGGTGGCTGGTCCCAATCTCCGTGTAGCTGTTTAGAAACAGGCCTTTGTTGTGTGTGATCCAGTCAAACATCTACCAGAAGGAAAAAGACAACTGAGAATCACTGCAGAGAGAGAAAGGGCTGGGAGAGTGGGGGTGGGGGGAGGCTTGCCTCAGAGCTTCCAGGAGTTTATGCCTCTGAGAACAAGCGAGAGCTTCTAAGGCAGCAGATCCCCACGTCTTGTCTCATGGGAAGGAACTCGGCCAGCTCCCTCAACCTAACAGAAGCTCCTGTCTTCTGTGCCCAGGCCCCTTGGTCTAGAAAGTGGCCCATGCTTCCTACTGCTTTCCCTTTGAAGACACAAGGCTGGCCCCAGAGCTTCTGGGTCTCTCTGTGCTAGGATCTAAGCAGAGAATACTAACAGCTGAAACAGTACACTCTCTCATGCAAGACAGACACAGAAACCTGAGCAAATGCAAACAATAAAATTACCAAATATTCAAAGGACTTGAGAGTATTGAGACTCAGTCTCATGCAAGCCAGTAATACTGGCTGTCAGGCATCTAAAAGCCTTTTCAGCATCCTGTACCAGAATTTCCTAGTGGAGTTTTTCCTTTACTTTACAGTCTGTTCACCAGCCCATGGAAAAACAAAACCACAAGGTTAAGAGTAATTACTTCACCTACGTTCTCGGCTTGCAAACCATTCCTGTTTGCAAGTGTCCTTTTCTTTCACATTGCAAAGAACACATGATCTGGTAATGAGCGAGCATTCACTTTGACCAGTAGGTATCTCTAGTACACAAGAACGAGACATGAGAACATTGACCATTACTTCCCGCATCACCTAGAAACCCATTCTCAACAGCATCACTCACCTTTTGTTACAAAGGACACAGTATAGGTCTGAATAGGGTTTGCTAGCTTTGCTGGAGGAGAGGACAGCTATCAGAAAATCTATACATAATTACTGCTTTTAAGAATACAATCATGCAATGTGTACTTGCTTGCCTTTCAGATACTCTTTATCAAACCACTGGTAGTTTTAGCTCGGACTTTCTAAAATAGTGCAATGAATTAACACTGGAGGTCAGATTTAAGGATGGCCTCTGAACGGTCCTTGCTGCAGAATGAACACTGGAACTACAGACCTATTAACTTCCTCCTTCTCGGTCTCCTCACATTATCACACTGGTCTTTGCCCTGAGACCCAGCGACCCAGCAGCTTCCCTATGTCAGGCTGGCACGCCCCTCCCGGCGGTTACCTTCTCAGCATCCTGTTCAAACAGCCGCAGCTGGAAGCACTGGTCCAGCTTCAGTTTCCGCACGTGCCACATCTGATGCAGATGCTGCCGGGTGGAGTGCAGACGGTCCAGCATGGTGGACACCTTGGGCAAAAGGTTCTGCAGGTCTGCATTGCCCGAGCCCGAGTTCTTTTTTGGAAAACTCTCGCTGCTCTGAATCCGCTGAAGCAGCTTCTGCCCTTCTAAATCCAGGTCCTCTATGGGAGCCTTAATCACCTTCTTCTTCAGCTGGGAGTGTTCCTCAATCATGTTCCGAGCCCCCTCTAGGTCTTGAGGCAACTCCTTCTTTGCAAGAATATCCTGAAGTTCCTCTAGCCGGGACAGCATATGGGCTGCATTGCTAATGTAGTCCTCGAAAGCTACTCTGATTTCAATCCACTCTTCATGGTTGTATTCCAGGCAGCCATCGAACTCGGGAGTTAGCTGGGAAGGATCAACTACTTTGGTAAGGCCTTCTAAAGAGACCATATTTGTCTTGAGGGAAAAAAAATGATGTATGAGAAGCTGAATCAATTTTACGTGGTCGCATCATCCTGTAACTTACAGTGGTCACACATGGGTTTTCAAAGTTAAGAGTCACCTGCTCACGGAAAACCCAGGCTATGTCTGGCTCTGCCTTCCCAGAACAATCATGGAGGCGAGGCACATCAGCATGATGAAAAACTCCATTAAAGTAACAACACTTCAGTCGGAATGCCTAGCAGCATAGAATTGTGAATTTCACAAGCCCCAAATCAACTAGATTCCACTGGAGCATGAGAAGAGGAACAAAATCTTAAGCTCACTAATACCTCGGGCTTCACAACAGAGCTGGTGAAAGTGATTTCACAGAGGAAAGACCCAGCTGGGGAATACCGCCTTCCCTGTGATAACCTGCTACAATTCAGCAGTGGAATACCTCCTTCCCTGTGATAATCTGCTACAATCGTGAGCGGTCTGAATGCTGTATATAGCCTGTCCTACATCCCAATTTAACACCAATGGTACCCAAGTTTATTCCAATCTAAGCAAGGACTCTTGACCTTACCTGATGCATCAGACGGGGAATCGGAGGGATACTGATCTGATGCCTCAAGGAAAACATGAGTTTGGGTTGAATAAGATGCAAATGCAAAGGAGGAGATGGATGGTCTGGGCAACCTACCCATCACCTCCAGCCAGACACCCACAGAAACCTAGAACTGACATCTCCATGCTGGGGGGGGGGGTACAGCACAAGGCAGCTGTACTGAAAGAGCGGCCTGCAGCGGTCCAGGAGTCTTACACCTATCATCTGTTGCACCATCAGTAACCTCCATGGAGGCAGCCAGAGAGGCTGGGAACCGTGCAGAGACAACCAGGTCAGGAAGATGGGCAAGCACCTTCAGGAGCCCAGAGTAAGAGGCTAGTAAATGAGATTAGTAAACTCTTCTATGAGCGCAAACTACCACTTATTACTTAGAACGTGTGTAATTAAAATACATCACACTTTAAATTTTCCATTAAGCAAATATCTAAGACCCAATAAATTAACTTCCAAAATATAAATAAGGATAAAAGTGTACTACATATTTTACTCAAACCACCTGAAAGTAGTTTCAAATTTAAATTAAAATCAAATTCCAATTCAGGATAGAAGAATCAGCACTATAGAAAGACATTTTAAAATCAAGTCATGCACACAAGCAGACACTGTGAAAAGTGAAGCAACTGATTCGTCATTACTATGTAATATTATTTACCTTAAAACATGGTTCTTGTACACTGAAAGCTAATATCCAGACAGAGATGGCAGAAACAGCAAGCTCTTCGTTCCACTGGGAACGGTTATAATTTATTACAAGAAACTATTCCAGTCCTATTACAGAACAGAACCTGAGCCAAGCTTCAAGCTGTCTGGAATACTTTCCTCCTATAATCATCATATTAAACTGACCACATCAAAAGCCTTGTCAGAACTGCAGTGGCTTAAGGAGTGGAGGCTCACAGGGGGAAGGAAAATAAATTAGCAGGCTTTGGTTTACTTTTTATAACCACCTGACAGCCACTGTCCAGGCCTAGCTGATGGCAGAACTGTACAGTCCTGGAACGATTACCTCCGCTTTTACAAAGGAAAGACTCAACATGTAAAGTGGCCACCAATTCTCCCCACTATCAATGACGGGATAAACTCAATCCCTCTGCCATTTCCTCAGCTCCAGGATAAAGCAGCCACCACCCAGCTTCAGCCACACAGCCCTGGGCTGAAAGGGGGAGCTGTTCAGGTGAGGGGCCAGGAATAGACTTCTTCCAAGGAACAGCAGCTCCATACCCCAACCCCAGAGAATGGAAATCTGAACCCATGTCAAAAGCCACCATTGTGGGATAAGGAATGAAGCCTTTGACTTTATGCAATAATTAATTCTACTTATTATGTGTATATAAGACATGTAGGTCCTGCTCAATGAACGGGTTTTAGACCCTCATCAGTCCACCATCGCGAGGATACACCAGCTTATTAACCACGTCTTTGAGTTTAGGCTCTGGCTACCCAGAGAATGTTACCTCAAATTCGAATTTAGAACTGCCAAAATTCGTCCTCTGTTTCTGCCAGAAGTTGTCAGGCTTGATTATCAGAGCGATGTGGATGCAGCAAGGGAAAGATTCCTGCAAGATCTTCAGCAGTGGCTTGATGGAGTCCCACTTGGAGCCGCGCATGTCCACAATCACTGTGAAACCTCGCTTGCAGACCTCTTCGCTAAAGAGAAAGAAAGAGGTTGAGGAGTTAGAGATGGCTGGGCTGGTAAGAGCACTTGCTGCACAAGTGTGAGGACCAGAGTTCAAATCCCCAGCACCCACATTAGAAAAAAACTGGGGTGTTTTAGGATGAAGACCACTGTCTGTTCTTCTAAGGGACCCACGTTCCTTTCCCAGCACTCATATGGTAGCTCACAGCCATTTCTAACTCCAGACCCTCTTCTGGCCTTCATGGCTACTGCATGGGTGGTGGGACAAGGGGATGCAGTGCACAGTTAAGACAGGCAGGCAAAACACTTACACAAACAAAATAAGATGGGGGTGGGGACCATGTGACCATGCATTCCTGTAATCCCAGTACTGTGGAGGATGGATACAGAAGGATCCTGGGACTTGTTGGCTGCCAGTCTAGCTCCAGGCTCAGAGACACTCCAGGGTAAGGCCAAAAACATCAGAGCAGGATATCTGAGACCCTCTTCTGACCTTCCAAGACCATATCCACACAAGTACATCTACCTACAACATGCATATACCCCCAACAGGCATGCTCCTGTGGAGTCATATGGACACACACACACACACACACACACACACACACACACACACACACACACACAGAGAGAGAGAGAGAGAGAGAGAGAGAGAGCGCACTATCAGCTGCAGTTTCTACAGCTTGCATGTGAGAGAAAGCTTCTTGGTACCCACACGCTTGACCTCAAGAACCAGAGTGCAATGACCTTTTACCTGGGCAGCTCAGCAATGCCTGACCCCTGTCCTGGGTCAGAGAACAGAACCAGGCTTCAAAGGAATCAAGACAAAATGACAGATTCAAACAGGGTTCAGCTTCAAAAGCCTTTAAGATTTTAATTCTTCATAGCTATGGTGTTGCATAATGGCAACCATTTATTTCACTTGCCTTTTGTGTATTGTTAACCGGTGAGACACACTAGTTTAATAACTACCACAGGGGAGCACTAAGGGGTTACAAACTCACAGTGTGGCATGCAAGTTCCAGGCTAAGGACAGTGGCTACTTCAGGATTCGCAAGACCACAAGCAAAGCCAACAACCCACTGGCATGGGTGACAATGCTGACTGTGATCTCTTTCCTCCAGTCCTGTCCTACTAGGAGGTTCTTGACACCATTTTGGCAAGCTCTGTGAGAAACATCGAGGTTTGTGCCTGGACTACAACTGCATTCATCTTCACATCTGGACACATAGATGGCATGAACATGGTAGTGGATAACGATGTTGGCTCCTGGCACAAACCAAGACTGTGTTATGAGCACCATGGGCCCTTGGCAGTTAAACAAACAAAAAGGTCAGCTGCAGCCAGACATAGTGTCCAGTGCCTGCAGCTCCAGCACAAGGATGCTGAGGAAGGAGGGCATGGGAGCCAAGCAAGGGACTAGAAGAGGCAAACAGCAAGACCCATCTCAGAAAGAAAGCAGGGGAAGTTGCTAATTTCATGAAGTCGCAACACCGGAGAAAATGGAAAGTCTGTATGATGTACATCTGTAATAAATATTAAATACATGTGGAGGACTAGGGATGTATCTCAGTGGGCAAGGTGTCGGGTCTAACAGGCACAAACATCTGGGTTCTCTTGCCAAACTGCATAAAGTAAATGTGGGGTACAGGTCTGTACTCTCAACACCTCGGAGGCGGAGACAGGAAGACAAGTTCAAGGCCATCCTCAAATATATGCTGTGGTTCTGGGACAGCCCGGGCTACATGAGACTTAGTTAAAAAAAAAAAAAAAAAAGGAGAGAGTCAAGGTATTCTTAAAGAGGAAGAAAAGTATGTGTTCTTGCTATGTTATAACACCAAGGATATTTATAAAAATTCAGTGCTGGCTTCCAAATGACTCCAGAGCTAAGACACCACTATTAGTCCATCATTAGAAGACAGATTCCAACGGTCCACTCTGGGTAGATGCCAATACCCAACTATAGCCACATAAAGGCTAGCCTACAAGTCTAGGAGACACACCTGATACCTGGTGGAATCTCAATGAGCTGTGAGGGTGGTCCGCTCCTAACATAAATACCCCACCTTTAAGATTTCAGCCTCGTGCAATCATCTTCCAAAACTACCCTCAACTGAAAGTCCAGAAGTTTATCATTGCTAGGTATTGTCACAACGCAAAGAAAATAAATGCCAACTAAAGCTGCCTTCGCTCTCTCTCATCCTAGGCTTGGCTCCTCCTCCCTCTGCCCTTCACCCTCCAATGCCTCCAAGCCCTTCATTTTCTTCCCTGTACTGTCTCACACTATCATGGTAACTAGTTCTCAAAGTTTCACAAATGCAAAGTCCAACAGGACATCCACATGATTCTAGAAGGTGTGCCACACAAATACCCCAGGAATGTCTACTGTGAAACTCAGAGGAGTCCTGGCTTGCAGGTACGGAGCACAATGGTTAAAGCCTGTGAGAGGAAACAGATGGCCCAGAGGTCTTGCTTATCACCTGTCCAAATTAGCTCTACCTGTGTGACATAGCCTAGAGTCATGTGAAAAGTCACAACTGAGGGATTTCCTGGCTCAGACGGCCCATAGGCACAGCTGTGAGGAACTGTCGTGATTGACATGGAAGGCCCAGCACTCTGTGGGAGGAAGCTAAATGAGCATGACCTGAGAGCAAGCCAGCAACAGCATTCCTCCGTGGTTCCTGCCCTAACTTCCAACAATGGATTAGGACCCAGAAGTGTAAGCCAAATAAGCCCTTTCTTTCCCCTGTTGCTTTAGGTAGGGGTGTTTAATTAGTGATGGAAAGGAAACTACAGCATGATCCAAATGTAAGCGATGCTTGGAAATGCTACAAGTAACCCGTTAATACCCCGTGGGGGCTAGTCTTGTCAACTTAACTAATCGGATTAGTAGAGTATACCTTCTGCAGTATCTGATGGTATTTCCAGAAAAGATCATGGGATTCTGACCTAAAGAATGGATTCCCCCTTGATGAGTTCATCATGATGATATCACCCTGAGGAGTAGGTTACTAAACACATCATTGCTGTATCTTGCCCTGACCCCTCCCGTGTCCTCTCTTGCTCTCCTTCCTGTGCCCATGTGAAACACTCCGCTCTGGCAGCGCTCTCACTCTGACACCATTGAAACCGGGAGTTAAAATCAATGCTGGGGCCGAAGAGATGGCTCAGTGGTTAAAAGGGCCTGCTGCTCATGCAGCGGGTCCAGGTTCAGTTCCCAGCACCCACATGCAGCAACTCACGACCACCTGAGCTTCAGCTCCAGGAAGCCACCACCTTCAGCACCCCCACAACAGACCACATAATACTGATCAATCAATCAAAAACTCCTCTCCTGCCGGGCATCTGGCTGCAGTAATAAGACAGTATCAACTGATTGTGGCTGAAAAGTGGCTCCAACTCTCACACTGTTGCTCATCCCGGGCAAGGCCAGGGCCACAGTGCTGCTAACATCACAGGCACAGGCATCAGATCACTTACATCCTGGGTCTCCGTGGGCTCTAACTGGGCTTGTGATCCTCCAAGGTTCTGTGTACAGAAAGTGCATGGATCCAAGTGGAGCTAGGGCAGCCATGGCCCAGGAGGAGGCATGCTCGGCTGCTAAATCTCAGATGAAGCTTACACCCTGCTGAAGCAGCCCATGCCAGGGCCACAGAAAACTGTCACAATCTATCTTGTTTGTTTTACTAAGGGCTTTTGGAAGACTCCATTTCATTTATCAGTCTTCACTAAACCAAGGTAATATTATTAATATTACCTTGCAATCTGTCTTTCTCCTAGCACGGTCCTAGGCTATATGCATATAAACTGTAAAGCCCCTCTATTTGAAAGGGGCTTAAAGGGGACCCTTTATAACTCCAGGCTCACCAACAGGCACAAGCGGAGAACAAACCAGAAGGCACTACGCTTGGCTAGCACAGCTTACAGGAGGAGTAACTCTTCTACTTCCTCCACCATCAAACTGTCCCTAGCCACTAGCCTCCCCACCAAGTGGCAATCACAGCACATGAACTGAGCTGGGCACAAAGGGTCTTTTGTGGTGTGTTTGTTTTTCCACATTCGAAGCCAGGTATCCCAGGGAGAGCAGTGACTTGCACACACACTCAAGTCTACTTGTTCTATACCAAAGGGACACATGAAACTTGGTCTCCTAGCCCTGCCTCCTGAAGATGGAAGCTGATCTTGGGAAAATGCAACTTTAACTAGTTAATCCAGCAGTTTTTCCTAAGAGACTCATGTCATCTATAAGACAAAAAACTTGGAGAAAACTTAGGCCCCTTCTGAAGTGAATCTGATGGGGGAAGAGCCACTAGCCAATCACATCAAGTTGGGGTGTGGCTACTGGGACCCCAGGTAGAAAATCGAGAGAACTCAGGTATGTGCTCTCTCCATGCGGTGTCCGCCAGAGGGATTGGATCGCGACTTTGGTAGAGTGAGCTCCCCTTTTTTCCTTTCATTAAAAATACCTGTTTCTATTGAGCTAGCTTGGTTATTGATTTGTGCCGACTTGATAATTCGTCATCATGAATCTTTTAAAAAGAAAACCTACTTCCCTGAGTTCTAAGACAATGAAAGCCTGAGTGCTCTCTAATCAGCGCATTCATGGTCTTCACGCCACCAACTAGAGCCAGAGCGTCAGGAGAGTTTATCAGTTTAGCTACTAGAAAATGGCCTAAAGGAGGTAAAACACCCTAGAACTAGGGAGCACAAAAGAAAGTTAAAGTCGCAATAGCAAAAGGCATTTTGACACCTGCAGGAACCCAGGATGCCGGGCAGATTCGCGCCACTGGCGCGCATCCTGACATGGGTTAGAAAGGATACTGCAAAGAGGACTCTGTGGACTTTTTCCCTTTTTCCACATTTGTGTCTGTACAAGTATGTTTGCATGTATGTGGGTGCTACATGTTCACATGTACGCATGCACTTGGAGGGCCAAGGTGGACACAGAGATCATCCTGGATCTCATTTCTACCCTTATTCACTGACACAGGGTTTCTCAGTTGAACCCAGAGCTCACTGATATGGCTAGGCTGACTAGTCATCTTGCTCTGAGAATCCCTGGCTCCACCTTCCAAGGCTGGATCACAAGAAGAGCAGCACACCTAACTGACATTTGTGCATGCTGGCAATACAAACTCCAGTTGTCACACTTGCATGACAAGTCCCTAACTGTTGATGTTTTTTAAGGGGATAGAAGCAGTAACCCAAACACCACAGGAGCACAAGTCACATTTATGTTCACTGATAGGACTTGTGGCCAAAGACCGCAATCTTGTTTACCTAGTGACTCAGTGACAAAGGGAAAACACAGAAGAGAGAGTATGAAAGGGCGAAATTCTTGCACTGTTTCTCAGACAGCTCCCACACATCAATCACTGTGGGAGGCGCACATGGACAACCTTCCTCAGCACTCACAATGACCCCAGGATATACTGGCTATAATCACCTTCACATATCCAAAAGCCAACAGCAGTCACAGAGGAGTGGTCCCAGGGCATCAGTCTAGGCCTCCATTAGCGCACTTCTCTACATATGGCTGTGAGTTCTACACTATCTGGCCAAGAGCTCAGCCAAGGGCTACCTGCACATCTCAGAAGAGTATCAATGGAACAGACAGAGTCCCAAAGGCCCCAGAACCTACACAGAAAGGGAAAGCTGGGTGTGTGCCTCTCACAACCTTGCACAAATGACCACATCAACTGTATTACAAGGAAACTTCTATGTCCAAGAAAATAGCCACACTATTAATTTGCTGATGACATTTATTGATCCTACTGTCTATCTATAAAGAAAGAGGCGTCTGTTCTGGAGTGCTCCTCGGAGACACTGAGCTTGACTTCAGAGAAGAGAAAGCTAGGGCTGTGTGCACCTTTCTCCAATAGGACCACCACACAGCCTTCTCCACCATCACCGGGCAAAAGACACCAGTTACTTGTTAATTTACTCTTTAACCAAAGCCAAACAAAATGCTATTTCTTTCACTTGGGACTCTTATTACAAGAGTAAATCACGATGAAGAAATGAAGTGACTGCCTTCAGTAGATGACACATCACCAAGCACACTGAAGTGTCTATGAACTGGGAAACTGATCGATGACTGGGATGGCATAAAATACTCCAGGGGGAGAATATGGAGAAAATCAAGACTGGTAAAATTTGATAAACAGTGAAACTTAGTTATAAGTGCATGAGTGTTTGCTGCACTGGTCTGTCTATGTTCTACATAAATGCTCATAATTTTCCACACACACACACAATGTTCTACATATATGCTCATAATTTTACACACACACACACACACACACACACACACACACACACACACACACACACACATTGTTTGAAGAGTATATCACCCAGACGAGCCACAATGTACATGAACTGGTTGTACAATATCAATGAAAAGTAAACCTTCTCCACTTATATCAATGCAGACTTTGTAATCAGATAACCAGTTATTAGCTGCTTCTACTTTTCCAATTGCTCAACTAGTTTTGAGTCACCTGAATGAATATCAAATCCAATTTCAGGTGCCAAGCATGGAATCCATTACCCTGCACGTGTTATGCATGTACTCCGCCCTTGCAGGCTCTGTACTTGGTCACTGCAGACACATAGTGATTGTACTCCAATGAACATTTTAATAGAAAAACTGAAGAATATCCTCAGCAGGCCTCATCAAGGACAATGCTCGCTTTTGCTGTCCATTACAAGGCTTGGTATAACCACCTACCTACTGTGGCACCAATCTAAAGAGGGAAGGACAGCCACACACCACATATTTTGGTGTGTCTAGCACCTCAATTTAAATTTTTTTGTCTCAAACTTTGTTACATGTGGTTGTATGCGTAGGTGTGTACACACGAAAGCCAGAAGACAACTATTTGATCAGTGCCCTCCTTCTACTATGTAAGTATTAGTTCAAGTCAAGCTACTTGGCTTCCTGACAATCAGCTTTATCTGCAGAGCTCCCTTTACCTCACTGATATCACTGCACTGATATCAATGGTAGCAGTTGCTTTTATCAAACCTAACAAAAGCAACTGAAGCACGTGAAGTTTTTCTCCTGGCTTACAGCAGCAGGAGAAGGAAGTGGCTGGTTGCACTGTGGGCCATCAGGAAGCAGAGAGATGAACAGTGAATGCCGTGGGGCTCTCTTTCTCCTTGGTCTCTTTGCCGGGTGCTGTGTTCCTGCCTGACCCTGACACATGTCGACACATGATCCTCTGCTAGCTGCTCTTCTTCCTCACCAAAAACCTGAGTGGACTCAGGAACTGCCCAGAGCTTACACTATTTGGCATTTCTTCTGGCAAATATCTTAACACTGTTTCCTTTGAGTTCAGCTTCAAGTTTTCAGGATGCAGGCAGAACATTGCCAGATTCTTTGCCACAATGTATCACAAATGACCTCACTACCCCAGTTCATACTAGAATCTTTATCCCGTTCTGAACCTCATGACCGCCTTTACATCTGGCATTCTGGTCTCATGGAGCCCCACCTATTGTCCAGTTGAGTGCTGCTTCAGAATTCTAGGGCTCCTCCACCTGCTGTGCGCCCCTCTGCATTTCTCCTACAAACTGGCCTCAACAGTCTAGGAAGCACACAGTCAGGCTGCCACAGCACAGGCCCCTCCGCAGTCTAAGCTTCTGTATTGGCTACTTTTCTCACTGTGACCAAATCCTGAAAGAGCAATGCATGGAAGGATTTGTTTTGACTCGTAGTCTGAAGGAGTCAACCCCAGAAAAGGTGTGGAGACAAGAGAGGCTCTACCTGTGTTGGCAGTGAACATACTGTCTTCAGCAGGAGCTAGAGAGATGGGCGTGGCTACACACTGGCTTCTCCTGGTTCCTTTGCCCTTTGTTTGCTCTAGGTACCCAGGATCATGCCTCCCACGTACAGGGAGGGTCTTGCTTCCTCAGTTAAACTTCTCCTGAAACTTTCTCCCAAATACACCTGAAGGTGTGTCTCCTAGGCAATTCAAAAGCCAGTCAAGCTGAGAAGACCAACCATATACTGACTTTTAGACTCCTCTGTTGTAGCATAGGTCTCTTAAAGTCACTATCAATCCCAGGTACTTTTACACGCCCTAAATTTGGCTCCTTGAAAATGCCTCCTCACTCCACCATAAATGCAATTCCTGCTCCTCTGGAGCATGTGTCTTTAGGGACGTAAATATCTAAGGATTTACCCTTCTTCATAGGGAGGCACACATCCAGCCTTCCACACACCTCTGTCTTGTGTCAGACATGACTAACCCCTTAGATTATATCTAAATATACCCTATTTTTCAAAAACTAGCTGGAACAACGAAATAAAGATTTTAGTATAGGAATGAATTTCTTCCACCCATTGTCAGCTGTACAAGTGAGACAGACAGACAGACATCCCCGGGGCAGGGCAGAACCTGAGTTTGCCATTCCCTTGGGGAAGATGTGGGCCAGTTTCTCCTAACTCACTGCTCCTCACTCAGACTTTCCTGGAAACAGAACTACATTTGCCCGTGGTGTCGGCCAACAACCACACCGAAACCTTCCCTTATCACCAAGGTCTCAGATTTAATGGTGTTTCTAAACTGAGAAGCCAGTATATTAGCTGGTAAGAATTTTTAATGACTCACAAACTTCATACTACAAATCAAAAGAATATCTGTAATGCATGGAAGCTTAGCATAAGGAAGGCACATGCAGACTGTCAAAGAGAACAAGTTTCTGATGATCCAGGCAATTGGACTTTCCTTGGTATTAGACTCACTAAAGAAGACCACCTGGTATCTAACTCAGCCGTGTAGGATCCTAGAATCACAGATAAGTGATTATCCAAAATCCACCACCAACACTCAAGGCCTTGTAGCAGTAGAAGCCTGGCTCTGGTTCATGATCTAGAGTGTTTCAAATAATTCAAAAACAGTTATGAAAATGGCAATAAAAATAAAGATAATGCAGCTCCAGAGAGGCTAGGTAACAAAGAGGATCCTAGGAGTGACACAAGGAATGTGGGGTGGGGGGATAGGGGAGGATGGGAGGATGGGAACATGAGGGATCGGACTGGTCTTGGAAAAAAAGAAAAGAAAAAAATAAAGTTGATGAGTTTAATTTTATGTTTGATCTCCTTGGAGTTAGACCTACTCTTTAGCTGTTTTCTAGACAGCAGGCCACACTTGGAACTACAGGTAAAGTAGACAATAAACAGTTGCCCAGAACTTACCTAGGAATGCAGGCTAGATAGGAAATGAGTCTCCTGAGATCCTCCTGCCGTATTCTGTCATGATTGCTGCGGGCTGGAAATGTTAAGATGGGACCTCCACGCTTATCTCTACCACCTACAAAATAAACATTGGGAACACACTTAGGCGAGGCAAGATCAGACAGAACTTGCTACATGCCCTCGCAAGTCCAGCAGCTTCACCCATCCATCTGGTCAGAACAGGAGCTAAACCTCCCACAGAGTCAGATGGGACTTCACAAATCCTAGTGGCAGTGCCATCTTTGCCCACTTCACAAATCCTAGCGGCAGAGCCATCTTTGCCCATCTTGTGCTCTCATGGTTCTAAGGGGCAACTGGAAGATGTCACAGATGACCTTGTCTTTTTCTTCTAATATACAGGAAGAAACACTTCGTGTGAGTTTGGAGAGATGGGTACCAGGACACTCTAATACAAACGCTGTGTTTCTCTGAACAACCTTTTCTCTCTTGCTCCTCTCTCTCTCTAGCCCCCCTCTCTCTAGTCTCCTTACACTCCCCCTTTCCTTCCATCTCTTGAATTCAAAATTTTCTTTCTTCTGCCAAGGGAAATCTTATTCTCTCAGCCTTAAAGGGTAAACAAAAATGTTCTTCAAACGACATGCCAATGACTGGTTTTACACAAACTGGGGCCTGAGGCATCTCATGGCAGTGGCCGGGATGTTTTCATCAAACCTTTCCCCTCGGGGATCGAGGAGCTACACAGAAAAGGGGGCAGGAGTTGTAAAAGCCAGAGGTGATGGGTGATACCAAGAAAACAGCATCTTTCATACCGGTCTGAGGCACACATGAACTCACAGAGACTGCAGTGGCACACGGAAGATCTGCACAAGTTCAAGCCAGATAGGGTTCCAGCACAAGGGGAAGGACATGGGGTCCTACCCCCAACCAAGAAGCTGTCTGTAACTGACACCCTTTGACAACTAAGAAATCAGTTTTTTTCCAATGGAGTCTCACTGGGTATACCAACCACAACCCAGGGTAGAGCTCATGCTCAGGAATATTTAGCCAATACAAACTGAATACCATTGTATTTTTGTGGACTTTCTGTTTCATTCTACATTGTCTGGGTGTGTGTGTGGGGGGGGCGGTCTTATTGATCTGTTGTGGGAATTCATTCACCCAATTAGCTTCTTGTCTGAGGTTGTGACCTCATCTAAGGAAAGAGGGAGGGTGGTCGTGATCTCTAGGGTTGTAAAGACCCCATCAGGTGGCGTGAAGCAGTGTGTGGCTGATTCCCAGCTCCTTTGGTTCCATGAGTCTATTCTCCCCCACACCCCTTAATATATTGATACATATAAACATATATATATATACCTTTGTGGTTCTCGCAACATTGGTCTTTGCTTATTCATTTTGATTTTTGTTTTTATGGGTGTTTTATTGGAGGGGATCTTGTTTTGTTTGTTTGTTTTGAAAGAGAGGGAGAGAGAAAACCAAGTTGGCAGGGGGGGAGGTAGAAAGGATTTGGGAGAAATTGGGGATAGGAGAAAAACATGACCAAAATACATTGTATGAAAAAAAATTTAATTAAAAAAAGAACAAACAAACGAAATCACAGGTGAGTAGAACTGTAAAGTAAACCTGATTAGCTTGAGGGTTAGAGAAAAGTTACGTCAAGAACAAGAGGACAACCAGAGCATTTGACTGTGACAGAGGAGGAAGGTTTCTCCTGGAGTTAGCTTAGTCTGGCTGGACACTGAGGCAAAAGCATCACCTTTACTTTCTTATTTCCATCAAGGGAAGAAAAGCATAGAAAGAAAACTCAGCATTCCCAAGTGGATCCTTCATTGAGTTCTACAGCTCTGATGATTTCTCTTCAGATCTCAAACTTGAAGCCACTGAGAGAAATGCTTACTATTTATTTTCTGGGCATCAAAAACAAACAAACAAATAAAAATAAAAATCAGAGGTGACATTAATGTGGCTTTCACAATGTCCTATAATGACTGTGCGTTCATTCTAATAGGTAATGAGATTTGATGGAGAACTCAACACTTACGCTGATCCATATGCACTGTTCAGTCACCCAAGTTATTTATAACATAAACTCAATGGGAAAGACACTGAATCGCAGACAGCGTAACTCATGGGACCACAGTGTGGCTCCACGGGCCTCACATGCCCTTTTTCTCATGTTATCTTCACAATGAGCCTGGCAAGTCTTCTGTCTCAGCCTGAGGTGGCAGAGCTTCCCAGAGCTGAAATCAAGACAAAAGGACTGCAGGGCACTGCCACAACAAGGACAGTCCTTCACACGCACTGCCACAAGCAAGGACAGTCCTTCACACGCACTGCCACAAGGACAGTCCTTCACACGCACTGCCACAAGCAAGGGCAGTCCTTCACACGCACTGCCACAAGCAAGGGCAGTCCTTCACATGCGTGCTTGAGCTGTAGTATAAGACACAAGAGGCAGAAGGTGACAAAGTAGTGGCTTCCTGGGTCATACAGGAGCAGCATTTATGAATGAAGGGGGACAGGCCATTGATTAGGAGCAAGTCATCTTGTATTTCTGTATTATAGTTTCTGAAACATCTCTTATCCCCAAGATAATTGACGCACAGTTAATAACTCAGAGAGAGAAATTGGGGTTCAACCGGAAGAGCCAAAAAGCAAAGCAGCCAGACACAAGCTCTTGCCTCTACTTCAGCCTGAGATTCTTGGGGGCAAGAATGAGACTGTGTCTGAGCGCTGTCTCCTCCCATCTTATAATCCTCTCTAGGGCTGGGATTAAAGGTGTGTGTCACCCCTGCCTGGTCTGTAAGGCTGACCAGTGGGGCTGTTTTACTCTTTGATCTTCAGGCAAGCTTTATTTATTAAAATACAAATGAAATGCCACTACAAGGACATAGAACAGTTTAATGTTCTTCATTTTCTAATGCCTTTAAAAGTCTTTTCAAGAGAGAGTGGGGAGAGGGTGGAGAGGAGGAGGGAGTTAGTCTCCAAAATCAAAAGTATTATTACTCAACATTAAATAATTTACATAAGGTCTGTTATTGATATGGTGAGGTTTGTAAGTTATCTTTCATAGATATATACTAAATACTTATAAATAAATGATAAGACATCTGGAATAGATTAAAAATTATGCAGAGTAAGGGTGGAGGAGAAGAAAGAATAAAGATGGAAAGAGATTCTGAAGTAACAGCCCTAGCTGTCCTGGAACTAGCTCTGTAGACCAGGCTGGCCTCGAACTCACAGAGATCTGCCTGACTCTGTCTCCCAAGTGCTGGGATTAAAGGCGTGTGTGAATACCATCCGACATGATGAAAAAGTTTAAGAAGATGCTTTTAGGGCTGGAGATGTGGCTCAGAGATAGAGCTTTTTGTGAAGTGTCCTGGGTTCAATCCCTAAAATTGCAAGCTAGTAATAGCAAAGCTAGAAGTGCTCCTCATGGCAGCAGTTGTCCGGGGTTAAACCCGAGGAGCTATATGCAGCAGCTGACCCTGCATGCATCTTATTGGTGTCTCTCTCATCATCAGACAGGTCTGTGCTGCAGCCTCAGCTGGATTCCCAAAACCTCAGTACTTACTGAGCCATATATATTATGCTCTTCCTGCATACTGTCATAAAATATAATTTATAAATTTAGCAAAATAATACTGGTAACTAATAAAATAGAATCTTTACAAATTTTATGAGCATGGGCCCCTCTCTCTCCAAAGAGTCAAACATATCACTGCCACAGACAGAGCTGCCCACGGAAAAGAGAGACAAGGCAACAGCCTGATTGACAGCTCTTTATTGACTCAGTCTCGGTGTCTGAGCATCACAGAGAGCCACAGACTCAGGGGTTTATGGAGATCAGAAATGTATTTTCTTATGCTTCTGTATGCTGGTAAGTCCAAGGCCAAGGTGCTGTTGGACTGAGCTCTCTGGTGAGGGGTGCATCCTCCACACGGAAGAAACTCTAAAAGCCGCCTTCACCAGGACCTTCATCTCATTCACTGGGAGGAGCCCTCATGGCCCTAATTAAGTCTGAAAACTATCACACTGCTAGCACGTGGCCTTTGGAGGGTGTCTCTCCATCCCCCATCCCCTGACTTTAAACATCATGGAGATGCACCATTTAATTTACTTACCCATCCCATGTAGAGAAGTCACATGCTGCTCTCTAAGAGCAATGTGTATTTTGAGAAGGTTGAGTTCAAGTTCGAGACATTCTAACTGGCTTTTAGAAATGTCAACCAAACAAGCGTGTCTCAGTATCTCAAAATCACTCATGAAAATTTGGCCCACCTTTATTAATGTCTAGCTCTAACTTAACTAATAAAGGCTGCTCCATTCCCAGCTCAGACTATCCTCAAACTTGCAATCTCTCTGTGTGCGTCCACACATCCACCTCTTGCACTTCCAGGAAGAGCAGAGTGCTACAACAGAGGTCTCGGTGCCCAGGGGCAGATGGGCAGGGGCTTTCTTCTCGGACTACACTCAGAGTTCAAGAGGGACAGCCCTGTGAACTTCCTCATGGCGTCTCTCAGAATCATAAGTACAATCTTTCAGTTACTCCAACTTAAGTACACACCCAGTAGTTTACAAACGGCTACATGCCATTACAGTATCAGGTTTGGGCCTAGACAAGTCACTATAATTAAGAACACTTCTCTTTTTGTTATTATTATTTTGCAAGTCTAGGGATTAGCCCATCCTGCCTACTGGATTACAATGTCCATCACATAACACCGAGTTTGGGGCGCTTTTACAAAGGTACCACAAAAATCCCTCATATTATAAACTGAAGTCACAGAACTAAGTAGATGAGTGATTTCTTGGGCAGAGGAAAGGGAGAACGGGAAAAAAGAGAAAGGGAGTTCTTTGAGGAATGATAAAAATGCTCTAGAAGGAGACACTAGCAATGGCTGCACAACCCGCAGACCACGGTGATGGCTGCACAACCCAACCCGCAGACCACGGTGATGGTTGCATAACCTGCAGACCACGGTGATGACTGCACAACCTGTAGACCATAGTGATGGTTGCACAACCCGCAGACCACGGTGATGGTTGCACAACCTGCAGACCACGGTGATGGCTGCACAACCTGCAGACCACGGTGATGGCTGCACAAGCCACAGACCACGGTGATGGCTGCACAACCCGTGGCTACACTAAAATCTACTTTCTAAAAGGACTGTAATAGTATGCAAAATTATACCACAGATAAAAAAAGATAAATGAAGTTAGAAGTAAAAATTATTTTTGAGAATCCATTTGTTCTTTGGAACGTCTCCTAAAAATACCATATACGTAATCAATTTATTTTTACAATTTCTCCCTTTTCCTCTCATGCACAAGATAACAATAGCCTAAAACTGTCACGTGAGCTCATGTGACCCAGCTAATTCCAGTCAGAAGCTGGGAAATACTGAGAGTGTGGTAACACCTCTTAACTATGCTTTGCTTGCATGGCTGGTTAAAGCTCTGCTTGTCTTAATAATTTAAAATGTTTTATCCTCATCTGTTGTCACTGCAAACCATCTCTCTCCACCAAATCTCTAACCCTGCAGAATTAAACTTTCACTGAAGACTTATGAGAAACTCCAAAGAGCAGTGAATTTATTTTTTGATTAGTTAAAAGGCAAGAAGGTTTAGGTTTGACCATAAGTTAAGTAAACATGCAATAGTCATAAACTCTGAATTAACTGCCTAATAAAGGAATGAAGGCAAATAAAACCCAGCAGTCATCTCCACCCGCCTGTCTGTGTGCGCCCACCTGCTGCACTTCCAGGAATAGCAGAGTGGTGCACCTGGAGTCTTGGTGCCCAGGACTCCAAATGGGCAGCAGGCTTTCTCCTTAGACCCAGGCTTGGTGTTCCAGACAGATGGACCTGAGGAACTTTCTCTTAGATTCAGAAGTATAATCTCTCAGTTACTACAACTTTAAGTACGAAACCAGTAGTTTAAAAACTGGTACACGCCATTATACAAAGTATCAGGAATGACTCGTCTTGAAAAGGTTAAATAAACACTACTTTCAAAACTCAGTGGGTTTAATCCATGAGTTAGTCAGTTGCCTATCTATCATCTATCTATCTACCTACCTACCTACCTACCTACCTATCATCTACCCATCGCAATCCATAAGTTAGTCCATCAGTCCATCCATCCATCCATCTATCCATCCATCCAAGTATCTCCAACAAACTCAAATCCTCCTTTTTCTGTGTACTATTGCACTCTTTACTAACAATGCAAATTCATTATATATTAGATTAACTTCTCCAAAATCAACAGACAATCTTAAGGGCTAAAAGAGCAAGCAAACACAAGACTAGCAAAAATGCTATGGAAGCCTCATCTTAAATACATACAGAAGCACACACCCTTAGGACACCTAGAACAAAGTGGTTACAGTGCTGTGAATTAACCTGAGAGCCCAGCAAAAGTGACATCAGGCTGGCATAGCGTGTTTTAGACAGTGGAAAGGTACTGAGGGGACACCATCCAGAGAACAGGGGAGCCTCACTCATGGTCACTGTTACAATCTTATAAACCTGCACATAGATCCCAGTGAGAAAGCACAGAGGCCAGAAGCATGGCCATCCTTGTGCAGAGGAGACAGTGGACATGGGCAAGGGGTCTGGGTTGTCAAATTCCATAGTGCATGGGAGGCAAGGACTGAAAAGCAAGTGCCTTCTTATGGGGAGCCATCAGTCGGGAGAAACTGCCAGGACTTTATAGCCAGCTAAAGATGTGGCTTCTAATAACGCCAGGAACGGGTATCCCTGATGGAGCAGAGCTGGGGACAGGAGCCTTTCCTCCCAGATGAGGGAATGAGGAGACATATGGGACAAGACACAGAGGTTAACTCTAGCAAGCAGCTGTTCCACTTAACGGCTCAGGCAAAGCAGCCAAGTGTTTGCAGAGTGACAAGCAGGACATAGTTTATCAGCAGTGTTTGCTGGCTTACGATGTATACACTGCGTCAGAAATGCCTGAGGCAGTAATTTCCAAAAATATAAGTTTTAGAAGTCCATGAAATGCCGGTGCTTTTTTATGCTGTGTCAAGTGAGCTGCTTCAGCCAACTCTAAGCAGTCACGTAAAGCAGGTTAGAGAGTCAGTTTTACCTGAGAGATAGGCGACTTTTTCCTTCAGAATTGGCAAAACATCCATAGCTTTCATTTCGTCATTTTTCCGAAACCCTGAAAGACACAGAAAGAAACAGTCAGCAGGCAGCCTAACAGACTTTGTACCCAGTGCCAGCAACTTGACATTCATCATTACCAGTAAACCAATTAAAGAACATGACCATGTGTGAACAAAGGAGACTTTGACCCCAGCATTTTCTTCTACTTTAATGTCTTTACACATGACTATAGATGGTATCTCAAAAGACCCTCAGCTGTGCTAGCAGTAACAATTTGTTTCCAGATGACACAAAATGTAGTCAGTCCCAATCACTGACCAAATCTTCATTCTAACCTTGTAAATTTTAGGTAACTGCCAAAGAAAACTGCCCCATTAGCAGCTTTTTTTAAAACCTGCTTGTAGTAGCACAGTAACGCCTCTAGGGGGAGCGCGAAGCTTCCTTCTCTTGGTCTTCTAAGCCTGGTTAGTAACAATCCTTGCTTGGCAGACAGAGGGGGTCGCGAGTAATCCACACTGGCAAATCCTCCCTCCTGGCTTGCTCCTTCTCTGCTTGTGGGTTGTGGCCTGCAAAGGAACTTCAATGGCTAAGGCAGTGCCCTGCTACTCCAACTTCTGAGGTGCCAAGGTCATTCACTAAAACTAACTCTTCTCCACTCCAGAAAATTTTAGGAAACCAACCACCATTTTTATGAAAAATCAGAATGCAGCCCGCAACATCTAAGTAGAATGAACTGCGGTCCAAATATGCCCAGCCTGCTCACCTAATAATGCGGGATAAAAATTTCTCTTACTCACGGCCAGGCCTTAGGATACTGTCTTGGACTCTGTCTAAGGCTGGACACCCATTACAATGAGCACTGCAACTGCCATCACTAGCAGATACTCTGGGAAAAATAAGAGACCGTCTCATCCCCATTTTTCTGGCTTTGCCAAACAGTACAAGAAAAGGATCCAAAATGTTACCTTGGTCACACATGTGGTGAAAGATGCAGTCTAAGATGCAAAAAGTATTAAATGAATGGGTTTCTGTTCCAATATTGTCAAATTGACCCAGCCTTGATGTATCTGTTTACACATGGACCCTCACCAGGCATGCTGCCATACACCTGTAATTCCAGGAAGATCCCTAGGTCAAGGCCACCCTTGTCAATTCTCTCTCAAGGAACTGGAGTGTGTACTTGGAAAAAGGGAATGGTGTTGAGTTTGCCTCTTTTTACTTTGCCTGTTAGTAAGGACAGGACCCAGTGTAAGCCTGCGCAGCTGTTAAAACAAGAACTAGGTTATACTCAGGGCTGCACTGCAATAGTTAAAAGAGGGAGGAAAAATTGGGGGGAAGAGGACTCAAACTAAGTATCAACTTCAGTGGCCCAAGCGTCTAGCTTTTTCCCGAGCCTTGCATATGAAGGGCAAGTTCTGAGTGGTTCTCAAGAAATCTAACATTTGAGACAGGCAGTGATGGTACATGTCTTCAACCCCAGCACTGAGGAGGCAGATGCAGACCTCAGGGCTCTGAGAGAGCACTTCCTGGCATGACCCATTCAGGTATTGATAAACGTGTCCCAGAGCTCAGGTTTCCAAGCCACCAGACAGAGAAACAGTGCTTATTTCTAGAGGGCAAAACACCCGAGCCAGAGTTCTGCAATTTCAGCCTGGTTTTTTTTAAACCCTTGAATGAATTCAATCTAGTCTCAACAACTCCGGCTGCCATTAAATCACTATGAAGACTTGATTCCATTGGTGGGTGAGGATGGCAGTGTGGCAAACAGGAAAGTGTCAGTCTGGTGACAATCCCCCAAGAGAAAGTACACACAGTTGCTAAACAAGGTTATGAGATGTTTTATGGCCAGCAGCGGCACTGTGAGAATGAGAAGCGCAGCTGTAGATCAAATTAAAAGCCTCTGACAAGAGAGATCCCGCTCTACTACTCAGGGAAGAGGATGCCCACCTCCCACTGTTCTCACAAGCCAATGCTCACCCAGACCCATCCATGTGACAAAACCCTCAAAGAAGCCAGTGCCACCACCTGCTGTCCTCGGCTCTGTACTCTAGAACCTGAGCTTCACTTGTCAATCACAAAATCCCCAACAGAAGATTGCCTTCCACCCAATGCTGAGGATACATCAGGAAAGGGCTGTGTGACTTGGGCCATAATTCCAAAGCTTTCCTGATGACAACTGATGACCTTCTGAACGACATCTGCTTATTGATGGCCATGATGGAGTGGACAGCACAGATTAGAGCTGCTGTATTTCAGGCACCACGCAGGAAGAAAACCATACTGATTTGAGCTCAGTATGCAGAAAGAAAGCTTCCAAGAAAACCTCAACTTCATATGTTCCCCTGTGAGCTGCAGACCCACTCCCGGATGACCTCATCTTCAGTTTCTGAGAGCCACAGTTGTTGAGTCTTATCAGTCCCCCAAATTTCCCATCCAATTAAACAGAACTCTTTCTGAGAGGGAAGGCAAGCAGGTCAGACAAACTGTAAAGTATGTTACATTTTCACTGGTACATATCCACATGTCCAGACACTGACTTACTGATATCTTATTGTGATATCTGGTTGGTTATTCCACAGTAAAGGGATACAGTGAAGAATTTAAAACAGAGAAGAAACATAAAGGTAACCACACAAAGAAACCAAGAGCATGACTGATATGATGGGGGTCACTGAGCATTATGTGAAATTTCATGTCCAGATTTTAAAACCCCACCCACTAAGTATAAGACTCAGGAAGTATGGATGAGTTCTCAAACTTTGTCAACTAAATCACGTAACTCAGGCTTAAAAAAAAAAAAAAAACAAAAAAACAAAACAAAAAAAAAACCATCCTCCTCCGATCAGAAAGTCAGGTTCCTGTCCATGCCCTAGAGAGCTATTTATGAAAATAGAGTGTGCGGCTGTTTAAAAACAAGTTTTCTTCAAAAATTAAAACTAGACAGTTCTCTGTCGCCTCACAGGTTCTAGCCCACACCACGGAAAGGCCCAATTCCTAAAACCCTTTGACTCATGAGTTAGAAGGGTTTCTCTGCTGGGCTCAGTGACCTTCACCTGGAAGCAGTACCTCTTCTGGGGTCACAGGGAGGTCACAGCAAACACTGTTTGAAGATGTCCTTCTGAAATCTCACACCACATCTCTGTGACAGAGGCCAGGAGGCATCAACGCTTTGCTCCTATGACCAAGAGGGTCTGCTGGTGGACAAGAGGACCACTTGGAGAAATCCGGAAAACTGAGAAGATGATGGAGAGAAGGGGTGGACAGGAGGCAGGGAAGGTCAATGGTCAGATCAGGGGCATTTGTGTCCATTTTTAAGTTACATAAAACCTACAATAAAGAGCACAGGATGACAGAGAAGCCAGTGTAGAATTTAAGGACACGCTAGTCTAGGGACAGTAATGCTTCCCAGATGAGGACTGAACGACAAGCAACAAGTGCTTTTCGAATCAAGCCTACAACGTGTTGAACATCAGGACTTGATGATCAACAGGAATTATTGTGTAAGCAGGGCTTGGAGAACTTCTCTCCCTTTTCAAATTCATTCTCTCCCCTCCCTCCTCTAAATGTGAATATTTAAATATGTTAATATATTCATTTTAAGACAGCTCCACTCTGAAGTTAAATACTATGATACCTGTCCAAGTGGACTCTGTTATGTATGTACAATGCTGTCTGGACAGCTCCACTCTGAAGTTAAATACTATGATACCTGTCCAAGTGGACTCTGTTATGTATGTACAGTGCTGTCTGGACAGCTCCACTCTGAAGTTAAATACTATGATACCTGTCCAAGTGGACTCTGTTATGTATGTACAGTGCTGTCTGGCCAGCAGCCAACCTGGGATAAAGGCTGAGCCTGTGCTCCCAAGTCTCTCCTGTTTCTTCAAGTGACAAATATTATACCGTCTGGCAAATGGGTGTTCTCTGTCTTCCTCATTCAGTCGACTTGCTTTGGACAGAATGAGGTGCAAAGTGTTCAAAACCTCTGGGAGCTAGACAGAAGGAACAAACTAGTGAACAGACAGACTATGTCTCTCCTGGCTCTCTCCCAATGTCCCACACGACTTTCTATTTTCAGTTCGTAAGAGATCAGCCCTGTGTATTTAGCCTTCAATCATACCATGATTGCAATTGTAAGAGGGAAAATTACCCTCTTCACCCTGGGAGGGAATATTCCACAGTTATCATCTAGCAAAGGGAAATCTTCTAGATGAAGCGGTGGGCTGGAACATCAACAACCTCACAGCCCAGTGGTCAGATCAATTGCCCACTTCGGGTCCTCACACCCTGTGGTGAGTGTGGCACTCAGACAAACCTTAGCTCGTCACTGAGCGCGCTTGCTCGCTTGGTCACCACTGCAGCCTTCGGTTTTCAACATCAACCAACAAAAAAGGAAAAACAGTCGTCCACCTTGTTCACCGTCAGGAGCGCGAGCACCAGGGATGAGTGAGAGCTGGTGGGCTCGTTACCCCAGTAACACTTTCCATGTGGGTCTGGACACAGGTCTAAGCTAAAACTAAGCCAGTGAGTTAAAGAGTAAGTCACCTTTTAAACTAAAACAGGGTCTCTTAGTAATCCACTCAGGACCTCTAGCAGATTTTAGTCATTTTAAATTTTACATACTCATTTACCTACATAAATGAGCTTTTTCTTTTAGTGAAACGCGGTCTTTTAAACCCCAATTACTCCTCCACAGATGGAGCTTCTGATGGAGCTGCATCCATGGCTCGTTCTGAATTGTCTGCCATGGCGTCCACAGACTGCTTCCCAGCCACCTCACAGGTCTCACTAGCCTGTTAGCTGCCTCATGTCACGTGTATCAAACTGAAAAGCTGCCTGTCGTAAAGACTGAAGCAAATCTTAGGTAAACACAGGTTGTTCTACAAACAAGACCAATAAACAAGGCAGTACTCTAAAGCAACCACAGCAAAAATGTTAAACGGTAAGCTGGTAGCTTCTCGCTTACTGATGAGCCTCGGTGGTAATTAGCGAATTTTACTCATTAGTTAATTGGCAGACACTCTGCTAGTATACAGAGCCCCTGAACACAAAGGGCAGGGTGATACATCTTCACATCTGCGAGGTGACCCCGCCCTCGTTCCACTTGCAGAAAGGGTGACGTCACCCTCTCTGAGCAAGCCACTTCATTGCAGAGCCTGCAGGATCCAGCTCTAGTGCAGGGAGGCAGTGTTAGCACTGTGGGGTTTAACTGTGCAAACCTCTAGATTAGTGTCTTGCAGGAAGGAAGCATTTTAGCTAGCCTGAATCTTCTGCGCACGTATTTAATTATGAAACAGTGTTAGGAACCAAAGGTTAAACTTTCATTCTTACTAACATAAAAAATCCAAATGCAATCAATTGATGTTTGTGTCATTTTTACAAAAATACATGACCACAACCCACACTTACAAATTGCATATAAAAATGAAGTACACACATCAGGAACGTATGTTCACGTTCTACCACACTAAAATCACATGACGATATGGATTCCAAATTTTAGTAACAAGTACGACTACTTTAATAACCACCTGATTGGCCAATTCATCCTTTCTTAGAAGTGATAGCCTGTATCTCTTCACACAGAAGATCACACAGTTAAGGGCTAAAGAAAAATGTATGCTTTACTGATTCAAGGAAATGTCAACTTATAATAGCTCTTTCTGGCTTTTAATTTCTTACCCACAAAATATACAGGACAAGCTGAACTACCAAAAAGACCAAGGGCTTATTAGGGTATTACCCTAATAAGGGTATTGCCCTGAAATAAAAGAAGCAGTCAGGAGACTTTGTTGATGCCTTAACCATGCATTAATGGTGCACTGGAAGTTAATTTATAAATATGTAATAGGCCAGTAGTCCAAAAGTCATTATAAAAGGGGTTCTAATCTCTCCCAGTTTCATAAATTAAAAAGGAACTGCCTGTCCATGAGCCCCCTTCATCTTCTGATCCCCAGACTAGCACAGGGGCATACAGAGAAAATGTATTGCTCTGGCTATCTAATGCAAAAAGATAGAGCACGGACAGCTGCCCCTCTCTGCCACATACTGTGTGTATGTGTGTGCGTATGTGTGTCTGAGCTAGATAGCCTGACAGCAGATACCACTCTAGTTACACATGTGTATCTCATTTGTGTACACACGCACACATATGGGTCTGTAAAGTCGACCTAATCCAAACACTAAGGAGCCTGAAGAACCAGAGTGATAACTCATGATCCCTGAGCTATGGGAATGGATATCAGTCCAACCAAGAGTGATGGCTAAAAAGAAATCCTGTTCAATTATTACATCAAACATTTCATTCCTCTATGTAGTCAATGCCTGGGCTTCCCTTGCCTTCCGCCCTCCCCTCCCCTTCCTGGTCAGTATCCCCACCCTCCCCTTACCTTGCTGGCCAGTGTTACCACCCTCCCCTTCCTTCCCCTTCCTGGCCAATGTCCCCACCCTTCCATGTCTTTCTGGTCAGTGTTCCCACAGGAACACTGGATCTGGAATCACCTCCCGATCAGTGTCCAACAGACTCTCTGATCCCACCACTCTCCTCAAAATGAGGTTTTTAGCACACACCACCTTTACCATTGCCCCTAACAGTTTTCCAAGGTGCTCTTTGGTGGCTTCTTGTGGTGTCTCTAGGAGTGGCTTCTTGGCACCCTCACATAAAATACACGCTCCCTGACATGACACAGAATCCTTCAGATATGACACTTGGGCACCTGGGTACCTGGGCAGCTTCACTCGCTTGCCAATACTTATTCTCTCCCAAGATGAAAATAAAAAGAACACCAACCACATGATCTGTCAGAACTCCTAGAGACACCACTAGAACCCCACTCCCATTGCTCCTGCTCCCAGTGTATGTTCCACCCACCAGAACTCTGTGGCTGCATTCATAACCCACTACATTCTCATAGCACCCAAGCTTTTGTCACAATGTGGAAATGATCTAATACTGCTCAGTACTCCCTTCTGGACAGAGGGTCACAAGGGACTATATCCCACTGCATGGGGACTACAGCAAAGGCTGGAGAAAAAAAACTAAAATAATAATAATAACAGAAAAGAAAGCGAGAGAAAAAGAGTAACAAACAAACAGACAAACCCAATGGGACATGGGGCTTAGGTAAACAACGCCTTTTGCAGCTGGCAATTTTCAGTGCCAATATACAAATGGGGTCCTGAGCGAAGTCCCCCAAGTCACAGAACTAACATATTTTGAAGTCACCAGCCAGCACACAATGGCCAGGCAGTTAAAGCGACTCAGTGTCTCTGTGTCTGATTACTTAATGACTAGCACGTAACATCATGTTTACAAGTCCTTCCTTAATATTTTAAGGTTGGAAAGGGTTTTACTTGGAGACTTTCACAATGTACTTAAAAGGCTATTTTCTGCCCCCAATTCTCTGAAGGGAAGGGCAGGCCAAGCTAAGGGAGAAGAACTCAGAGGCTGCTCACTTCAGCACTTACACGCAGAGAGGGCGCAGGGCTCTGGGGAAGGAGGAGGCATGCAGACATCAGAGGCCTGCTTCTCTGCAGTTGGTGTTTTCACCCAAGGAAATGCTTTAGTCATGAGACTCTGTGACCAGCCCAGACATGAGGGAATGAGCAAGCCACATCAACTCCACACAACTCAAAACAGAACTTCTTTGTTTTACATGTCAGCACATACGTGTCCCAAGTCGCTGAGCTCCAGAAGGCACAAACGGGGCAGCTTACAACATCCACAGGTTTCCACCATATGCTTTCGGCTACGGGAACTGAACACAAGTGTCTGTGAGTGCTGGGTGTCACATAGCAATATCCCAGGGCACTGGCTTGGCTTCAGTCATGATCTTCAGCCTGTTAGTGACCACTACTAGGAAAGACAGAAAACAAGCAGAGCCAAGGCCTTCAGGACACTCAGATTTTCACAAGCGATTCCCAGTGATGAGCTCGGATTTCAGATCACTGTAGTTGATCTTCACACCAGTGTCCCCAGTCGGGGCCTTAGCGTTTGCCCACTCTGCTTGTTTGTTGAGACAGGGTCTCTCTATGTAGTCCTGGCTGTCCTGGAACTCACAGAAATCTATCTTCCTCTGTGTCCTCAGAAAGCTGGGATTAAAGGTGTGTGTGACATCAGGATCTGTCACTGATACTAGAATTCCCAATTTGGACTCTGAGACTTGGGTTAAGAACAGGGACTTCCTCCCAGGCTCAGGGGCCTGTTGGCAAGTGCCTATCAAACCCTCTGCCTTTAAGACACTGGGCACAAAAATTTCTCATCTCTGAGGACATGTAATCAAGGCTAAGAGTCTTAATAAGTAATCAATTAATTTGATTGGCCATTAGTTTCATCTAAACAGCACTTAGATCATTATCCTGTTCATATATAAACTAAAGTTTCCAAGTGTTCAGCAAAATTAGAATATTGTAGGTATGCTACCACTACACAACACGCAAGTCACTGACCCTTAAAGTGTATCAATAAGGTAAATACCATAAGTAACCAAATGTGGAGATGCTGTGATTAGCCAGATAAACCAAACCACAGATTCACTGTTTCCACTGTACTATATCAACCCAACCATAGACACTGTTTCCACTGAGCACTGTATCAAGCCCAACTATGGACATCACTCTCTTCACTGAAAGAGTGTATCAAACCCAACCACAGACACTGTTTCCACAGAATCGTGGTAACAAACCCAAGTACTATGTATGAAGTACTGGCATGAAAATAAACCCAGACAAGGACAGAAGACTCTGAACATGGAGGCCCAAGATGAAACTTTAAGTGGCCAGAAACTGACACTGTTGCTTCCATGCTCCCATCA
This sequence comes from Ondatra zibethicus, assembly GCA_004026605.1. Taxonomy (NCBI): domain Eukaryota; kingdom Metazoa; phylum Chordata; class Mammalia; order Rodentia; family Cricetidae; genus Ondatra; species Ondatra zibethicus. The sequence goes on along the minus strand of PVIU01000480.1, from coordinate 60,696 downwards.
ACCTACCCGCCATGACAATCTTGTTTCTGTTTTCTTAGTGTGGGCTGCAGTTCATCTGTGCAGTTGAGGACGCAATCAGAACAGAAGCGGGTCACCCAGGGAATGTGGGAGCACGCAGGAAATTCAGTGAGGGCAATTCTACAACCCTTAAAAGAGACAACTCAAGACAAACTCGTGCTTGTCACTTGTCTGATTTTAGGCAGAATCCTAAACGTGTAGTAAAGTCTGAGGTTTTCTTCTGGGTCTTTCCATATGGTGGGAGATGTGACTGCTAAAGAAATATTAGTCCTGAAGCAATTCTGGCTTCGTGTCCAAGCAACAGGACCAGCCTAACTCTGCTCATGGGTAATGAACCTGTCCAGCTGCCTCAAGATGATAGCTTTATACCAGTGTGGGTGGCATGCAGTCTTGAAAGTTCAAGTCATTAATTTACTCACATTCACTCAGGCCTGGTGCCCTGCCCTACCCCATTTCAAAGCAGGGAAATTACATCAGCTAGGCCCGGGTGACTTACTTTCCTGCCGTATGCTGGGAGAGGGTTAAGATGCTACTCTTTGAGAAAAGCAATGCCTCTGCTAACACTAACACACAGGATGTTATTCCCATCCTCTGCCCACCATCCTCAACCCACCATCATCTCAATCTCCTACCATTTCAAATCCTTTCCGCATAAGCAGAAAAGCAAAGGCTTTTAAAAGTCAGAATAAAAGACGATTGTTCAGTGAAAAAAAATCTAATAACATTCATGGGGAAATAACTATATGCTTGTGAGGTCTACGTGCACACCTGCCAGGTATCCAAGTGTGCGTGCGTGTGTGTGTGTGTGTGTGTGTGTGTACACGTGTGTGCACATGCATATGGAGGTCAGAGGTTGATATGAGCTACATTCCCTGACTGCTCTCCACCTGATATGTTGAAGCAGGGTCTCACACTTGAACCCAGTGCTCTTCTGGTTAGCCTAGTCTATTCCTCAGTTTGTTCCAGGGATCCCATCCACATCTCTCAGCATTCATGTGGGTACCGGGCATCTTAATGCTCCTCCTCATGCTGAGGGGCAGGAGTTTACCCACTGATCTAGCTCCCTAAACTAGTAAATAAGAATGGACCAAGTGCGGAATGACTGGCCTCCCTCCTAGGGATCATTATACATATTCCCGGGTCTAGAGGAAGAAGCAAGCTGGGTACAGAGGCCAGCAGTACCTGAGAAGGGAGAGGAGAGGAGGGGTGCTACTCTAAGAACCCTCTGCTTGAGGACTCAGGCAAACCTAGGGGCACGGCCATCTTGCCCATAGTACATCTCCTTCCTTGATTCCGTCTGGGATGCTGGAACTTGGTAATTCAAAGCCAGAACAGGCTGTGCACATGTAGCTATGGTTTCCTGCTGCCTCACTGACAGCAGGGCTGTTGACTCTGGGCAGTTCGGGGAACCCTTACCTGCCTTGGCCATCTGACATGACAGGGTATAGTGAGTTACCACAGAAAGAACTCCAATGGTGTAATAGTTACTTACTATCCTACCTGGACACTGGGAAAGGCAGTGGCCTCAGGGGTATGTTTAATACTAGCGTGTGCACACACGCGCGAGCATGAAAGAGAGAGACAGAGGAGAAAGGAGAGAGAGAGAGAGAGAGAGAGAAAAGAGAGAGAGATTCCGACTTTTGCAACTCTGCAGAGCAGCACGATGTGTGGTGGTGATTCTATTTTCCTTGTTCACTCTCCTAAATATTGGCACTCACAGGAGAACAAGCCACATCGGTATCTTATCTACCAAGAGCACAGGGAATCCTTTTGCAAATTAAACCTGGTATGAATGGTGGAAGTGGTAATGCCAAAGGGGCATTTAAGTAGGTATGGCATGGCCACCCACTCACTCGCCAGCTCTCTAGCCTATGGCCTTGTATAGTGCCCGACACTGAGACCACAGTTCCTCGCTCCAGGCCCCGCATGGAGATGTTACAGCCTTAGGAGACAAGGAGCTAGGGGTGTCGAGAAGGGTGCAGAACAGTGGCGGGGCGGGGTGAGGGAGTCCCCTGAAAACAACACCTCACACAGGCCACAAGTGTCAATGTCTGGCTCCAAGCCAGAGCTCAGGAATGAAGCTGTCTAGGTCAGCTGCCTGTCTCCCTGTGAGTGACACTGGCAGGGGCTAGATTTCCAATGCCTTCCCTTGCTTATCTTATATATGAAATGGGGAGCTTAAAATAGCTTCACCTCCCACAACATTGGGTCTTTAAAAAGAAAAAGTTGGTGCTGACGGTAAAAGGAAAATTAAAGACATCTGGAAAGGCAAAGGAACTTCTCACATCATGGTCTGGTTGAGGCATCTACCACATTCTAACACAGTTAAGAAATCTGCTAGAAAATTTGCCAATATAAAGATAATATCACTTTTGCACAGAGACAGGTTACACAGGAATGGTAAAACAGAATGAGCAAGGCTGAACTGTGTTTGACCTTAAGTTTGCCCTTCACTCCTTTCCCAGCTGTAACCTGCAATTTTCTGGGAATCTCACAAACAAGAATATAAACGTCATTTGCAGAGAGGGAGAAAAGGCCTAACTCATTGTTTAAGCCCTGGGACATGTAGTTTTATCAGCCTGTAAAGCTACCCGATGAATCTCAGGAAATAATCTTACAGCCTTATTTACCAAAAACTAAAAAGAAAAAAAGATCAAAGTTTTTAGCAACATTTCAAGATAAAACTTCAGAAGTCACCAAATGGCTGTTCTTGAGATGCTGGTCTGTATGTCCTGCAAAGCCCACACACACTTATGAGTGTACACACACACACACACACACACACACACACACACACACACACACACACAGAGAGAGAGAGAGAGAGAGAGAGAGAGAGAGAGAGAGAGAGAGAGAGAGCGAGCATACAATGCTCATGCTTAATCTATGTCAAAATCCCTCACCAACCACACTTCTACTTCATCACATTGACTGGCCCTACAATTCTTTTTTGTGGCAAAGTCAAAAATCCTGATTTTACCTCTGAGGGGGTCCTGAGAAGCACTCCTCCAGCGGCCACAGGGGGCATGAAGGAGCTGTGTCTACAGTTCCTGCTCCTAAGACTGCATCTATGCTGCTCTGGGAAACCTGTTGCTCATTCGCCTAAGGTTGGTGCTCTGTGAGGCAAGGGACAATTACTTACAAAGGAAAGATCAGGTCTGAGACACAGTCACTGTCTAAGGCTGCACCTCCACCCCAATAAAGGGGTGTTTTAAAAATCAACTCGCCTTGGAAATTTCCTTCTGAGACTGCCTATAAACAGTCTAACAGACTGTGAGATAATCCCAACAGTAGCACTCCCTGGCTGCGACTACTCCCCACCCCACCTGCACCAGAGCATCTCAGCCCTCCTCTGCTTGCTTCACCTGCCTCTCACAGGAGCCAGCAACTCCCTTCCTCCTTGAAGATGGAGGGGAGAGGGGAGCAGGACAGCCCCCCTGATGCTGCCTCAGCATGGGTAGCCTTTTCCTGGCTGTCACCTCCAGGAAGTGGGGAGGCCACGGTGGGCTTATGTGACTCAGCTTCCCTTTATGCTCCACTTTTAAAAAGATAACCGAACACAAGCAAGATCTTTCCTACACCCTCGGCTTCACTCTGGAGTGAGCCGGTGAACAAAACGGCTGCTCTTGGCCTACTCTACAGACAGGGCTCATTGGAAAACAATTCTGTAAAGTGCTAAGAAAACACACAGAGTTTTTCTTGAAAGCAGACTGGGTGATTTTTCTGGAAGCTGATGGCATGACATCAGTCAGCTCTGCAACCAAAACACTATGCAACCTTCAAAACCTTCAAATGGGAAGGACAAGGAGTTGCCATTATAGTAAATAAACACTCAGAGCTCTGGTGTTCTAATATTCAGTTAACAGTAAAACAGAACGGCTCTCAAGTCAACTGTTCTAACTCTTCTAGTTACTCCGACACGTCGGACCCCAGATATAAAACAGAACCCCTTCATGTATAAAACTTTTATACATGAAGGTATAGATATATATATATATGTTTCCTGTACATGCCTAAAGCCACCGCCTTGTTTAAGAACTCTAACAGAAGCCCTCATCCAGCCATTCGCTCCATACTAAGCTATGTTGACTCATAAGGTATTTCCTCATTGCCTTGCTGTTCCTGGCAGCTCTGTTTCCTTAACCGCCTTTGGTCTTTACATGTGTGCAATCACACCCTGTCCACGCACCTGCAGCCGGCCATGACCCACGCACATATTGACCACCATGCAGGGTGATTACATGTTACATGTGGACTGCTTCTTATGTCATTATAAATACCATGGAATCCAACACTCCTATCTATGTAACTGAAATCGTCGCCAGATCACCTCTGGGCAGAAGGTGCAATGCATTTTCCTATTCAAATCCCTCAACTTAAATTCCCCAAGTTGCTCTCTACTTCCTCTCCAAAACTTGTATTGTCTGTAAGAGAAGTCGTTCTTCATGAATGTAACCATTTGCTGCCCTTTACCAAAAAGAACTTGTTAAAAGAAACAAAAATAAAACAAACAGGTTAATGTCCAAGAGACTGATCTGAAATCACTTCTGGGTTCCAGCTTCTAAAGTGGGATTTTGTATTTCACCATCCACATCTGACCGAAAGAACAGGATATCCCAGGTGTTTCCCTTTCTATTTCTGTCCTAACTGAGTCCCCTTAATACTTCCTCCTACTTAAGATCCTGAATAGCAGCTGCCAAGAAGGAACTGTCAGGGACCTGCATGTCCCCGTCGCTGACTTCCAATGGCCATGGACTTTCCAAACTCTTGGGGAAAGCATGTCGTTTCTCAATTACAGGAACAAATTCTCTAAGATTAATAAATGCTATAAATTGGCATTATGATCCCAGGGAGCTCATAAATCCCTATTTAATGCACGGTCACTACTGTCGTGAGTCGGAGTGGAGACGGGAAAGCAAGAAAAAGCTTCCTGCCCTTCTCCATACCTCTTCTACTCTCTGAGTGTCCTCTCCCAGGAGCCTCACCTGGCACTCTGCTGGAGAGAGACACCTCCATTTCCCACTACCCAGTGAAGACTTCTCCATGCCCCTAAAAAGTCTTGAGGGTCCCGAGCTAGCTTCTGTGGACTCCGGCTATTAACCACTATTATAGCCATATTATAGCCATATAATTCATGGATGTTTGCCATATTGGAAATTCAATTTGAGAAATTTTTCAAATAACTGTATAGACTGGAGAGATGACTCAGCCATTAAGAGTGCACAGTGTTCTTGCAGAGGTCCCCAATCTGGTTCTCAGGACTCAACTGGGTGGCTCACAACTACCTGTAACTCCAGTTCCAGAGGGAATCAAGCGCCCTCTTCTGGTCCCCACAAGCACTGCACACACATGCACAACCCCACACATACACACATAATTAAAAATAAAATATTTCAGAAATGAACAATTTCTTCAAAAACAATAATAGATCCAATATATTTTAACGTAAATATTTTGAATGAAAATATCTCATTACTCCCTCCACCCCAACAGAAAGAACTCTCTAGCAATAGAGAAGTCTAGAGCCCCCCTCGCATGGATCCAGAAGTAAAACTAACAGCTACTATGTCCGCCTGCACGCTGTCATGTTGCCTGCCATGGCGACAACGGACTAAACCTCTGAACTGTAAGCCAGTCCCAATTAAATGCTTTTTTTTTAATAACAGTTGTCATGATGCCAGCCTGTGGTGGCGCACGCTTTTAATCCCAGCACTGGAGAGGCAGAGGAAGGCGGATCTCTGAGTCTAAGGCCAGCCTGGTCTACAGAGTGAGCTCCAGAACAGCTAAGACTACAGAATGAAACCCTGTCTTGAAAAAACAAACAACAACAATAAGAACAAAGAAGAGTTGCCATGGTCATGGTGTCTCTTCACAGTAATAGAACACAAAGCATGCTCACACCTGGGAGGAAGGACAGGTGTAAGGAACTGCCCAGGAAATAGTGTTAAGGGCTAGGGCGATGGCTCAGTAGTAGCCATCACTGCTCTTCTGGAGGACCCTAGTTTGATTCCCAGCACACGTACATGAGGAACTCACACCTGCCTGTAATTCAGGCCCTTGCACTCATGTTTGCACTCATGTACTCACACATACACACAAAAAGCTTTTTTAAAAAAAATTTCATTGTTTTTGGTTGTTGTTAATGTTTGTTGTTTTTATTGTTGCTCAGCCAGGAGTGGTAGCTTAGGTCTTTAATCCCAGCACTCAGGAGACAGAAACACATGTTTCTTAGAGTCTGAGGACCACAGACTGGTCTACAAGTTCTACATAGTGAGACCTAGTTTCAAAAACAAGGTTTTAATAGCTTCTAAAGCTGAACGCTTTGTTCTATCTATGAGAGGCAGGAGTAGAAAGTTCACTGTGCTAGCCGAAACATCCAAAAGATTGATCCTAGAACTTGTACCTCATCAAGGACATCGGTGAAACCCCATATTAGGAATCTAAATTCAGCCTTCCTGGCACTTAGGCATTCTGTGCCAAGGAGTTACGAGGTCTGGCTCACAGTAGGTGTGTGTGAAGCAGCAAATCTGAACAATGTCTTGAAAATCACCTGAAGGTGGCCAGACACTTGGCTAGTAGTAGCTGAAGGGACACAGAAGAGGAGAGTGGATGAAGAGCTGCCATGAAGGAAAAATGATTCTGTCTGTGCACACCTGCCAGGTGATCACACCCGGCATGCCGGAATGCCATGTGTACACTCAATTTTTAATTATGCAGCAATGTGAGCAGGACACAGATTTACAAGAGTCTAGAGCCAAGAGAGCAAGATTTTATAAATATATTTGTTTATAAACTAAGCCAAACTGATGGTTTTTATTTTGACATTTCATTTTACAGTACCAGTCGCTTGCTTGGAAAAGGACACCTCCTAAGACGTCACTGTCACCCTCCAGATAGGACCAAGGCAGTCACCCGAATGACCATTCCCATGAGCAGAATCATACAGCTGGCAAAAAGATAAGCATGGTACACAGGGCCACTTGCCAGGCTTCTCTCAACCCTCAGCCTCACCTGTCAGCCATTACTTAACTCCACCGAGGAAAATAAGGCTAACAAGGGTTTGGTGTCCCTTCTTCCCATCAAACACCTCTGCAGCTAACTTCCCCTCCAGTTTCTGAGAGGAGACAGGTGCTGTTTTCTCAAATAACCTCCCTATGACCCCTGCTGTCTGCTGGCACAGCTGCTGCATCTGTTCCCTAGGCCACCAAAACCCATCAGGCACTCCCTTGGAGGTAAATTCAGCACTTCAGATGACCCGCTTCCCTAGACCGCAGAGAGGTGACATGGGTAAAACACCGAAACATAAGAGCTCAGGAAGCAGAATGTCACCACATCCTTCCTCCTCCTACACACAGACCCAAGCCTCCACTGTCCCCAAGAAAGAGGGACCTTTCAGAGAAGTGATCCAGCTTAACACACCCCATGTGTCTGTGGCCCTTGAGGAGGAGACACAGCAGAAGGGTTGGCTGGGAAGACTGCCATTCCACAGGCCTTCCTCACCACATGCGACCCCTCCATCTCCGACCCCTCAAATGTCTCCATTCACTGCTTACACAGGCCTTCCTCACCACATGCGATCCTTCATCTCCGACTCCTCCAAAGCGGGGAGCGAGCATTCTGGCGACCTGAGGGCAAGGGGCCCTGCTTCTGGTTTTATAGGAGTTACCTTCATCACCCTGTGCATAGCCCACAAGGACTCATCAAAATCAGCGCCAAAAGCACTTATCAGGAGGTCCCTGGAGACACAGGGCCAGCGGCCTGGGCTGTTTCGGTGTGTGTCTAGAAGCAGCTTTGTTAACGCAGTCCAGATGTTTTCTCTTCAGAAACTGTCACCATGGGATCAATGAAGCCTTATCATTCTTTTAAGATTTATCTTTATTTTATGTATGTGTGTGCAGGCGCATGCATGTACGTGTGTGTGTGTGTGTGTGTGTGTGTGTGTGTGTGTGTGTGTGTTTGTACTGGTTAGTTTTTGTCAACCTGACCCAAACTAGGGAAATCTGGGAGAAGGAATCTTAAAAAAAAAAAAAATCCTCTCTCTTGGCCCGCAGGCAAGTCTAGGGTGCATTTTGTTGATTAACGACTGATGTGGAAGTGTCCAGTCTGTTATGGGCAGTGCTCCCCCTGGACACATAGTCCAGAACTGTATAAGAAAGAAAGCTGAGCAAGCCAAGGAAAGTGGGGCAGCAAGCGGCATTATCCCTTGCTCTCTGCTTCAGTTCTTGCCCCGGAATCCCTCAATATAACCACTAAATCAGATAAGCCACTTCCTACCCAGGTTGCTTTTGATCAGTGTTTTATCATAGAAATAGGAAACTAAAACAGTGTGCACTACATGTGTGCGGATGCCCAGAGACCGAGAGAGGCTGGGAGCCACCTGATGCGGGTCGGTGCTTGGAACTGAAGCTGGGTCCCGAGAGCTGCAAGTGCCCCCTGCCAAGAGCCATTTCTCGAGCTCCACCTTGCAATTCCCTAAATCATATGCTTTTACTACCTACTCATTAAACCAACACTACTGAGGAAATTAAACCTTTGCATATAGAGCTATCTTGCACAATTAAGCCTCAGTGGTCAGGGATTCATGAACCCAGAGACTATTAAGTGACGTTTTTGAGAAAGAAGGCACCAAACCTAAATAAATGGATCAAATTCAGTGTCTTCCTGGCCCTTCTCTGTCTCCTATGCAGGATCTTTTTTGTTCAGAAGAGCCAGAGTAAATCATTTCATCTCTCCTGGCTGCAGTTTCCTCTTGTGTGAATCATGCATTTCAGAGAATCATTGGCGAAGTCAAAGAGAAAAATGCATGAAAGCATCTAGCACAGATCGGGGTAAAATGTGGCACAATTCATAGCAGCTGCCGTGTGGCTGTGATTGCCGCAGTCACGACGGTGGGGATGGGCATGGCCAGAGGCAGCACACGCACAGCGGGGTTCAGGTGTTGGAAAGGATGTACTTGCATATACGTACACCCAGCTGAACACGGCACAGCTATCTCCTCCCTTCTGGAACTCATGTCTCTGCCGGCTACTCTCAGCAGTCAGAGTGAAGCAGGGGAAGAGAAAGGCTGGCAGCCCAGAGTTTCACTTCTCTAATGATGAAGCAAGTGGTTGGTATTGGCAATCAAGCATCCCTGACCCTAGTGTTAATTCATGGGCACTCTAGTCGTTTTTCTGGTCATAATTTTCGCCAGAATACCTCCTTGAAAGCTGAATACTCTTTTTCATACTCCTGTGACCCCAGGTGAAGGACAGCCTTCACAAAGGAAAAGCCATTTAATTACAAATGCAGGGTTTCAAGAAGCCAATACAGCACTGGCAGCACAGAGGTATCCATGTGAAGACAGTGACGGCATGCTGGCCACGTGGCCAGAGCTAAAGGGATTACATCATCTCCTTTGTGCAAAGACGAATGCAGGAGGGTCTGCTCGGTCCTCTAACACCACACAGAGCTGCAACGGAGAGCTGCACGTCTGTTGAAAATCTCCCTTGTTTGTCTTCTGTGTCAGAAATAAAAACATGACCCCAGAGAGGACAGGCTGGGTTTTTTCTAAGAAGCTCGTATTCATCACTTCCCTATGCCTTGTGTAGCGCACTGCTCCAGTACTGCAGCGGTCTGGGGAAGAAGTAGGGAAACAAGTCTCACGTCGCACAGACTTGGGCTCTCCATTCTGTGAGTGACCTGTGCCCCCCCCCGTCCTAGTGTTCACTCCCAACAGAAACTGAAGAGCTGGTGTGGGAGCCGAGCTAGGCGCGTCCTCATGCACGGCTACCGTTGGGTTCAGGATGCTTCTCTACTCATTTACTGTGACTCCATTTAAAAAAATGGGGTGGGGAGGGGAAGGAGGAGGAGCTAGCTTAGAATGATGCTACCAAGAAGCCTGCTCACAAAATATGTCCTGTAAGCAAACACACCTGCCCTTTACAGTCGTAAGAAACCTTATTGTCCAGTGGCAGCATCACAGTATTTGTGCTCAGCGGTCTGTTCAGCTGTGTGACCTCAACAAATGCAAATTAAGGAATAAACGACACCCAGACCCACAGGCACATACTCTACTGGTGATTCCTTCCTCCACGCCCAGCCAGTCCAGCTGTCTTCCAATCTGAAATGATGGCTACCCCATTCCACACTCTGAGTCTACTGACACTGGGCCAGAGTGCTGGGTAGTCAGGAAATGAGGAGGCCCAGCAGCAGGCTAGCATCAGGTTTGTAACAATCTCCACCACCTCGGGATCTTACAAGAGCCAAAAATAACTTGCAGTCCTTCCATCCCTTGGTCTGGTTTTCTGGGCTGTTCTGAGAAGGCTGCTTCCCACTATGTATTCCACTTTGGAAAGAAGAGAATGAAAGCCCGCAACCTGTAGCCAGAAAAGGGCAGTTTTTGAAAGCTATCTGCCTCAGCCTGTGAACATCTGCAGACAGAACTGCATCTCCTCACCAGGGCCCCTCTGCTTCACCCATGCAGTGCCCAGCTTCAACCGCTGAAGGGGCTTTGTCTCAGGAGGAAGACCAGCATCTTCTGGATGCCAGCCAGGCTCGGAACCATGCCCAAGCAGTACCACCTGCACACTAATAAACTCCTTAGAGTTTCCAAGCAGGCCTGCTCTAAGCACTAACGGGTAAGCCTTAAAACACTGACCATAGTGCCTGGCACACTGTGCCACAATGGTGCCAGCAAACGTCATCTCTACTGATGACCATCTGCTCCAAAGCAGAGCCCAGTTCAGGAGAGGTGAAAAGTCCCCAGAGGCCAGGCTCCACCCTGCATGATGCATAAGAAACAAGGTGCTCACACCCCAAAAACAGTGCCCAGGACACTGTTGCCTCCATTCCAGACTAGACTTGGGACTCTCTGCCACCCCTGAGGCCCTGTCATCACAGAATTAACCATTTGAGTAACGAATGGCTTGAATCCCTTTGAACTGGCAGTGGACACCTCTACAATACAGTCAGCAGCAACTTCAGACAGAAGGGTTTGCAGAGAGGATGCTCACTGGCAGATGTCTGGTTTTTGCACCGAAAAGTCTAATTATTTTAAAAATACAAAAGGGAGAGGCTATAGATATATGCACATGATTTCTTCAAAACCCTCTGCTCATTTAGCTTGGTATTCTGCCAGTTTCCAATGTTGTGATTTCTGAAATACAAAAACAAGATCCACGAATATTTCCTAATCTCAGAGACCAAGAAAAAAATGGTAGCAACTGCCCGACCTTTTTAGTAATATAATCACTGTCTAACTTGTAATTTCTGTTGACAAAAAAACAAGCATTTTAGTTTACTTGATAATGAAAAATAGGTGGGAGAGAGAGGGGAAATATCAAAGTGCATAACTTGTAGGAAATCTACCATAAAATTTCACGGATTTTCAAAAAAGAAAAGAATCAAGTTTTTCTTCCCTATAAGCTTAAATTGGAAGCACAAATGTGAGCATGTTGCCACAGCGAGATTTGAGAACTAACACAGCTCTGTTTGACGCTGGGCTTTGCCACCTTTCAACATAATGGAATCCCGTGTCATTAAAACTTCTCCTAATTCTGACTGATGATCTCCATAATTCTGAGGTTCACATTCACAAATCAAAGTAACAGACGACAGCAGTAGCATTAACTCCCCAATCGTGAGTTGAACAAGAAATTCCAGTGTCTTAACCTGGCTTAGGACCCAAAGCCAAGAGCAGAAAGGGAAGCTACCATACATCCTAAATCCCAGAGCCAGGGCCATGACAAACCTTGCTGACAGGCAGCCTCACTAAGCACAACCCTGAAGCTCAGCTGGCTGAGGGAGGAAAGATGGTGGCAGAGACTGTGGTAACTGTTTGCTGTCTTCAGAGGACACGTACTGCTGGTGTGGGCAGATGACAGGGCAAAGGGCAGGAGAGATGCTTAGAGTGGCCAGGGCATCAGCAAATGGAAGAAAAGGCCACTCATCCAGTTTGTGTGTGTGCGCCTGTGTGTGCTTGTGCATCTGTGTGTTTCTGTGTGTCTGTGTGTGCGCACCTGTGTGTGCTTGTGCATCTCTGTGTGTGTGTGTGTGTGTGTTTCTGTGTGCCTGTGTCTCTGTGTGTGGGTCTGTGTGTTGGGGATGAGGAAAGTCTGAATGATGCATGCATGGATAAAAACAGAGCAACAACATGCAAAAGAAGAGCAGGTGACAACAGCCTTACCAAAGGATGTCACCCTTTTCCTTTTCTGGTCCCCAGGTCCCCATCTGAAGGAACCAAATGAACCAGAGTGGTAGAAGAGGAAAAGGAGAGAGCGGAGCTGACAAATGAATAAACTATTACAATGCCCCATCACAACGACAGGTGACAGAGATGGGGAAATAAACTATTCCAATGTCCCATCGCATCAACAGGGGAGAGAGACAGAGAAATAAACTATTATAATGTCCCATCTCATCGACGGGGGAGAGAGACAGAGAAATAAACTATTACAATGTCCCATCACATCAACATGGGGGGAGAGATGGGGAAATAAACTATCACAATGTCCCATCGCATCAACAGGGGAGAGAGACAGAGAAATAAACTATTACAATGTCCCATCACATCGACAGGGGAGAGATGGGGAAATAAACTATTACAATGTCCCATCTCATCGACGGGGGAGAGAGACAGAGAAATAAACTATTATAATGTCCCATCTCATCGACGGGGGAGAGAGACGGGGAACAGGCATGAGCAGAGGACAAAGGGGGATTCTGAGTGAGAAGGAAGAGATAGGTTCTTGACAGAGAATGGTTTGGGGTCCTTGATTACCTAAAGCACAACCTTGGTACCAGGCAGAGAGAACTACCAGGTACATGGCTATATGGTCTTCCTGGGGAGCCACCCAGAGTAGAGACAGAAGAGAAACTCCTTTCTGGCTGGCCATACTTTTACCAGTGACACTAGTTCACAACAGCAGTCTTGTGGCTTCATCAAAGGCTTGTACTTTAAAAGAGAACACAGAATACATTCTAGGGATTCATGCACTTCCAGTCATAGCTGACCATCTGACTCTCCCACCACTTCAGTGCAAATCAGGTTTTAAAGCTAAAAGTGGGCAATGTCAGAGCTAGAATACTGTAGATCTTGAAACTATTTTGTCTTTCCAAAGGGCCTTCTTCCTTTAGAGTTAGCATTCATGTCCTGGTTTGAACTGTCTCAGAAGGATACAGCAAAGGGTATTTGTTACTGCTCATCAGATCAAAGAGAGGGGTCAATAGAGAAGAGAAATAAAATGAACAAGGGGTTTAAGTAAATTAGTTTGTTTTTCTGACTATCATTAAGTAAGAGTTACTTTCCACCAAAAGCAAGAAATATTCAATGCACCTTTTAACGCTAGGCAGCTCCAATCACGTTCTGTTTGGACGAGCTACTAAAAGCACTCAAAGCACTGTTAACTCCTATCACCCCTAGGAAGGCCAATCATTCGGGAAACTGGACTTAGGCAAAGTCAAATCTCCAAGTCGGCAACTGTGACAGCATGTGTCTTGTCACCAGTCATGGGGCTCCTAAACCCATCAGATCTGAAGCATGAGGCCAGACTATCATGCCCTATGGACCTTTCACCTCTTGTCCTTCTCGAGCATACAGGTCAGAGACAGCCAGACAGCAAGTCCACTCAGGGCACGGAGTCAGTCATCAGAGGGCATCTTCCGCAGGACTGCTGACCAGCACATAGAAAACCGCATTCGGAGGCATCTCCTATTCATTACAGCAGAAACGTCTCCAGCTTGTTCTCTTATCTTCTGTCACTGAGCAACGCAAGCACAGCTCTTAAGAAAATAAGACTGTTTTAACAGCTGCATCCACACTAACACAAGCCTTTCTCTTCTAACTGAAGCACGGGGTAGGGGCAAAGGGAACTGCAATGACGCTCCTGAATAAGAAACTGTGTGGTACAGAAGAGAGACTGGGCCATTAGAAAAATCATACACTGATCCTATCACACACATACATTCAAAAAGAATCTTCTGCTTGAAATAAGAAACTTCAGTGAAAGAAGGACTCAGATTCCTGGGGTTTACTCATGGAGAAACCATGCCAGTATTGCAACAGGTGAATGGAGCCTCACAATCGCCCTATTTAGATGCTGGGACAAATGTGGACAGCATGGAGCACGAGCAGACATCCACAGGTGCTTGTGAGCCAGCCCGACGATGACAAGGGAGCTGACCACAGCAAATGCTCCTGACTCCAAAGACATACTGGCTTTTTCAGGCTCGATGGCAAACGTACGTCAGCATTTGCTCCGAGTTCCACACACAATTCTCACTGGTAAAGTACTTAACGGCAGCCACCTGTTCTAGCCCACCTCAGCCTCCCTGCCCGTCTGACATGGCCACCCCCACTCAGCCCTGTCTTTATCTGGAGGTGCCCATTTCTTAGCCCACTTTAGACTCTGTGCCTTCATCTGAACCTCCCCGGCCCTGGCTGCTCTAATATAGTCACGCCTGCCTATGACCTGTCCTAAACCTCACTTCCCTGTGCTACAGCTCCTGCAGCTGCAGCCTCCCTCTAGAAATCTGCCACTCCTTGTGCTGCAATCAAACCAATCTGTTCCTTAAACCAAGAGCAGAGAGCAGAGCAAGGAGCTGCTGGCCAGTACGATGGGTAAAGGATTCAGCGCTTTCCCACGAGGGATGCAACCAGACGAAACATGGCTCCATAAACCCAGGGAAGCTTCATATTTATTTCAGTGGTTGATGCTTACTTTCTCCAGTAGCCTTAATACTACAGACCTCTGCTACAATATGGGACAGAATAATATCTAGGCTGTACTGAGTCTTGTGACCACTGAAAAACATTCCACATATTTCTAATTCAGAAAACGGGACATAAGATGGTTACTTTTAGGTATTCTACATAGTGCACAAAATCCCAACACTCCTCTGCCAGCCTTAAAAGAAAATATGTGAAATCCATCTCATCTGCCGCACGGCCTTCTCCATGACTATCAATCATGCACACTGCAGGTCAGGTGGCCTTCTCCACGACTGTCAACCACGCACAGAAAACCCTACATATTTTATGCTGCGTATCAAAAAATTAAGAAACAATCATGATTTCAAAGTGCATTTCAAGCCGGGCGGTAGTGGCACACGCCTTTAATCCCAGCACTTGGGAGGCAGAGGCAGGTGGATCGCTGTGAGTTTGAGGCCAGCCTGGTCTACAAGAGCTAGTTCCAGGACAGTCTGCAAAACCACAGAGAAACCCTGTCTCGAAAAACCAAAAAAAAAAAAAATGTGCATTTCTAAAATTTGATATCTGAAGCAACAAATATCTATCATCCAATCCTGTAAGCGTCTTGTTGGAAAGCAGGGATTTCTCCCCAGGTATTAAGGTCTGGAAGGTCTAATGAAATGGGTGAAACATCAATCCCCGAGTTAATGTACTCTACCCAAAGTCCTCACTTCTCCATAATGGTTCCTGGCCTTATTCTGCATTATACATTCAAATGCCTTGCCACCGCCAACTGCAGCTGAGCAGTGAAGCCAAACTGGCCTGGCTATAGGCTCTGAGTCACTCAGTCCTCCCTGAGATCAGCCCTTCTGCAAAGCACGGCCCCACAGATGGCATTGTTGTTGAACTGATGAGTTTGCTCAACAGCGAGGAGGAAGCTAGGATGCGGCCTTCGCAGGTTTTCTCACAAGTGCCTCTAGATGAGCTGGGGCTCGAGGCGGCTGACATGCCTATAGCAGAACCATTCACAACAGAAGGGGGGGAAAGACAAACAACGAAAACTGTACAGAACTAAGGGGGAAATTGCCAGCTCACCAAAGTCACCATGGTCTTTTAATAAACCTAGCTACACTCATGGTGTGAGTCTGACTTACAGCAAATGATGGAAGAGAATCCGCCTGCTGGAATGTCTTCTCTGTGACATACACCTTTTGAGAAGTCGCTTTCAAATTAGTTCTAAATAGTCTTACAGTAAAAGGGACCAAGGCAGCAGACATATAAGAACTCCTAATAAAGCGCCAGAGACGTGAAGGACCACCAAAAGCCTCCTTAACCCCCCGACACACATACAGATGAGGCAGGGAGGGGATTACTAGCATTAAAGAATACTTTCTAAAATAGTTCATTTAACTTCAAAAGGTTACATGAGCTGATGGAATGCAGAGGAAGAGCACAGTGAACGTAGAGTGGAAAGAACAAGCACCTCCAAGGGCAGGACAGACAGACAGACAGATATATCCAAAACACTAGCCCAGAGAAAATACCTGAGTGAAACACCTGGACAGAAAGCAATGATTGATAGTGATTTGCACTCTTAGACATCACTGACACAGTCATGAGAAGCAATGATAGTGATTTGCACTCTTAGACATCACTGACACAGTCATGAGAAGCAATGATAGTGATTTGCACTCTTAGACATCACTGACACAGTCATGAGAAGGAGCAGAGCTTAACGTGAACCCCTCCTTCCTGCTGGGCCTGAAAGAGGAGGATCTCCACCTAGGCCTGCTCACATCCCTAACACACAGACACACGCACACACACACACCTTCTTGTCCAGTGAGGTGTACAGACAGTGGGGACCTTGACTCGTTTCTGGTTTATTCTCCAGAGTGTAGAGTGCTCAGAGTGTTCAGGGCCGCTAAGGTCAGGCTGCCTTTGAACTATCAAGCAGTCCGTGCACCATCTTCCAGTCTGCATTTGCTGAAGAGTGTGAGCATAAACCTCAAAGTCCCGGGACTGGCAGACAATGTGGACATCTCTTGGGAGGATCCCCAAAGGAAACACCCACTGCGGGATTAAATAGTGTTTTCCAACAACAGAGAACTGTCAAGGCCTAGCCTGGTGCTCACTGTGTTCTGCGGCAATGACCTTCTCAATGTGTCAGATACAAAGGTGAAGGAAACAGAATGCCACTTATTCATTACAGAAATGACCACAAGTGCACCTGAGGCCATGCTAATGGAGCCTGAAAGCATTAAGTGGAGCGGCAGCCCACCTGGGGAATGAGGGCACAGGAGATAGGCCGCATCACTGTGCTCCACAATTAGGTCTTACACTTGGGCACCATGTGGCCTTGGTATCATTTCCTGTCATGACTCTGTTTCCACATGTGTAAAACCGTACTCCCACCCGTGGGGAGGGAACACCTTCACAAGTGTCTGCACACGGTTACTGCTACCCCTGACTCTGAGCAGTTTGTCATCATCATCAACATTTAAAGCACCATTGGAGTCATGTTATATAATTTAACTTTACTCAAAAGAAAAGCACAGCACTCAAATACATCGAACTGGTATAGGAAACGTTCCAAGCTGCCAATGAGCTGTCACCCCTCTCACTGGGGGCACCAACGGGCTGCTCCGCTAACGCACCTGGCGTAGCTGAGCTGATAAACCTAGAAGTAAACTTAACGGTGGAGCGTCTGGGAAGAGGGAACCAAGACACCAAAGTGAGTAAGTCAGTGTTTGCCTGGCTGCTCCTCAAAGCTGTCCACAGGCAGAGTTTTAGGATGGAAAAGCAACTCCACAGCCACACAGAGAAGTTCTAGCCTAGTGTAGCAAGCACGCTTCAGTTAAATGATTCCATACCTACAACAGAGTAGTTGTAGTCCACTGTGGCCAGCATGCTTCAACTGAGCGGAAGGTTCTGGGGGCTCTGCAGAGTACACAGCTCGGTTCTAAGCAAGGCAAAGGCAGACACTGTCTGCTTGCTCTCGCACAGCTCCCAGCGCAGCTGGTTAGAGAGCCTAGTTCATCAGCAAACTGTTCAACTGAGCAGAAAGTCTATGAACACACTACAAAAGTTATACGAAGCTTCCAGGAGCCCTGCCTGCCCCATCGCTTCCATCGTGTTTCTCTATATCAGCGCTGTTTAATTCCTGATGATAGAGTCAAATTTATCATGCTCAATGGACACATTAGGAACTGGAGTATATACATCAGTCTTCCTGTGAGAGTATTTCAGCTAGCATGGAGGAAAGGTATTTGGAAAAGAGTCTTCTTTGATAAAAACATCATTTGCTTGTTTTATTTTGATAATCTGCATGAAAAGACAAACATGGAAGGGGGACAGACAACAGAACTTCATTCTAATATTACCAAATCTCTGTCTCTCTCTCTGTCTCTGTCTCTCTCTCTCTCTCACACACACACACACACACACACACGAGGGAGAGAGGGGGTGAGGAAGAGATCAAGGCGGCACTCTTCTTTCTGTTCATCACCACTTTAATAGCTCATTCTAGAGACCTAAGAACTCTTAAAAACCTGTTTCACAATTCACAAAAGTGCAGCTTCTACCAGGTCATATTCCAGTGTGAGGTTTGTCAGTATCTCTTAATGAAGAAGAAGCCAGTTTCACCTGTAAATGGAAGGAAAAGAGAAGTAGAGAAGATATCCAAATTTAGCATCCTC
This sequence comes from Ondatra zibethicus, assembly GCA_004026605.1. Taxonomy (NCBI): domain Eukaryota; kingdom Metazoa; phylum Chordata; class Mammalia; order Rodentia; family Cricetidae; genus Ondatra; species Ondatra zibethicus. Next base: position 42,315 of record PVIU01000480.1, on the reverse strand, counting down.
TCAAATACAAGTCAACAAGCACATCTGCAGACTCGTCACTTTTGGTGGCACATAAATGGTCTTTTCCTCTTGATTTAGAGAGTCCACCGCGGATAGGAAACCTATCTGGAGAATGTCCATGAGCCCACAGCAAGTCCAACTCTCTCCTGGATGGAATGACACCCACTCCCTGCAGCTCTGCATCTTAGAAACTGCCATCTGCACTGGATTCACTGCCCATGTTTTTGATGCTGATAACGCTACCAGTGTTCGCAGCAAGGGGACAAATGAGAAGCATGGGGTCTGACTTCATGTAGGAGGAGCAGGGAGGGCCGCAGAGCAGCCCAGGCCCTCCACAGTGGGCCCCACAGGCAGGGGTGCTCCAGTCTTCCCAAGCTCATTTCTCTTCATATACCCCTACTAAAGTGCATTTGACAGAAAACTGACCTCATTTTTATAAATCACTTACATATTAGAAGAAATCAATTTAAGCAAAGTAGTGATGACTACATAAAGAAAGCTACTAAAGTTCCTGTCTCACTTAGTTTCCACAAACTTATTCCAAAATCAGACATTCCTATTAATATCAATATTATCTGAAAACTTGCTAGTGAAAGACTACAGACAAAGTCCTGAAAAACAAAATTTGGGTGAGAAGAAAAGTCAGACAATGCATGCAAGAAAGAAGTTGGGGACACTGGAAAACCTGGGGGACTTTTTAATGAGAAAGATGGGATCCTTCAAACAGTAACTTGTGTGCGAATACCTCAAAATCAAGGAAATGTCCCTAGGGCTGCCATCATTGTCCCCACCATCAAAAAGCATACTTTCACACAGTCTCTACTTTCACAAGGCCTTTTCCTCATGATTGAAAATAAACTTCTCCTCTCGGTCCATTCTTCTTAGCCAAACGGAGCTTTGTCACCTCATCCCTGCTCCTGCATGCTCCCCTTCAGTGAGGGCAGAAAGAGGAGCATGGGCCTCTGAGATGGTCTAACTGAACAGAGCATCCAAGGGCTGTGGTGGGTGGGCTGATACCATCTCCTTCTGAAGAAGAGGAGACACTGCCCAAGGAGGCCAGGGAGGATTAAACAATGAGCCCAGGCTCTAAACAAGTAGCCAATCAGAAACTAAACCGGCTGAAAGGCCAGGAGCTCAGGGATGCCACCCACTTGTGCATCCCTGCTTGCAACTGCACACTGCTCTTCAGCAAGAGAGCATGCACAGAAACACCCTGAACACAGCAGTCCAGCCGATGCATTGTGGTCTGCACACAGGTCTAAAAGGAGGGCAAAGTGTGTTAAAGAACACTTACATAAGCACTGGAAGGCAAACGCGGTGCAGGGAGAGGGCAGTCCTATGTGGCTACGAGAAGACACAATCAGAAAACAGCGCTCTACTCTCTATTAGGATTTAAGCCCACTAGCCAGGATATCATAACTCCTAATTTTAGAATTACTCCTGATACTTTAGTAGTGAGATCTTCAGCATTTTGAACCTTAATGACTATTTTGAACACCCTGGGTAGGCTGTTTTATATCTCAATGGACGATAATTTCACCCTTTTCTGTAACATCTATATAAAAAGTAGACCCGACAGCAAGTACTTAATTCTAGGGTTCTGCACCATCAGCATGCTGGTGTAGTACCAGCACCTGGCAACTCCCCTAGTCCAGTGAAAGTGAGGGTTGAGAGGGGCTATAATTAACTCGCACAAGCAACAAGGTGCCCAGGTACCAAAGAAACAGGCTGTGTAACCAGGGAAGCTGCACGTGAGTATTCAAGGCCTAACAGGAGAGAGAGAGTCTGCGGCTGCACTCACCCGTTCGCAACAATACTGTTTTCCCGCTCTAAAAGACCGTCTGCAAGAATCCTACATTACAAGATTTTTAACCAGAAGAACTACCACAAAAAGTATTTTTTAAATGGGATATAAAAGGTTACACACAACTCTGAGGATGAACAAGATGAAACATACAGGAACAGAAAAGATTGGTCTGATCCGCTTCTCTGCACCTCCTCAGGGTCTCTAGGGAAGCCTTCAGGAATCACAGAGGGCAGGACATGCCAGTGGAGCCCGAAGGCTGAGGATGCTCTGACGCAGAGGACATCTGGCTTGGGTCTACTCACTCTTACAGCGTATGATGGGGAAGAAACTGTCACTGCTGCTACAGAAGTTTAAAGCAATGAGTATAAGAATGCACAAGGTCAAACCTGTAGCACAGAAAACACAGAGCTACTTAATTACTCAACTACCTTTCCAACTGCAGAAACTCTTTCCCATAGAAAGCTCAACTCCAGCACCTTCCTCCTTGGAAATAAAACGACTACATTTTTCTACCTTTTCTTGTTGGTTTTATTTTCACTAAAGTCAACTACATGCCCACTATCTCAAGACAAGCTCTAGATTCTCAGGTGGTAATTTACACTGCAGCTTCATTACATTGTGATAAAATCATTAGATATAAAGAGAAAACTGCATCTTAGCATTTTTCATATGTGCAGGATTTCCACTCAGAGAAGATCAGGTTGGCTAACCGGTCAGAGCGGCACTCTTAAATGAATACACAGCATAAATGCTGTTGAAAAGTAACAAGTCAGAGATTGTACAGCATGGAGCAGCTATCTCCAGCTATCTCAGATTCAAACCAGGCATGCGATTTGCATTACTTTGTAACCTAATTCTCTTCTGTTCCTACCTACCATGTTCTTATCATTTAACCAGCCACAGACTGTGTATCAGTGAAATGACCTATGAAAATGAGGAGGCGAGGTCTGGGCCTTAACACCATGAATTCAGGTTGTATACAGGGGTCTTATACTTCTTTATTCACTGTGTCTATGCTCACTTCCACGTGTATCAAGGCTACAACTGTTGACTTCCACCCAACAACTGCAGGAAACAGCAGGTGTGCATGCCACATGTGCACAAGCATCTCTGGAGTGCCCAAGCAACTGAGACACAAACATATGTGCCCTCTAAGCCTGACTTTACTAATCTTGATGCTCTGAGGCTCAAGGGCATATGTGAGAAACCTCTTAAGAACCCCATCACACTGGCACCTACAGCAATACACGACATCAGTCCCCAATATCTGTTCACCTCTACACTGACAACCATATCAGTTCCAAAGGAAATGTGCCTTGGCTACTCTTGAAGGGAAAGAGCAACTGTGTGAGGCCGACGGGCAAGCAGTTCCCGCGTCCTTCTGGCCGCCTTATGAAGACGCGCCGGACTGTCCACTGCAAACACAAGAGACAGAGGAATTTCTCTGTGGACAGTTTACACAAATTATCAAAATAGGTTGTTTCAGAAGCAAAACCTATGGACAGGAAGTTGCTTTGTACCTGCCTACACCAGGATGAGAAGCAGAGAACAGAGCTTGGGATTACCTGTCCTGAGCTGAGAGCCTGTAAATGGACTATGACAATAGCTGTGTAACTCTCTGGATGCACATACTAGAAAGCACTGGTGGGTGTGCTGTATTCTGTGTAGACTACATCTCAAAACAGTCAAAATCAAAGTGTTTGGAAACGTTCCTAAGATAGTCAACATAGAACCTCATCCTGTAATTAATTGCTAACAGCACAAGAGGGACAGGGAGGAGTCACTCTGAGTAGATATAGTGTGCTATTTCATCGTTCCTGAGAATACACAGGGTTCAGATCTAGAGATGTGTAATAATAATTACCTAAAATCGTCCTAATGCTTAGTGCTTGGACAGATACTCCTGTACAGAATTAAGTACATGTATCCCAAGGTACCTGTTTCTGCACTGACTGCTGTGGCTGATGCTCTGAACACAGAGACGCCCAGCTCAGCATCCACTGCTATTTTTCAGTTGCTAATTTAATACAAGGCTGAGCCCTGAAGAGAAAATATGTTAACATTTCATAATCACAGCTTTTATAGACTCTTTTGGTCTCTGTATAAAAACACTTAAGATTTTTTTAAAATGCATTTAAAGAAAACTATGTACAATTACATGCATGCATGTGTGTGCACATATCTGTCTGTTTCTTCACTTATCTGCCACACCAGGTATTGAACCCAGGTCCTCACAAATGCTAGGCATGTGTCCTACCACTGGGCTAGTCCCTAAACTCAGAAAATACTTTTTATTAAACTGTCTCCTTAGCAGCAACAACCATGATTATACATCCCATAAATTCCACCCTAAAAAACAAATCATTTGATAAATAACTTGGTTCCTAACATACAAGCACTGTTTTCCAGGATCTCCCTAACTCCTGCAAACACTGGCTCAAGCTGCTGGTCCTAACTCATCCTTTTATCAGTGAAACCAGAGAAAGCTCACCTCCTTCACCCCAAAGCTTTAGACAACTTTCCCATGGCTCCATTCCACAAACACACACTTGTAGACTAGAATAGAAAGCATCATGCTGACTTTCACATTTCTGGAGTGTCTCCTTTTCATGTGCAGCCACTATTGGTCCCAGAAGAACAATCACTAGCATATTTCCAGTGAAAACCTACAAGTGGTCACCACAATCTCCAACACTCATTTATGTAATCCTTTTTGTTTTGCAAAGCATATTCTCAAAGCTAATTAACTCACCAAATGTCTAGCTTTAATATAAGTACCTCTACTGTCTCCACTTGAGAAACTCAAATCCTGTACAAGACCAGATGATGTATTGAGAGGACACAGTGGGGAAGAACCAGACCCATCTAAGTGTTCTGCTCACTGTACAGAACTGGGGCCTAAATCTGTTTGAGATCTGATCAATTTTACTTTTAGAATTTGCTAGTTTATGTAAGGGTTTTCGACAGTACCCAGAATACTTAAAATTGTCCTTTAAAGCATCGGAGTTACCAGAAAAGCTTTAACATGGTGGTGGCACATGGTTGCAATGCCAATTCTGAGAATGCCAAAGCAGAAGGATTGCATGTTCGAGGCCAATCTGGTTACTGAGATGCTGTCTCAAAAACAGTATTTGAAATGTTTTACTAATAACAAAATCTACTTCCCACATTCTTGTACAGTTTAACCTGATCCTGGAGAAAGGATGATGCCCCACTTTGATTTGATTTTATTCTATATGGATGTCATTTTTCGCTCTTAATTCCTTACTAGGTCATTGCTTTTTCTCAAAAAGAACAAATGTTCTTACTATACTATTAAAGCAAAGTACAATAAATGACATATACATTGGGAACAAGGGAGAACTGCCATTGTTTGAAGTAGTGTATAAACTAAATCAGAATCTTCCTGCATTTTATCTTTCTTTTTCTTTTTTTTTTGAAGCTGAGGACAGAAACCAGAGCCTTGAGCTTGCTAGGCAAGCACTCTACCACTGAGCTAAATCCCCAACCCGGCATCCTGTACCACTGTGAAACAAGCAGTCATGCATGTCTCTAAGCCTCCTTGTTGACAGTTTCTATGAAATGGGCTAAGTATATTTTGTGGCAAATTCTGCAACCATTAAAACATACAGAGTTTCACTTTAAGTTCAATACCTGTTACATTCGAAACCGAAACAATTTGTTTTAGTTAATTTGTTTTTAAGCGGGACCTTTTTGTTGCACAGCTCTGGCTGTCCTGGAAACTCCCTGGCCTTGAATTCATAGGCATCCTCCTGCCTCCACCTCCCAAGTGCTGGAATTAAAGGCATGTGCCAACACATCCAGCTCTGGAAGTTTTCATAGTATTTTCCTCCCTTTACTGCAAACACTTTTTCAAACTAATATTTTGACTCAGAGCACAGAACATCTCCCCACCTCTGTAAACCTCTGGTCAGTTACTGCCTATTCTTAACATTGGCCCCTGCAACTATAGCCGATTACCTATCCTAATGGACCCTTTGAGAGATTCTTAAAAATAAACAAAAGCTCCATGTGTAAATTTTTTCATCCTTTAAAACTTTTGACACTGTGAATCTTTACAATCTATATTATTAGATGTTTATGCTGACTAAGCAAATAGATATACTGAAAAAAAATATTTTTTATTTTTTTCCCGTGGCTGGGAGGTTAAACATTTCTTTTAGAGCACCTCTGTGTACCTATCTGTAACATAAAACATGTGAAGCAGAAGAGTTAATATCCAATTGTTCACTTACTAACCATTTCTTCTACCCCACTATGGCAGTGTGAATGTAATTGTTCCCCATAATCTCATAGGAAGAGACACTATTAGAAGATATGGCTTTGTTGGAGTGGGTATGGCATTGCTGGAGGAAGTGTGTCACTGTGGGTGCAGGCTTTGAGGTTTCCCATGCTCAGAATACTACAAGTGTGTTAGTTGACTTCCTGTTGCCTGCAAGATATAGGACTCTCAGCTATTCCTCCAGCACTACGTCTGCCTGCATGCCGCCATGTGCACTGCCATGATGATGATGGACTGAACCTCTGAACTATAAGCAAGTCACCCCTATCAGATATTTTTCTTATAAGAGTTGCCGTGGTCATGGCAATGAAAACCCTAACTAAGACACCTTCAGTTGCATAAAATACACTGTTTTTATGCCAGCAAACAGGAATAGACAGTTCCTACCTCATGAAGGTTGGCCGGCTGGCATTCAGGAGAGCAGAAATACCTGAAATTAACAAATATCCAAAACACCCCAATTTGGAACTGAGAGCACGGAAGGACACATGGCAGGGGCCAGAGGTGAGCACAGGGCCCACTGGGGTCCTCTCTGCACAAGAATACCTAACATGAAGACAAGTCACACTCACCAAGGAGGTGGAGTGGTAGGGCGAGCACGCTCACTACAGAAAAAGCAATGCAAAGGTATTATTTGTGGCTCCTCCAGAAACTAGCGAAGTCCAGAATGGAGGAAGACGGTGGTGAAAGCCAAGCTCTGCCCCTTCTTAGACCTGACATGATCACCACTTCTGTCCTCCGGCCTCCATCACTGCACTCTAACGTGGCCCATGAGGATAGCAAGATCTGAGCTTGAAGGACTGCTAGAACCACCGACTAAGAAAACAAAAGTATGCTTCATCACCAGGCTGCTGGTGCCGGGGCTGCTACAATTAAGTCCTTATCTTTGCCACCAGACTCTAACATCTGTAAGGCCAGAATCCTTACAAGAAAAATCATGTACATATAGATTCTCAATGAGTACTTTTGCTTCTGCAAGCTACCTATTAAGTCTACAATAATATATCTAATATTATGTAATTAAATTTTGAAGGAAGTGTCATAGTGACATTTATTCTTGCACATTTTTCTGTTTTAGTCACTTATGAAACACAGAGAACTGGTAAATGAGCAAGGTTGGTAGCGTTTCTCTTGTGCAAAGAGGCTCCTAACAACAGACCTGCAGGGCAAGCTCAGGAGCAGGTGCTAGCAACAGACTGAGAACCTAACCCCGAAGAGAGGCTTTCTCTCCACAGACAGACTGCAAGGTCCAAACTCAAATGCATCTGCCCTCTGGCCTGGGAAAGCAGGTTATGACTTAACACGAAATTTATAACTGGCAGCTGGCAGCATCTGTTGGAAACAGCCGAGGCTGCTCTTGCTTAGAGCATGTGGCAATAATGAAGTGCTCCATCCTTAGCTTTAACAGTCGTATCCAAAGACATTCAGGGTCTGGGCGCATTAGACCCACTGTTTAAAGGGGATGTTTTAGCAATCTGTGTACAACAGGTTACAGACTGAGCAAGAGCCGCTGAGGCTAAGTTCAAAATCAGTTGATGAGATCAAGCTACTGAAACCAAGTTTCCTTTGCTTTTTTCTTTGTGACATCTACTTTTAAGTAAAAGAACATATACACTAGGCTTGCAAAATTAATCCTCAAGGGACCCATATGTATCAGTAGCCGCATTCTAAGAATTACGGCATGCAATAAGCTGTACCCACCGCTTCCTTTCTAAGCTGGTGGAGGACAGACACACTGGAGGTGCTAGTGCCTTGGTTTCAACTGTCCTAAATTCTTCTGCACACATCTCACAAATGATTAATACTCATGGGTAACTTGGAACATGAAGATGAGAACACTGACCTTAGCGGCAGTGGGTAGACAGAAAAGGAAAATAGGAAAATAAAAAAGACCCCAGGACAGCAACTCTAAGTTCTGACAGCATGGGCTTTGCCACCAGTGGGTCACGCACACTGACAGCCTATGTACTCACAGTGTGAGCCATGTGGTTAATGATGCCCACTGCCAACAGCTCCTTGCCTCTATTTTATATTTGGTAATCTGGGGGCATCTCTCATTGTCACAAAGATGGGGGTACGATCCACCACACACCTACTCCCCACACTCAGTGACATCCTGCCCAACTCTGAAGGATCTTCCCAGACATCCTCAAGCAGAAGAAACCCTAAGCTCAGAACCTGACTCCATTCTATTTACGAAGAGGAACCATTTCTAGCATCATTTCTGTATACTACTTCTCCCAGAACAGCAGCTCCCACATAGATAGAGAAGGCTCTATTTTGGTTTGGAAGTATAATAAGCACTGCTCACCACTGAGAAAATCAGGGCATTGGTGGCAACAGGGCCCACACTAACTGAGTCACCAGCAGGAAACATTTGCAGCCCTCTGGATCCAAAAGCTTCATGACAATGGGTATCAACACAGTTGAGAACAGCATTCCAAAAGAGAGAACAGGTACCTAGGTGTGCTCTGCTGACTGGCCGCAGGGCCACAAATCTTTGTGGCAGCCTTCTGCCCCTGAATGGAACTGGTTGTCACCGCTGAAGCCTTCAGCATAGAAGGCAGGCTGTGTTCCCAGAGCATGCCAGCACTCTCAACACACTCTTAGACTCTGTGTAGAATCACAGCTAAACACTCACACAACTACATAAACACTAGCAAATGTCATCTTCTTCTACTTGTTCTTGGCTAGCAAGAATGCAAACTCTGATGTTTGGGGTAGGTACTGGTCATATTTCAGGCAGTACACTGAGCATCACACCCTCCATAAGTAGAGAGTGGGGTAAGACCACACTATCGCCAGTCCAAACATATCTTGACATGGTTAAGTTTTATCTTAAATGTATTTTTAACACTTAAATACATATAGCAATTAATTATAATTTAAATATAAAAGAGATAGGCAGGGTAGTCTGAGTCCCTTTAAACTGACCTGGATTTCTGTCTTTCACTTCATGAGCACATACCTAAAATTCTGACTAATTTTGGTTTGCCCAAGCCTACAATTAGAATGATTCAACACTATCAATTACAACATGTTCAAACCCCCTAAATAGGAAAGCAAGCTTTTTCCTACTAAGTAAATTTTTATAAAGCCAAAAACCATTCTACAATTGTTTGGTCATTATAAGATGTGATCTGTACCTGTTCAAGTCCATGTGTGACCTCATGATACAGCTCACCATGCCAGGGACTCACAGAAGGGCACAAAGGGAGGTGGGCAAGGGGGGCTCTTTCCAGTCCTTCATGCTCCTGAGCACCTTCAAGGCAGCTGCAGTTGTGCCGTGTGCCTTCTTCTCTGACATTTCCCGGCCACTTGTCCTCTGAAGCGTCTGACATACTTTTGTCAATCACAGGCTCACGTGGTCCTGGCTGCAGACCATTTTGTATGCTTCAAAAATAGCTTCTGCTCAGCACCCCGGCTGAAAACGTCAGGAAGGGATAGCAGGCAAAGGTCTCAGCGTGTGGGTGGCTTTCCTTTTATGAGAGCCATCAAACTCTGCCCCGACAGCCCGCAAAACAGGTCAGAAGCAAAGCTCTCGAGCAGAAGCAGCACTGGGACAAACAAGCACAACTCCCCTCGTTGGAAACTCAACAGGCACTGACAAAAGAGCACACATACACCTTTTCATCTCCTCTTCCCTTACTGGGGGCTTGGCTTCCTCCATTAGGAATCCTGCATGGGCCTGTTTGCTGCCATTGTCTCCACAGAGGAGGGCCCGACACAGGTAGATGTTCAGGGGTCTCCATGAGAGAATCCAGGCTAACTAGAGACAATTGGCCTCACTGTGAATTTCAGATGTAATGGGTGCTAGGAGCAAAGCTGGACTCGACTGCTGGGGCGAAGCCTCCATTCTGCAGCGAACTAATTTCATCCTTTTGCCCAGTCCCTCACGAGTGAATGCTGTTTCTTCAAATTCCCTATCTACATTACTAACCCACTTAGGAGTAGGAACCTCCGCCAAAAGTGACTCCATCCCACTGACACTGTGTACCTCCTGTGAGGCTCAGAGTAGTCATCCAGGTGAATCCCTTACACACGTCTTCCTTCCTCACGCAGCCATCTTTATTCGCCATTTTCTGTGCAGTTTAGAGGAACGTGGTCTAGAGAACACAAGATATACTGAGTCCTTCCTCATCTGACGGCATCAAATATACAGCCTAGGTCACTGGCAAAAATCTCCAAAGCCATACTCCATATAAGGCAGCCTGTCAGTAAAGGTCCCTTTACCCTACCATCAGTGTGCTGGTCCTTCACTTTCTCCTCTTGCTGTGACTGACAGACAACACCCTCACTTTAACTCTCTAAATGATGACTCAGAGCCAATGCCCTAACATTTGTGACACAGTATGAGCGGCTGACATCGATATACTTTATGAAGGCTTGAAAGGCAGAATAGCTGAAGTCCCTGAAAAACTTCATGGACTGGGGGGAGTGCGGAACAGAACGACCCGGCTGGCGAGCTGGGTTCTTAAAAGAGCACAGTGTTTTCCTATCTCTGTGTGCTTTCCCCAAAGCTGTCCCATGAATCTCGGCTCTTCATAGCCCAGAGCCTGGAAAGGACTTTGCTCTGTCTGTAGACAGCGGCCTTGCCACCAGGGAAGCTGCTAACACCTATCCTGCACCCTGAGTCTCCGGAGAGGAAAGCCCCAGCCAGCCCTTGCCCCTCAGTCCCACTGTGATTAAGCCCAGGCTGTTGGGCTACCAAAGCCACTGACAAACACACTGACCACGGCAGACGCCACACTTCACCAAGTTTCAGGGACAACGTAAAAACTATAACATTGTGATTGGAAAGTCTACATCTTCTAGTTTCCTATCAGCACACAATTTAAAATAAAGCTACTAGGCAAAAGAAAACTGGCCTGAATGACAGCATTCAGATTGTTGGATTACTAACTTCAGACTCCATAAGTAAAATTATTCTGCTTGTCCGTCAGTTTTGTCGGTGAGTCCTGTTGGTAACAAGAAGCTGCATGTAACAGCTCTACCCAGTTCCCAGAGGCCTTTCCCTTCACAGTACAATGGTGCGAGCAGGGAGGCCAGGCTGGCATCTCTACAGAATCAGGTACTAGGCAGTGTCCTTGTCTTTGCCCCAGTGACACTGATTGGACAGACTATCACCACCCCACCTGCACTCTTCTCTGTGTCAAGCCCACATCCTTGTCGCTACTGTGTGTGCGTTACCAGCTACCTCCCCACAATCCCTATTAACCCTGCGAGGCCATCACTTTCCCTCAGTCAAGTGCACTGTGCTGAGTGGCACCCAAGGAAGGAGAATGACTGAGTTCCTGTCACAAAGGAACTCAATCTGAGAACTCTTTCCCCTTCTTCCTTTAAAAGCTGGCAGTATGCCCTGTTCCCAGTTCTGTCTGTCTCTTCCATGACTAGCATTTCTGTCTCTGTACCTGCCCTGATCCACAGGGGAAAGGTACCCCCCAAATAACGACAAAATGCTAACGTTTACACTCAAGTGAAATACACTTCTCAATGATGAATCTATTGCCCTGCTACCAGGTTCTATTTGGTTGACTCGCCTGCTGCGGCCCTAGGATCATTCATGAGGGCGGGCATCTTCCACGTTTACTCTCCAGCCTTTAGAACTGCTGAGCATGCTCACATTGCGACTGTTGCTTTCGGTGCAACTTTTAGCCCCTCTACTACAGCAAGAGACCCAAAGCTCAGTGCGCTGAGGTTCTTCCTCATTACGCTCTGAGTAACCTAAAATCCTAAAATAAAATAGCTCATGACTTTCTAAAATAATTTAGAGCTTTGCTGCATCTTAAAAATTGGAGAAAGGACAAATAATGGAAACTCTGTTTAAACTGAGCAGTGTCCAGTTGGTCTGAAGATGGTACACAGCATTCTGGCTGTGTGTATGTCCTAAAAACAGAAGAAATTCATTCTGCTAGTACGAGATAACCAACAAGTGGGAAAATGAGCAAATACATCAATATTAATCATAATTAATTCTCAAAGATAGGATCTAACAGCACATCAAAGTATGTGTTGGGTATGGTGGCAAAAGTTTCAGTCCCAGGACTCAGAAGGCTGTGGCAGGAGGATTGTGGGTTTGAGGACAGACTGAACCATATAAGAAGACCGTGCATATATAAACAAACAAATAAATAAAGTTGCAAGCTATGCTTCAAAACCTTGATCTTCATTAGTACCATTTCCAAAGGAGGCATGGGATGTACCTCACTGGCAGAACGCTTCCCACCATACACAAGGCTCTAACTTCAATTCCTAGTATCTCAAAAAGGTGGAAAATAAGTACATTTTCAGGACAAATATAGGTCACTTGTGGGTCCAAGTCAAAGGTCTGGGAAGACTAAACACTGAATGTTTATAAAATACATTAAGAAGATGTGTAAGCCTATAATCTGACAGATAAAAATATTAAAATTAGAGAATTAGAGGATAACACACTGCACATTTAGAGAGAAAGGGATGCATATGCGCCAGTGAGATGGCGGCCTTCAAACCAAAGACCTTGAGAGCTACAGAGTCCAACACTGGTCCCCTTTCCAGGAAGCTCGCACACACCCACTAGCCACAGCTTCTGACTTATGTACTCTCAGTGGGTAGCCTATTCAAGGAGAGTATCTTTTCCCCTTCCTTTACATAACAAGACTGGCAATGCTGGCAGGGTCAACTAGACCAGTAGCTTTGCATCTTTCTATTACAAGGCTCCCCCCACACCCATCCCCCATGAACAGGAGATCCAGAAAGAAGTTCTAATGCAAAGGACAGCAACCTACCAGCATGAAGCCAGGCTGGTTACAGGAAGGAGCCCCCAGAGCGCACGACAGAACCTGGCATGCTCCATGCAATCTGACCTGAACAGTGGGATGCTAGCACATGGTCCTGTTTAGACCATACTCCTGGAGGAACTCAGAAGACCTCCTACACTTGGTTGCATCTGTCTACAACTCTGTCAAACCCTTAGGGCAAGAATCCCATGTCGCAGAGAAGCGGCAGGTGCCCCATAACCAGAGCCATGGACTAGAAACCCAAAGCTTGGGTAAAGCTAGGACTAAAATTTACACATGGTAGAGACAGACCACCAACCCCTCCCTTGGTTCCAGGTGCACTGGCAGAAGACAGGTTTCAAAGGCAGTTACAGAAGCAGCAGCAAACTTTCTTCCTCAGACAACTGGCTTCAAACCCAAATTCTCTCTCTCCCTGTCACTTTTAACAGTTGCATTCCTGTGTGATTAGGGAGAGCTCCAATCAGAGGTGTGGATCTTCCACAACCCACACCACCCAAGGAGGAAGAGCACGGGCAGCGACATAAGCTGAGCTGGCTTCCACACATGCCTTCTCCCCTAAACATCCCTTATGGAACTCACCAGACTTAATTAATCGGCAGGGGATTTGGAGGCATAAAATTGGATAAGGGGTGATCTCACGGAAACACTGCAAGACTTACATTTAATGCATGAAGCACCTGTACTAGATAGATAGGCCAGTATCTCTTAAATGGCAGCTCTATAAACAACTGTGTCAGAATCACAGAAAGCAACCAATGTAAATAATTAACATGGCAATTCCTAAGCTCTATCACAGACACCTACACAGAGCATCTGGAGCACACCTGGGAGGTTCTAAAGCACACTCAGACGGGAGCGTCCTGCAAAGGGCAGACCCGTTGATGTTCGGGGGCTGGTTGAAGTTCATTCCAAACAACAGGAGTGGTGGCACTGAGGTGGCTGGAATGAGATGTTCCCCATAGACTTGGGCATTCAAGCACTGGGCCTGCAGCTGGCAGAGCTGTTTGGGGAGATGTAGGCTGCAGCCTCACTGGAGGAAGTTTGTCACTGGAAAGGGGCTTGAGAGTGTATGGTCTCACCCCACTTCTAGTTTACTCTCTGCTTGGCGCTTATGACTGAGATGTGTTTTCCTTAGCCTCCTGCTCCTATTGCCATGCCTCCCTCCATGAGGGACTGCTATCCCTCTGTAAGCCCAAATAAACTCTTCCGTTTAAGTTTCCTTGGTCATGGTGGTTTACCAACGCAACAGAAGAGTAAACACTGCAGGAAGAAACAGAGAGACAGCACCTGTCTTGACCTCCTTCCCAGTGAGAACCGCTTCCCACGATGTACGGCTCCCTCAGGCTTCAGAGTTTAATAAAGATAACTCCAGGAATGTTCAGTGAACTCTGGTATTCTCTGTGTTCTTCCTACCATGGCTATCAAAAACAATTGCTGGTCTCAAGTCACTACCTGAAAAACAGACCAATTGGACCCACTTCCGGGGATAGAAGTCCCTGTGTGAAGACACCAAGGCTCTGCATTCTGAGTTTACAGCTCTCACTGGGGATGCTACCATCATAACGGAACATCCAGCCCATGTGCACCAGGCAACTCTGCAGAGACAGGTCTCCCCTGCGCCAGGCAGGAAAAGCACCTCACTGAAACTGGAGTCACAGTCATGAGTGTCCCCTTGGAAATGAGAAAGAGCCACAAGCTTCAAGCACAACAAACACACGGGATAACGTCCCCATGGTATCAAAGAGTGGTCATCCCAGAGCTTAATTTTGCATTGAAGTTGGGATTATCTTTCTAGATACAGGAACTGCTTCAGAGGCAGAGACCTAAAGCAGCTTCCCTACTCCACAGGCAAATTAAAACAAACAAAGAGTAATTCCAGCAAAAGTAAACATTCTTCATCTCTCCCCCTCACATATATACTCAAAGCACTTGGCCCTACATCCAGCCCCCTCCCTGCTGTGGTGCAGGTCAAATTCCACAAGTACTTTCCATCTCCCACTGGCAAAGCCACATCACAGAAGTAACTTCGTGCTACATCTGCAGTCTGAGGTCCCTGATTCATCTTGGACCTTACACTTATCTTTTCACCTGTAACCACATCTGAAGCCGTAACACTTCTGATAATCCTTGCCAACTATGACGCAGAGCCACAGCTTCCATGGACAGAGCAGCTACCCAGCCACCCCTGAAGAATCCAGGATGCTGCCAGCACTACAGTCTTGTAAGGATCGTTTTCAGCATCCATGGTTGCCTCCGTGGTATCTCACTGGCTTGGGCAGTTAGTTCCTTGGCCTTTGGAAATTATAATTTTCCATGTCTCCCCAGGACAGAAGCTGGACAGGACTGTGGAACCCTGGGATCTGGTTGGAACCCTGGCTGCACTAGCACAGTGAGGCCTACTGGAGCAGGTACCAAGTCAGCACCAGGCAGAGCCAGGCACTGCCCTTCCATCCTACCAACTTTCCAAACTCTGCTAACTTATTTATTCATTTGATAACAACTTTGTGGTCAGGAGAACAGTCGGCTCATATCCTCAAATACTATCACTGGAAAACTAAGAAGTTTCTTTCTAATTAAATGACACCAGATCATTAGAACAGTATTTCTTCTGTGAGCTTAATATCAGCCTTTTATGTGCATTATTATGCTTCCATAATAAAATTAGGAAGATCACTTTAATACTCATTAGACACTCACTATGTGCCAGGCCCTATCCTAAGCATTTCAACAGACTTCTCCATTGGGTCATCCTGACAGTCTGCGAAGTGGATAATCTACCTTTGGAAGCACAGAGAGGGCAGGAATTTGCCAGAGTTTACACAGCAGAAAGCTGAGGTGAGCACTCAACCCCGACAGCCTGAATCCACATATCTGCCCTCTGTGTGAGCCATTTCCTTTTATTGTTAACTCTTCTATTTTTTAAAAGAATTTTTAAATTATATAACCTTAGGTTAAAAATACCAAGTGGGCCAGAGCAGTGGCTTGACAGTCAAAAGCGCTGGCTGCTTTTCCAGAGGACCAAGTTCAAGTTTCAGCTGTTAACTCCAGTCTCAGAGGATCCCACCTCCTCTTCTGGCCTCCTTGGGTAATGTACAAACATGGCGCACAGATATATATGCAGGAAAAACACACACACACATAATTTTTTAAAAAACTGTTTTGAGAAAGTGCATGAGCTTCCTGTTTGCAGCAGACTGCATTTATATCAAGGTTAATGCATAAAAAGCACCTTGGTTCTTTAACAGGACAGCAACTTCTTTACAAGTCACCAGTTTAAATGGCTAATTTCAAACATGTAGGTCACATTTTTAATATTTTCCAAAGCCTGGGGGATCTAACTCTGTTAGTGTAATAACATAAAAGACAACTAATCTACTACCTTCTGTAAAACACTGGTGACAATGCACCATGCTGGGACTGCCTGCATACAATGGGGACTGAGCTCCATGATGGTCTGCAAGGGCTTCCCATGAGTGCTGCCCACTGTCCGGAGGGTGCCCAACCCAAACAGCTGAGAGTGCTTTACCTCTGCCACCTCCGCACCAATGTAGCCAAGTGTGCCCTTTCCACTGCTAGGAAAAGACAGTTTTCCTGTAAGTCAGAAACCTCATTCAATGCCTGCACATGACTGTGCCTAAGCAAACTGCATTTAAGGCTGGCTGTCAGGAGGTGCCAGCACTTCTAGGCTGTGTGACACCCAGATGGAGCAAGGCTCACTGCTCCTGAGCATCCAGAGCTTGGACTGAGGATAAGAAAGGGGGCTTCAAACGGGGGAAGGCCTCTTTTCTGTAAGCTCTGGCTCATTCCAGACACGGGAGAGAGGCTCTAAATGTCCTGGAACTGAGCACACCACAGAGCGAACAGCTGCTGGGACACTGTGGCTCTGTTTCTAGCTGTTTGTTTATGTTGCTGCCATTTAATTTCTGACTCTAGGTGTCCTTAATATTGAGTATCTTTAAGAAGCCTGTACAGGAGTCCCTGCATCTCTAGACCTTCTGACAGGCTGGTACATAGGCGACAGGGGCAGGCTACACCTACATCTGCCAACATGCATGCACACTTGGCCCTGAACACTACTCATCCCACAGAAGGCTCATGTTTGCTGCCTAATTCTTGGAAGGGGTGAAAGAGCAGATCCGCCCCATCCTGAGCCAGGCTGATGAAGTTAATGTTCTCCTTAGATGTGGGCCCAGGCTGGCAATCCACTACTCAAGGCTATTACAGCAGCCTGACTAGACAAGATGAACAGGCTAGTGATAAGAGGAAAAACAAAAAACAGAAAAACAAATGTATTGACCGAGTTCAGGAACCGATGAGGTCGTTTACCATGAATCACTGGGCCCTGCTGAAAGAGAAGCATATGTTTGCAGTGCTGGCCCTTGCTAGCACATGTCAAGTGAATTACACAGTGATAACACAACACACGAGTCTTACAAAGCTAAGAGGCACAAGTTAAGTCCGTGCAGATGTTTGCCTTTGTTGCTCTGACAAAACAATGACCAAAACCAACTTGGAGGAAGGGGTTCATTTCAGCTCACAGGTTAGAGTCTATCACGGAAGGAAGCCAGGGCAGGAGTTCAAGGCAAGAACCTAATCAGAGACCGTGGAAGACTATTGCCTAGTTACTCTCTTCCCCTGGTTTCTTATCTAGCCCAGGCCCACCTGCATAGGATGATACCACCCAGAGTGGGCTGGGGCTCCGATTCAGATAGCAATCAAGAAAATGTCTCACAGACCAACCTGATCCAGGCACTTCCTCAAATGAGATTCCCTCTTCCCAGCTCGTTGCCAAGCTGGCAACCAAGATTAGCCACCACGCGGATGCACTGGAATAAGATACATTCTTGTCAGTAGTATTAGAATAGACAAGCAACGCTACTGTCCAGAAGCGATCGATCCTCCAATCAACACTCATTTCTTTGTAGGCGGTTGAATACACCAACACCAACTCCAACAGCTCAAAGGTAAAACAAGCACAAAACATATGTAAATAAACAAGCAGGAAAAACTAACAACAGCTAACAAATGAATTCCACTGCTGGTTCTGGGCCTAGGCACCTCCAGTGGCACAAAGTCTGTCTGCAGGAGCAGACAGACAAAGCCAGCCTGCGAGGTGCTACAGGCAGGTTCAAGAACTCTGACCATGAGAAAGATCTGTACTGACTTGCTGCAATCCTGGGAAGAAAGTGCCATACAAAACTAATCAATGGACGTCTCTCAAAACTATGCAGTGCTCCCAGCTTTGCACAGAACACCTTAGTGAATCCCCACTGTCACCACTGCAGCTACACATTTGCAGATGAGAACACTGGGGCTCAGAAAGTGAGTTGTATGCCCATGAAGAAAACACCACATAGTAAGAGTCAAGCCGGCCTCAAGAATACAAGCTCTTACTCAGTAAAGTGTAAATAAGATCATTCACCTGGCATAGGTCCACAAGTGTGAATGCTAAGCATCTGTGATCCAAACCAAAGTCTTTAGATGGAAGTTAACAATGACTCAGTGCCACATATACTTTTGGGGCACAGAACCCACACCACTGGTAAAGCTAAAAACAGAGATTTGTACACACAAGGTCACATGCTTTGTAAGATGCTAGGGATTGCTTAGTATTAAGCAGTAGTATTTAGAATGGGCAGGAATTGGAAAGCAGTCTCGGTGTTACAGTAAAAAAAAAAAGCAAAATAGGCTAAAATGAAACTAAAATGGGTAAAAAAAAATCAAATTTTATTACTAGCATTTTCGCTAGTAGAATACAAAATTCCTAACACAATGTAATATGTTTGCAGGTCTCCTTCAAGATATGTCATTGTATCCCAAGAAACACTAGCAGTATGGAATAGTCACCAGCAATAACAAGCAGCCCTCGCGTAAAGCCACAGAGGAAAAGATGGCAGGATCCGTGATGCGGCAGGAAGCATGACGCGGCAGGGACCATCACCAGCATGTTCTAACCAGCAGTGTGGGGAGGTACATGCTACCAAACTAGTGTGTTATGGTCATTTTTTTAACTTAAAAAAATTAGAAAGATTTGGGATTGCAAAAGTAAAAGCCAACATGACAAACCTCAAACCACCTAGAGCAGAGCTGCAGAATGTCTTGGCAATTGGTCTGCATTCACTTCTCTGATCTTTGCTAAGTGGGGTCTTCTAGGTGCCTTCTAAATTACGGGGGTAAAAAATAAATACTCTAACCACTACGCCATCTCGCCAGCACAGGAACAGACACTATAAAAGAGGTTTTCTAGGTACTATATTTAACATGATCATTTTTAAGACTACAAAAGGAAATGAAAACCACTCTACCTGCCGGTTGAAGATCAATGAGTGAGGACGGATGATGTAAGGCAGGATGTGTTTAATTACCTAAGATGTCTCCTTCACGTTGGTCAGAAGAAATAAAACACAGCACATTGACTGGTGCCACAGACAAGTCAATGAAGTCCGATTATCATCAAACTAAAATATAACACTCAGTTTAATTTATCCATTAAAAAATAATTAGCGGAAACAAAGTGACAAAGGAATCAATTCCTAGTTTGGATTATAAAAACTCGTCACTGCTTCTACTGTGTTCCCTCACACTTTCTGGGACTGTGGTAGGTAAGCATTATAAACGGTTATTTGTCCCCTAAGCTTTCCGAGACTCTGCAGGGTAGATGAACCCGTGTTTCCATGCTGAGAATACCCCATGATCTCCGAGAAAACAAGAGATAAGGGAGTGCCCAACAGCCAGTGTCAATGGGGCACAGTGGCATCTGCCACTGCTAGCTTGGACAAAGACTCAATTTCAAAAGCACTGGGCAGCATGTTCCCTAGGTCATAGACTATCTCCTTTGGGGTATAGACAATTTGTCTATTGTCCTGAATGCCATGATTTATTGGTCCGTCAAAAACAAGCTCTTCTCAGACGCCAAAATGTCCAGTCCACCTGGGCCATGTGGGATTCAAAGAAAAATCACCCTGATAACTGGCAACAGCAGCCCACGTTGGGTTTCTGCCCGGCCAGGCTGGGGAGGCCTCTGTGGCTCCCCAGGCTGCTCAGAGCCCGCTTTCTCAACAGCAGCTCTGTTGGGTAAAGTCAATAGAAACAGTCTCTAGATTTTGTGTCTTTTTCTTTTTTCTCTTCTATCAAGTACACGCCGTGCCTCCTAAATACTCTGGGACTTGTGGCCTTCAAAGGAGGATATAAAGTTGGGTGGGTAGAGAAGGAGGTAAGATCTGGGAGGGGGAGGAGGAGTGAATTGTACAAAATTCTCAGAGAACAAGTAAATAATTGAGGGGAGCAGTCAACAGAGAGGCGCATTAAACACTGCCGGCTCTCCCGCTCCACAAGGATTTGAGGCCAAACTGCACTTTAGCTGTGCTGCCTCAGACTGTCAGTCCTGACTCACGCGCCAGGCCCTTGTCGGCCTGGCCAGCACCTTCTCCAGGCAGAAATCCAGAGGTGAGTTTCACAGTCTTCCTTACACAAACGTTAGTAAGATGATCAGATATCCTCCCCGGATGGAGCCAGAAACAGACACAATGGGAGGAGGCCTGAGGGAGCCTGCTCACAAATGTTTACAAGCCCTCCCCCACTTATTTTAACTGGATAGCCTTTATAGAATCTTTTCAAATCAATTCCATTTTTCAGACACAGTTCTATCCATACTCCTATCTTCAAACAATACACTGGTAATAAAAGTGCAGCTGATATAAACACATGTGAAACAAACACAGCTAACTCCCGCATAAGCATGGCACTCAGCTGGTGAGACAGTGGGCTGTGGAGAGCAGCTGATCTCCTCCACTATCAGCCAGAGTCATCTAGACAGTTAACTGAGTTTTTGTTTGTTTGGGGTGTGCATGTGTGTGTGTTTGTGTGAAATAGTCATGAACAGAAATAGGAGAAATTAGAGATAGATGAGAGGGAGGGGACGGGATTTCTCCCTTCCTTTTCATCTAGGAAGTGCCCTGTAAATTCTTGTTTCGTGGTCCTCCTGCTCACAGGGAACACACAGGGAGCGGCTGGGAGAAGGCCAGCTGGGGCTGCTCCGAATTCCACCTCACCAGTGTTGAACAACAACAAACTTTCCTCAGGCCACAGTAGGCAATGCTCCATCTGCACCTCCGACCACAAATCTAAGTAAGCACTGTCACACTTTTCTTCAACCAAATACCAGGGTCCACCTCTTGTCCTATTGTGGATTTTGACAGTCGAAAGTGGGATGAACACCGTACAAATACATTACCAGAAATGCTTTTTCTAAAGTTACCCCAAACTAAATCCAAATATAATATGGAAATTAAAAAATAAAGCCCTGCTGTAACAAGCCCATTTCCTGGCCATCATCAAACTTGCACCCTGGCCAGACAGGGTTCGCTGTCCGGTTTCTGCCAGCTCTTCCTGTGGTGTGGAATGAATAGCTCTTTCTTCAGGAATGCCTGCAATTCTTACCCGCTAATCACCCCCAGCTCTTCCTCAGAAACTCCGGCTGTTTTTATTGGCTAGAATTTAAACTTTGGGCAGGTATGGCAACCCACCCTGCACGCCTGAGACACACAGGCATGTCTGAGCACATGTCTCCATTCACTGGGAGGAGGAGAACGCTCCACGTGAGGCCAGGCTGTGCACAGTGCCCCCCGGTTCAACCTCTGGCTCCCTTGGAACCATGGCCCAAGCTCCTGAGGAGCAGTAGTTGTCTTTCAAAGTGAAGCTAGGAGGAAGCAAAACCAAGGACAGAACCAGCAATTTTAAAATAAATTTTAAGAGCTGTCATCTCCCAAAAGTGACATTTATTACAAGTACATTTAAAAATATATCTTGGCATACAAAACTACTCAAATCATCACTTCGTAACTGTTTTTACTTTTTAAGATAACAATATTATATTTTTATCCAGAAAATCAGTTTGTTCTTTCTATACACATAATTGATTTCTGTGCACTGTGTTCAAATCCTAATTATGTCAAGTGAACTACATTCAAAAGAATAAAGGTGGTTAGAGGAAAGGGGGTTAACTCCATTTTTTTAATGTAGTTAAGGGTTATAAAGACTATCCCACATTTGGTTATTTTACACAAATAATGTTACTAATAACTTACTTGACAATAAAGATAATGATCTCAAAAATACATTTGGACCTGGCAATGGTGGCACATGCCTTTAACCCCAGTACTCAGGAGGCAGAGGCAGGAGGATCTCTGTGATTTTTGAAGCCAGCCTGGTCTACAGAGCTAGTTTCAAGACAGCCAGGGCTACTCAGAAAAACTTTGTCTCAAAAAACAAAAACAAAAACACAGCTGTATATTTCCAGATACTATGTATTACATTTCTTTGTACTTACCCCCCCTCCACCCACACACATACAGACACTAAACTTCTATCATTCAGCCAGTAGTTTACTGATCAAATTTCCCACTGGAAGGCATCCCAGAATAAATCAGT
The DNA here is from genome assembly GCA_004026605.1 of Ondatra zibethicus. Taxonomy (NCBI): domain Eukaryota; kingdom Metazoa; phylum Chordata; class Mammalia; order Rodentia; family Cricetidae; genus Ondatra; species Ondatra zibethicus. The sequence continues at coordinate 19,997 of PVIU01000480.1, read as the reverse complement.
AGAATTTTGACCTCTTAAAATGTGGTGAAAATCACCAACACTCTGTGCGTGTCCTCCTTACAGACTTGAAGTGAAAACCTGCAGAGAGTGGGATGAGGCTCTCCAAGGTTCGCCAGAAGCCCAGGAAGGCTGCGGAAGGTGTGAATTCTAAAAGAGCCCCAGCTCAGATACCACCAGTGCACGGGTGGGCAAAGATCAGACTAGGTATCACAAACCTGCCTCTTGGGGCTTGGAAGAAACAGAAGCAGTTGCTACCATCCTGTGTCCTAACTGGGCACCTTATATAAGCAAAAACAATACACTGCATCAACTACTTTATTTTTGTTTATATTTCACTGAGAAATTTTCCCTCATAGTTCCAATTTTAACATAAAAATAAAAAAAGAAAGACCCAGCCTATGTCTTAGACCGAAGCTGCTAATATGTGTGCAGATTTAGCCAAAATGGGATAAAAAAGATTGAATAACAAACTTCTAAACAATGGAACTTAAATTTTCATACATAATAGAGCATAACAGAGTATTTAACCAGCAAGGCAGATCTCAGCAAATGCTTGTCTGAATATTTTACACTTACAGTATATATGAATAAACAGTTCATTGTTCGTGTATTAACTACTATACGAACATGTTCTTTTACATATTAGTTCCCAGTAGGGGCAAGTTTACAGCAGACCCCTTATGTTAGTACATTTAGAGTTCACTTTTCAGAAAACAGGTTTTCTACCAGGTACACTTACAAGCATGTGTAACTGTTCCTTTAAGCATTCTGCAGACTCGAAGTCTTAGACATTACTGCTGAGTTTTTAAATCAAATATTTGGGATGATGTTTCTTTTTCAGTCAGTATAAGTTCATCTAACTCTTCCCTTTAAGGAAATTACTCTATCACTACAAATTAGTATTGTCCAACTAGAATCTATAGTTACTGAAAAACAAACAAACTATCAAAAGGTTATTCTGACTTGTTGTTGTTGTTGTGTTTGTTTCGGGGGGTATGAGGAGTCTTCAAAGGCTCTGCCTACTCCTTCAAGTGCCATGGCTACAGGTAGCCATTCGTAAACTTCAGCAATTCCCAAAACGTAAAGAAAGAGCCAAGTTCTCAGGCTTATGAGGTCTGTAGTGGGGAGAAAGAGATTACAGAAGAGAGGATCGGACTAAGGAAGGAAGGGAGCATGGAATGGCAAAATGTAATAGGACTTCTTACCAAGTGTGTATCACTTTTTAATTTAAAAACATCAAACACAGAGAAGTTGAATTGTTACTTAACTAAGAGCTTCATTGCCTAGCATTCATGGGTGCTAGAAGATAACTTTATACACTACTGGAAGGGAAATGCAATTATCAATATCACCCTCTACATACCTTGCAACCTACAACAGTGACCTGACTCCAAAATACACTGCTGCAACAGCAACACAATGTTATAGGAGAAATTCTTCACCTTTTTATTAGATTTAAGGTCCACTCTCTGAGATGGAACCCATACCTGACACTGCTGTGGGATAATGCTTATGTACCCTGTAAAGATTTGTCATTCGTATTGGTTTAATAAAACGATGATTGGCCAGTAGCCAGGCAGGAAGTATAGGCAGGTCAACCAGAGTAGGAGAATTCTGAGAAGAGGAAAGGTAGAGACACAGTCACCAGTCAGATGCAGAGGAAGCCTGATGAGAATGCCTCACTGATAAAAGCTACAAAGTCACGTGGATAAACATAAGAATTATGGGTTAATTTAAGAGCTAGTAATAGTAAGCCTGAGCTAATAGGCCAAAAGTTTGTAATTAATATAAGCCTCTGTGTTTCTTTGGGACTGAATGGCTGTAGGATTGGGTGGGACAGAAACTTCTGTCTACATGACATTGCTAAAGTAACCAAGAACCTGAGACTAGAAATGTCATAGGCCTAGGAAGAAACCTACTACTATTATTCTGCTAAAGCAGTGGTTCTCAACTTTCCTGATGCTGTGACCCTTTAATACAGTTCCTAATGTTGTGATGACACCAAACCATAAAATTATTTTGTTGCTACTTCATAACTGTAATTTTGCTACCATTACAAATTGATCGTAATGTAAATATCTGATATGCATTATACCTGATATGCGACCCCTGTGAAAGAGTCTTTCAACCCCCAGGAAGTTACAACCCACAGGTTGAGAACTGTTGTGCAATAGGAATGCAGCAATAAAAACAACTAATGGCATTCCTATATTGAGAGCAATGTCTCACTCAACCCTCATGAAAGAATTCTTGCAGCTAATGAGAGTTAACAGAGACCCACCAATGGGCAAAGGGCAGAAAATAAGAAATATTAGAGCATTCGGTGTAAAATGGAATGTTTTCATCAAACCTGTCCTACAGAGGCTCGGGGATCTATGCGGAAGAGGAGGCAGAAAGACTCTAAGAGCCAGAGGAGATAAATGACTCCAAGGAAACAGCATCTTCCAGACACAACAGAACAGTGAAACCTCTGAGTGGGTTTCACCTAGCAAAACCTCTGATAAATGCCTGGACACCATGGTCAGGTGACTCATGTGGGCTATGGCAAAGCTTGCACAAATGGGATGGGTCTTCACTAGGGAAAGCTGGGCATCCCCAGGCTGTCTGACTTCACTCAACAATCACCTCTGTCTCAACCTCCCCAAATTCATAGGCTATAAAACTTTGCTTTCAGCAGACAGGGTGGAGGTCAGAACACGGGGATGCAACCACCTGGTTTAGTTTCCTCTTCTGAAAATAGGTGGGTAACACACGTCTTAGAACCAGATGAAACAGCAAATGGCAGAGGGTTTTGTAAACTACCGTCCTTCTAATACATTTGGTTATTCATTTAAATACTTTCACCCACAGTGGATTGTTAAGCTTCAGCAAATTTACAGTTATGCAATTAACATTGCCATCCAGATTTTTGAATGCCTATGCACGTGAAAAACTTTATAGACAAATTAGATCCAGTAGTGTTTAACTAAGCACGGATGGTTCACAAATCATCAAAGATTCAGACAGCTCTACTACCCAACTATGAACAGACAGCATTTATAGAGTAGAGGTTGCAGATAAGGGATGGTCTTATTTGAACTGGGTCTGACCAGCCACCTCTGATTGACTGAAACTTGAGTGCTATGATTTGAGTGAGACACCCTCCTTGTTGCAAGTCTACTCAATTAGATTTGCTATTTAAGGAGGCCAATATGGAGGCATCCTCATGTAAGACCAGTATGGAGGCGTAATATAAGACCAGTATGGAGGCATTATCATGAAAGACCAGTATGGGGGCATAATATAAGACCAGTATGGAGGCATTATCATGAAAGACCAGTATGGAGGCGTCCTCATATCAAAGATGGTTTAACAAGCCCTCCTCCAACGCCCCCCACCCCAGTGATCCTTTATAGTCAAACCCCTCCCCCACTCCTAGCCCTAAGTTACCAATGATCTGCTTGTTTCCCCAGTTTTGTCTGCCACATACACAGGACCATAAAGCACACAGTATTCTGGTCTGTCTTCTGTCCCTGGACATAATGCTGAGGTTTGCCATGCCTGGCACAAGTCTGAAGCTCCTTCCTTGCTGCTGAAGAGTTTTTAATGCCATCGCTCCGATCTACCACCTTTGCTTCTCCCCTCCACCTGATGGCTATTTTGACTGGTTCTGCTCCGGCTGTCGAGAGCTGTGCTGCTGCATGTCTTTGCACTTCCACCAAAGCAGAGATAGGAGAGGAACGGCTGCTCATGTATGAACGGCTTTCCAAAGTGATTACAATTCCACGTTTCACCAGCAAGTTACCCGATCCTTTCTCTACATTCTCTGTGAACACTTGACACTGGAGCTTTGTTCTATGTTCATTCTGTGAACACCAGAAATGGAGTAACAGGAGGCCTTGGAGACACCCACAGGAAGAAACTTCTGAGGCTAAGAAAAATCTATGGACTCTGACTACATGTTGAGTTCACAGAATGCAAAGTCATTGAGACTTACAGCCAAAAAAGTGGATCCATTAAGCTATATGTTCGTTGTGTAGTCATTTGGGGGTGGGGGCTTAAGACAGGATGTTTACAAGGTTAAACAACAGGTCTAAGGGGAAGTGAAAGACTGAAGAAAAGCTCTTTATGACAGGAAGTAAACCTGTCAGCTTCAGGAAGTTCCTGAAAGTGACCAGACTCACTAGATCCCACCTTTCTAGGAGTATGTAAACAGTAAAGTCAGCTGGGAACCATTCCCAGAAAAGCCAAGCTGGAAAGAAGACTCCATGACAAGGCAAGTTGCCTGAAAGAGGCTCAGACCAACATAATCACCTGGACAAGACACTGTCCAACCCATTAAGCTGCCGGCGGGCTCTGCAGTGTGCTCCAGATTTCTAGCATTGGTGGACGGTCACCCATGCTAGGGTTGACTTTGGTGAGACAGCTGTCTTGAGTCACCTTTTGCCCTGTGAGTAACCCTCACCTATATTCTTTCAAGTGACTCCAATAAAACTCAATGGTTTACCAAGTCAGACATTGATGGTATTTGTATTCTGGTCTACATCAGTTCCCCATCTTGGGTGAGTATAGTTTTGCCTCCCCAAGAAAAAAGTGTCACACAACAACTTTTGGTTGAATGAGGGTTTTTCTATTTGTTTGTTTTTACGTCTTTTTCTAAAGATAACTTCCAGAAAACTAATACAGGCTGTGTTTTTAACAACATGGTATCCAAATAATAATGGAGGGTATTATACAATTCTTCATTACTTAGAGGTAGTCACTATAGCTGGAAGGTTCCTTTAACCACTTCCCCCTTTTTGAGACAGGGTCTCACTATGTAACCCTGGCTCTCCTCAAATTCACAAATCCACCTGTCTGTGCATCCCGAGTACTGGGAGAGTCCCAACCTTTTCAGGGGCTTCCACCTCTACTTTCAGCCTGTGAGCACTCCAGACACATGAGCAATCTCCATTCTGAACAAGTGGAGTGAAGACACATTTGCTTCCTTCAAATGCTAAGAGGCAGTTGGTGGGGTAGGTGCTTCTGAATCCAACAGAGAGCTGCTTCATTACGCCAATGAATTCTCAATTCCTGTTCCTGTCTATCAAGTATTATCTTCCAGAGACTCTCCAGCTCACCAAAGGCAGCCAAGGACAGTGCGAGGAGACACTCTGTCACTTTGTCCACACCCCCCACGGCTCAGGCTAATGGCACACACACTTCCTGCAGCTGCAATGACACAAGGAGGCCCTTTGGACTTTTCTGGCAGTAGCTGATGACTTAGGACAACACACCTCTGCACCTTCCTCTCTGGACCCTTCCTTTTCTACCACAAACATCTACCCCTATCTCTACTCCTGCCACAGCAAATACAGAGAACAAGAAAAGGAACTTAAAAGTGAGTGTGAGAATGAGGGGGGACACCACAGCCCCCAGCTGCCTATCAAGCCTGACAAATTCCCCCCACACATCACTTCTAACACACAATACGTACATGGCAGCAGAGCATGTGATCACCAGAATGTCCCTTTGTGTCCTTAGGATCTCCAAGGTACAGCACTGAGGTGGGGAGGCAAAATGCCTTGCCTTGGGGTAGGGCATGGCACTACTCTACTACTCTACCTTTAGGCTCCCTGTTACTTTGTAGTCATTATCCTGGTTTTGTGCCTGAAAATTCAGGATGGCAAGTCACCAGGGAGAGCACTAAGTACCTGACAGCACAGAACCCACAACCCTCTTTTAGGAAGGGCCCTTTGTTAGACCCGCTCTAGCATTCACATTTTAATTACTGGACAGATAGAGATATTTCACTGTACACAGCAAGTGCTCCATGCCACCGGTGGCCTTACACTGGCCATCAAATCTACCTGCTCACAATATTCTATGGTTAAGCTACCACAAATCATGAAGACCCAGACAACCTGCAGAAGAGCAGGGTCACATTTCCAACAGCCTCGGGCACAGTCGTTGGAAAGCTACTCAGTGAACTATTGTTCTTGAAGAAAATGTTAGAATTTGGGAAAGAAATGATCCCATTACAGTAGAAGAGAACAAAATAGTAAAATCTGTCAACAGCCTTTAGAGAGAAGGCAAGAGGGTATGGTTCACATGTGACCCAGGCACCTGGAGGCCGAAGCAGGGCTGCTGAGTCTGAAGCTGACTGGGCAGTTCCATGACAACCTGGGCTATAAAGTCAGATTCTGTCTTTGAAAACAAACAACAGCAAAAACAGGAATGCGCGGTGGTCTGAATGAGAAATGTTCCCTCATCATCTCATCTGCAGAGAAATACACCAAGGATGCAGGCCACCCTGACCCTAAGGCACAGCCGTTCATTCTGGCCATTCCACAGCTTCCCATCCTAGCTGCATTCTCTCCTCCAGGTCTGTCTGAACTCTGTCTGATCGCGTCTAACAGAAGTGATCTAGTCTCTCTACTTCTCCTTCGAGTTGGCATGGGGCAGCATTCTACCAAGGCTACTGTGGTAGTCTGAATGTAATTTGACCCACATAATCTCATACAAAGTGGCACTATTAGGAGGTGTGGCCTTGTTGGAGGAAGTGTGTAACTGTGGAGCCAGGCTTTGAGATCTCTTTTGCTCAAGATAGCACTCAGTGTTTCAGTCCATTTCCTGTTGCCAGCACCATGTCTGCCTGCACGCTGCCATGCTTCTCACCACAATGATAATGGATTGTACCTGTGAAATTGTAAACAAGCTACCACAATTTGCTTTTCTTCATGAGAGTTGCCATGGTCATAGTTGCCTCTTCACAGCAAAAGAAACTCTAACTAAGACAGCTACTCCTAGGGAATGGTCTGGCCCAAGATGAAGTACGCCTCTGGATACCAACTGGAAATCACTGTCACGAGGTCAGCAGGGCTTTAGTAAATTCACTCTAGGCAAAGAAGAAGGAGCAGGAAACATAAGACAAAATGGCCATGAGGACACCAAATGCCAAGGGCCCAGCAAGCTGCTCTGGTATCAACTGACTAAGCCCAGAGTAGCTTCTGGGGGTAGAAATGGTCCTCAACAACAGTGTCTTAGTTCCTGAGGTGGGAGCTGCTTCTACTATTTGAAAGCAGCTCATCCCTGAAATTGTTAAACAATAAGCTTATTAAATCATTCAAAGAAGAATAATATTTTCTTTGAAGCAAGATAAGACACCTAGTACCTTTCAAAAGCAAGGTGCCAGTCAAGAGATTGCTTGGCAATTCTTTCTTAATAATTTGATTTCTAAAGATACTGATTTTCCCCCCAAGGTGAAGGCAAATTCTATCATTATAAATAGCGCTCCACTGCCTTTTGTGCAGCATGAACATGAAACACTTGACCTGAGGTGCCTTCAAGAAAAGATGTCTGGGAATGAGCCATACTATTATGACTCAAATGGAGTTTGGTCTCATCAGAAGAAAGACTAAAATCCAGCTATGTTGGGCAGATACTTCCAGAGGTTTCCTGCCATTGTCCCAAGATGGAGGGTAGGATGCCAGGAGAGTTGACAGTGATCAGGTTACAAGTACAAGTGAAAGTGGCCTTGGGAGTTCATCCGTCCCCCTTCAGTAAATAGTGGGCATGAAGGAGCCCAGGGTTCCTACAGCCACAGTGTAACAAAAAGGTCCTCACACTGATGCTCAAGCTAGGACTGCAGTCACCCTAGAACGTGCCTAGCACACCAGCTTCTTCAGAACCCCAGCTCCTACTGTTCCAGCTCCATGGAAGTCTATGTTGTAACTTCCCTAGGCTGAGGTAAAATGTTGCCACCATAGATGAACTAACCCATTAAGTGAGAGGCTGTAAAGTTTATCTGAAATCTCTGTTCCTCCAAGTCTCAAATCACAAAGTTTGTAAAATCCTAGTTCAACTAAGTGCTAGGCAGAGAAAGTAGGACCCCTGGAGCAAGACTGTGAAGACAGGGCCTGAGGGAGGAAATATACACACAATGGGCTAGGTTGTAAAACATCACGTTAGGGGCCTGGAGAGATGGCTCAATGGCACTCTTCCAGAGGACCCAAGTTCAAGTCCCAGAATGCACATGGCAACTCACAACTGTTCCTAACTCCAGATCCAGGGGATATGACACCCTCACACAAACATACATGAAGGCCAAACAACAATGCACATAAAATAAGAAATATTTTTAATCATATTAGAAGGCAGAAGACAGCATTATCTAATTTTTAAGATACCCTATATACAAACGTTCATATTTACAGAAGCAACTCTAAAAGTATTTGTTTCCAAATTTGAAGATCATTGAATTGCAGAGTGTTTTCTTATTTTGTCAAAATTTCCATGATACATCTTAGAAGATATTACACCTCTCTCATGCCTACACAGTGCTCAAGCAGGGACACTGTTTAGGCTGCCATTACTGGGCCACTACTAAGCAGACAGAGACAGTGTTTTCCTCTATATCACAGGGTTTGCTTATAGTCTTACAACTGGGCTTCCATATCACCCTTTGGGAACTGTGGTGAAATGTCACCATGACGACTGCTACTCCCGGGAGTAGTAAGGTCTTCTGTCTTTAACCCAGGAGTCTCAGGTCTGATTGCCAGCAAGTGCAAGTGGACTGTCACCTCAGGAGGGAGGAGGCAGGGAGGAAAAGCTCAACCCAAACAGGTCTTGACATCTGAGGTGCTTATCACTGGCTAGAGAGAGGCTCCAGGCATGTACCAAAAGCCTTGATTATTGCTACACCTGCTTAAGAATGACTTCAAGTTCTCTTTAAAGACAAGAGAGAAAAGAGAAAGAAATAAAGACCAAGGGGACTCTCGTTGCTACAAGGCAGTCTGGACCAGGCAATGGATATACTAATTCTCCCTGTAGCCCTGCTCTGAGTAGACTGCTGGACTAAAAGCTGAGGGCTGAGATGAAGATAGGACAGACAGGAAATATACACCACAATTACCCAGCAAGTGCAACAAGCCAGCACCAGGTGTTGAGGGTAGAAATGGGATGCAAAGCATGTTGGAGAGTTGAGGAAAGAGTCCCTGGCTTTCCATACACCAGCTAGCCACATACAAGACGACAGCTTCCTCCTGACAGGCCTGCCTCATGCAGAGAAGTCTTCAAATGATCAGCACAAAGTTGCCATTCAGCCAATACAACACTTCTCACAATTACAGAGACGTTACACAATGGATGCCAGGCATCTGTGACTGTGATCTACCAAGATCACAATGTTGTCACCTGAAACCATTAACACTTAATGCATAAGTGAACATACGTACACACATGGTGGAAAACTTCCTATAAGGACACATCTAAAAAATTATAAGACTATACAGGTTGAATCCAAATATGCTTGGGACAAGAATGTGAAATATTTCTATTTTTTCCAGATTTTGGAATATTGACATGTCTACAACGATGTCTTGGAGTGAGACGTCAGGTCTAAATGTGAAGATCATTCACGATGAAAGTGGATATTATTATATTATCATATCGCACCCCCGCACTTCAGTTTTGAATGTGAGCTGGCACATGATGACAGACATGGACTGTCCATCACAGAGTACTGCATCAACATGGAAAAGCATTTCACATTCAAGATTTCTGGGCTAGCATGTCCAGTCTGTACAGAATTCCTATTGAATGGATTGTATGTTATTTATCACTCTCAACTCCACCACCTCGACTCTAAGCACTCAGGCACATGCCTATTTAGTTCCGTAGAATCCCAAGAACATCATTCCTCTATTAAAATACTCATTTCACTCAAATACCAAACACCAAAAACTAAGTTTAGCTACAGATATCGTCATAGCAACCTAAGACTGAGTTTGAAAATGTAATAATGCTTAAGCTCACTCTTCTCTACCTTTCCCCAACGAGATACCAACAGAGCAGTGAAGAAACAAAAATAATTATACTCCTTTTTATACTGCCAATCGAAATCTGACTATCATCTGCCTTATTCCACCTAAGAGTCTAAAAAACAAGACCATAAACACAAGGAAAATCAAGCCACCCACTCACTCATATACATTTAGAGACCTGTGGCTCCATGCAGGAAAAGCATGGTTCAGGACAATGTACCACAAAGTACAAAGGCAACTCAAGTTTGTAAGGAATGCCAGTGAGTGGAGGCTCCGCCATGTTACTTCCTGGTTTTACAACAAACAAAATCTATGCTTGTCTCCCTGAACCCAGAGGGCTCACTTAAGTGCAGGTCTGAGACAATGCAAGAAAAGGGGAGACTGGCTACATGGTGAAGAGCTTAGACAGGCGGGGTCAGAGTCTGTACCCAGAACCTTGCAATGAGCCCTCACGGGACATGTTGTGGTTATATTCAGAAAGGTTTGCATCCTTAGCACCACTGTTATCACGAAATGAATTTGCAGGAGCTCTAAGAATGCGTATGAAGTGTTGGCACACATGCTCACATCAACTAATCACAAAACCATGTAGGAATAATTAAAAGATGTCCTTCCAACATGGCATACTCTACAGCTGAGGATGTAAAGTCCGAACAACAATAGGAGATCACCTCCTGGACTACTCACCTGCACAAGCAGTTTACAATGCATCTTATGCATGCCATACAGTGACTGACCTCTGGTTTTGGACCATAAGAAGGGGATGATAGCAAACAATACTCTATTGAAAAATACTGTCTAGACATGAACAGTCGACCAATTTTAGAATGCAGGTTACTATTCTTATAAAGAGACATATTTTAATGTCATCATAATTTATATAAACAGAATATAGGGCAATTATGATCAATTAGAAAAAAATGTAAATACCAGAGCTAGGGATGTAACTCAATGCATTTGCCTACAGTTCACAAGGCCCTGAGTTCACTGCAAAAATAAGTAAACAAAGTCTTCAAATAAGAAGTTAAACTTAGCCAGTAATGGTACACACCTTTAATCCCAGCACCTGAGAGGCAGAAGCAAGCAGATCTCTTTGAGTTGGAAGCTAGCCTGGTCTACAAAGAGAGTTCCAGGACAGTTAGGTTATTATAAAGAGAAAGCCTGTCTTGAACAAACAAAACAAAATAAACAAACAAAAGTTAAACTTAAAATAGTCCTTTCTGCACATATGTACCTAGGGGTAAACTTTTTCCTCAAGCAGAAAATAGAAGTAAAACACAATTGTATTATAAGCTGCTTATTTAGCCAGATGGTGGTGGCAACCACATAAAATCTCAACACTTGGGAGGCAGTGTCAGGTAGATCTCTGTGAGTTTGAGACCAGCCTGGTCTACAGAGTGAGTTCTAGGACAGGTTCAAAAGCTACACAGAGAGATCCTGTCTCAAATGGCACCCACCTCCAAAAAAAGCTGCTTGTTTGCCCCGTTACAGTGAGCATCGTGTCAATGTATGGATATGTTCCTCTCCTGCAGACACATCAATCCCTGAAGACGGCATCCCAGTCACATCAAAGATGCAGCAGAACAAGGACCTCAAAAGTGCCACCTAGAGAAGCTGCACAGGAAGATGGCTTTCAGAAAAATCTCCTTCCTAATCAGAGCGGTTACTGACAGGTTTTTCGGTACCTGCTAGCAGGCTCCATTTTACCCTCCTCACCAGCAGAAAGCTAGGAAGATTTCAAAAAGTATAGGTCTCCAAAAAACCTACAAGCTGTTGAGAAGCTCAGTGATGTATTTAGCATTTCCTCCTTGGGGATAATCAATATTTTATCTTGAGTAAACTGAGTTTTACAAGAGGATCGCTTTTGACTTGTACATGATCACAAAAGCCAACCAAGACAGAATGGGACACATGCCTGGAACCCCAACACTCAGGAGGCTGAAGCAAGAGGAGTATTGCAGGTCTGGACCAGGCCGGGCCATACAGTGAGCTTGAGACCAGCTTGGACTGTACATCAAGACTCTCTTTAAAAACATAAAACAAAACAAAACCAGCAGCAATAATAATGATGATGACCAACCAATCAATGAACAGACCAATAAACCAACTACACTAGAGATGTGTTTTTAAAAAGGGCCATTCGAGTTTGGCTCTGAGGATAGGTGACAACCTCCCAGAACTCAGTTCAGTTAACAGAACCTCTATAAAGTGATTTGTTGCTAATCTGGTTGTTTAGAAGGTGCTTCAGACCAAGCTTGAGGCTTTGCGCTTGTTGTAAGCAGCAAACCCAGTCTTGTGTGCTCCCTTCCACTAAGTAGGCGTTCGGCTCTTCTGTCTTATTTAAAAGCGTTTAGGGGTTCTGGTTAGTGATCTGAGAAAGTGCAAGTTATATACTTTTTACCATGTGCCTTAGAGGCAGTTTAATTTGTTGTCCTAGTATAATAAACAATGACACTACTTCATTCATAAATATTTTGTACAACAAATTATTTGGAAGCCTACTTCAGATTTCCAAGAAGTCACTGACAAAATATCTTTTCTATTTAAATAAGATAAGGTATAAAATAATACTTTCTTCATCCTAGGGACATGTGACAAAATCCCCAGATGATACCTGAAGCCAAAAATGGCATGGAACACTATACACACACTGTGTTATACTAATAGTCGATCTTCTACCAGGATGGCTACTGAGTGGGTAAACAGGCAGCTAATATATTCACCACAGATACACTGCAAGAAAAGCTGATTCACATCCTGGGCAGAGCATGGGCAGCAGCATGAGCTCTCATCACGCAACCCAAAAAAACATAAACTGAAAACACAAATTATAGCTGGGTGGTGGGGGTGTGTGCCTTCAATCCTAGCACTGGGGAGAGGGGGCAGAGGCAGGGGGATTTCTGTGAGTTCAAGGCCAACCTGGTCTACATAGCGAGTTCCAAGATAGCTAGGACTACATAGTGAGACCCTGACTCAAAAAAAAGAAAAAAAGAATAAAAAAGGAAAGAGGAAGGAAGGAAGAAGGGAGAGAGGGACGGAGGGAGGGAGGGAAGGAAGGAAGGAAGAATTATTTGTTTTTGGATTTTCCTAGTTAACATTTTCAGACTGTAGCTGACCTCAGATAAGATACCTCCTGGTGCAGGGGAAGTGCTGTGTGTCACGAACACAAGCACTGTCTTCTGTAGTTATCATCTATCTCTTCTAGAGATCGGATACCTCGCTCTATCTGAACACCTACGTTTTCAGATTTTAGATGTGGTCACATGCCCCGTATATTGGAGGACAACGTTAGTGTGAGCTACAGATGAGCTACTTAAGGACGAATCAAAAAGCTAGTCAAGCATAATAAGGGCCTGGGACAGCAGAACCATTAGGTTCAGAAGCAAAACCTCCCTGGCTGGGGCTTGCTTCCAACATCTTGATGGCCCTTTGTGGTCTAGTCAGAATGAGGATTTCGATCATCTAAGGAGACATTATAATGACATTCTACATGTTAACAATATTAACATGCATTGACAGACTGCTACACCCATTCTAAAAAGTGATAAAAGAATATTCATCGTATGCATACTATAGGACATCGAGATACTTGTGGCTACTAATCTTTATTAATTCTTAAAAAATAATTTAAATGCTTGTGAATGTAAAATGTAACACACATACACATAAGAGCAAGCCAGATTCCAGGTATGCAATTGAAAGACTTGTTGGTCAAAAATCTGTAAGTACTTTGCTTCTGCTGCAGGTTACGAGACTCGTGGCATGGGTTGCTACAGAGATGAAAGTGTACTTCCAGCCGGTACCCCCTTCGGAGAACATGCTGTGCTAGTTCTTAACTATATATGTTCAATCTCAGGGGACAGATACTGTTAGCTAGTGAGAGGGAATCTCAGAAGCCCTTCTGTGGATATCATCTGATTGAATGACTGAATAGAGTTACCTACTTCCTTTTAAAAGCCATGGGTTTCCAATGACCACATGTGTGCAATTCTGTCCCCAGACACTTCTCCACATACTCACCAGCTGTTCACTTGCTCTAAGAAATCTTTAGACTTGGTAAGGTCTGCTAGAATGCAGCCAGATGTTTGCACAGGATTAGAAGACCACGTCACTGCCCTGAACGTCTGAGCAGGTCTTCACGTGAATGAAAAGAGGGCCGAGATAGTGAGATAACAAAGTGTTTACCTAAGGCTGTCTGTACCCAGATCATTCAACTGACAAGAAGTGGTGAGCTGCAAACCTCAGTGGACAAAGGTGCACGTGTCGGACAGAGCAAGACATGGTGTAAGCTTGTAATCCCAGCATGGAAGCGGCTTGGTGTTTATGGGTTTCTATTGCTGGGATAAAACACCCTCAGCAAAAGCAAGTTAGGGAGGAAAAGAGATTTTTCAGCTTATAATTCCACATCATAGCCATCACTGAGGGAAGTCCAGGCAGGAACTAGGGACAGAGAGCTGCTCAGTGTCTTGCTCCTCATGGCTTGCTTGGCCTGTGTTTTTAGTACCGAGGACCTTCAGCCCAGGATGCAGAGCCACACACCAAGGCAGAGAATAACCTGCATTTGGAAATTCAGGACCAGCACAGAAATACACAACACACAGAGAGAGACCCCATCTTAACATAAAATAAGAGACCAATGACAAAAGGAGCATGGGACTGCAGGGACACTGCAGAGACTGACAGAGCCAATCCACTGCTGCCACACCAAGCTGACTCAGACCGCTCACAGAAACAGGTTTCTCATACCCACTCATATTTTGTAAATGATCTTTTTTTGATTATTTAACAAGGAAGTATATCAAAACTGGTTTTTAAAATATTTGTATAAGTAGTTATACTGGTTTTGTTTTGTGTTTTGTTTTGTTTTGTTTTTTTTGTCAATAGGACACAAGCTAGCGTCACCTGGGAAGAAAGAACCCTAATTGAGAAAATACCCCCTTCAAATTGGTCTGTAGGAGATTTCTTTTATTGATAATGGATGTGGAAGGGCCCAGCCCACTATGGGCAAACCACGCCAGAGTGTTCCTGGGGTTGTGCTCCTCCACGTTCTGCTTCAGTCCCTGCTTCCAGGTTCCTGCCGGAAGCTCCTGCTCTGAAGTCCCCACACTGTGAGCTGAAAAATGGAAGAAACTGCTTCCTCCCCAAGTTGTTTCTGCTCGGTGTTGACCACAGCAGCATAAGCCAAACTAGAGAGCACTTGATTTGTACTGTCAACATTTTCCCTGTGCTTTTTCTGAATGTCTAAATTAGATTCTCTGTTATTAGCCAGACCTCCTGGTTCCAGCCAGCCTTAGCCCTGGCTTAGAACCCTAGGAGGGGTGTGAATTAGCGACAGCCAGTGAGGGATGAAGAAGCACCCCCTTTGGAACAGATTTTTCATACTTCTATTCCAAATGACCACCCACAGCTGACCAAACCTGACGTCTTCTCTCTTTCCACAGTCCTGCCGTATAAGTGGCTTATTGATCACAACAGGTCACAGTGTGTGGCATCCTGCTGTATAAGTGGCTTGTTGATCTTGACAGGTCACAGCATGTGACAATGCACACAAGAGCAGCTCCTCACTGCCTACAATCCCAAATGAGGTGTGGGCTTCTTAGAGTTTAAACTGGCTAGAGTGGAAACACCACACACACGCATGCATGCATGTACACACCCACACACATGCATGTATGCATGTACACACCCACACACATGCATGCATGTACACACCCACACACACCATCCACAAAAAACACAAAAAGGAGTTCACAGTTGCTCATATGTGAACTTAATGGGCTCATATAGTGACTTGGTCATGTGTGCAGTCCCAGGCGAGGACTAGCCAGAACCATCCCCCATGCACACACTCACAGTGTAAAAGAGAACCGCTATTCCATGTTGTCAGGATCACCTCCCCTGCCCCCAACTTAATTCTGTAGATACACTGTACTTGCCTGAGGTGAAGAAAAGTTTTCAAGTGCTGGAGAGATGGCTCAGTGGTTAAGAGCACTGGCTGCTCTTCCAGAAGTCCTGAGTTCAATTCCCAGCAACCACATGGTGGCTCACAACCATCTGTAATGAGATCTGGCGCCCTCTTCTGGTGTGTGGGCATACATGGAGGCAGAATGTTGTATACATAATAAATAAATCTTTAAAAAAAAGTTTTCAAACATCCCCATTTTGATTTTTCTGGGGTGCTCCAAAGCAGGTACACACCAGCATCCTCACAAGGCTTGGGCTTCAGATACACAATCTTAACATTACACACATTTTACAATAATACTACAGCATACTTAAAACTAAAAATAGAATTAAATATAATACAAAAGCAATGTGCCTTTGTAAGCCTTGCCAAACCACCAAATCGTCATTACTTCAAGGGAAAACTATGGCCAAACTTAAGATCTATAGTAAAACCCAGAGACCAACAGTAGGGAATTATTCGTGGAGAAACACTGTCACAACTGCTGTAGGTATTCAGTGTGCACAGCAGAACTCAGACCGGTGAACGTGTTCAGTCTCGCAGCATTTCAGCTTGAGCTACATCACCAGACCTCCCCACGACAAAAAGCACAAACTCCAGACAACATGGGATTTGGTCCATAAACCTGGAAACTGGCGAGGAATGAAAACACAACAGAACCAAAAGCTACAGCACCAGTGGGGCTGTTTCTCCTTTCCAGACTTATTTGTAGGTTAACAATAATGGGGTATGTAGAAAAGAGAAAATTAAGAAAGAAGGTTAAGCTAGGTGGTGGTTGTGGATGCCTTTGATCCCAGCACTTAGAGACAGAGGCAGGCAGATCTCAGAGTTCCAGGCCAGTCTGGTACAGAGAAAGTTCCAGGATAGCCAAGGCTATACAAAGAAATCCTGTCTCAAAAAAAGACACCAAACAAACAAAAACAGAAAGAAAGAACATAAAAAACTGGAAATGCTTTTCATATCATCAAAGAAAATAACGGAGTGGGTCTGATTTCAAGAGCTACACAAAAAATCAAAGTATTTATTTGCACTCTTGCCTGCCACTTTGAAAATTAGTGAGTTAAGCTAAGTGGTTCAAAGTGAGACAGCGAAGTGAAACCATCCCCTAAGTATGAACTACTCAGCCAGCTCTGTATCCGCTTCCTTGAGTGTAAACTGCGATCACTATGTAATGAAAACGGAAGCAGCACTCTGGTGACCCTAAGATCACTTCCAATCACGCACTGCTCTCGGAACCCCATCATGTGAGTTTGTCCTTTCACAAAACACCTTTTAAAATTGGGAGGGGGTGTTGGCAACTTTTAGAATTAGAGCACTGGGACTTGTACAAAATTTGCATTTGTCAATCAAAGGTTTCGGGTTCCTGATGCTGTTCCAGTTCCAGGTAGCAAAAGAAAGGTATAATGGCAAAGAGGCAAAGGCAGACTCCAGCTCCTACTGGCAGAGGGGACTATGAGCCAGCTCAACCATGAACAAATGAAAATTCCAATGACAAAATACGCTGATCCCCGTAAGAGAGGCACCTGCCTTCCTGTTATTACTTCAGTAATTCCTTCCTCCTTCCTGAAGTCTCATCTCACCACGGTTTCTCCACCAAAGGTGTCACATTAGTGATCAGAAGCAAAGCCTCCAAAGTCAAACAGCTGACAAAACGACCACTTAAACCACTTAAAAAACAGGGCGCAGCATTAGTGTCACCTTCTCGGCAGTGGGAGTTCCATGCAGAACCCAGCGAAAACTCAACTGTAGATGCCAAAGCCCCTTACAAATGCTCACTGTGTTATCAATCTTAAAACTCCAAATAGGATGCGTAACTTACCCAGGCTGAGCTGCCTGGGCTGGTGGAGATGACTGTGCAAAGATCTTCAAAACACTGATTCACGGGTACACTCCGTGAGCCAGTGACAGCCCACATACCACACCATGGGGAACGAGTTGAATCAAACAAGCCCACAGCAAAATTTCATGATAACACATAGGAAGCAATAGTGCCTCAGAGTTCCAGCCATCAACAAAACAAAACCAGCTCCAACTGGCTTCCTAGGAGTCTTTACTCCCTTGTTACATGGGGGCTGGGTCTTAGATCTGAGTCCCTGTCAACAGTATGAGAGACATTTAGAATTAGGAGAGGGGTAGGAGGCATATAATTCGTTCCAGTACTCATCAATTAACTGTACCTGTAATAGGGACCAAAACTGTCACTCCTCCAAGCTCCTCATTCATCACCATGGGCTGCTCTGGCCAAGAATCTTTATCTTATAATTTTCCTGTATTTACAACTCTCAGTATTACTAAGCAGTTGTGTTCAGTCCATCGCGCCTGAGTATTACCAAACATTAATAAAAAACTTCAAATAAACATGGACTTATCCCCCATGAAAACAGGGCCTGACAAAGCCATGAGACATCACATAACACCTGTGTTAGGAAATAAGGGCTGTCTTAGCCAGAATTGAATGCAAACTCAAGGACTGTCAGGTAGAGCTGAGCCTGTTTGTCTCCCATCCGTGTCCTTCTCCCCACCCCATCCCTGGCCAGGCATCAACCAGAATGTTCCCATGGGGTACCAAGGATCCAGCCTTCTACTCAATTTCAAATGAGTCCAAATTTAGCCTGTGCTCTGGAACAAAGTGAAAAACTATCTTGAAGCATGTTTTTATAGTTCTTTAATATCCACTGGGTGACTCACAGTTATGTATCACAGAGGCCAGGTACTTTTATTTCTAAAAAAGGAATATGTTTGAGCATCGGGGAGGCCAGTGTGGAGGTTGAATGCTGGCAAGAAAAACATGGGCGAAGTTGGCTTCTCCAGCTCAGGCCAAGTGGTGTTAAGGACCAAGGGCTAGTTAAAAATGTCACACTTGATTGAGGTTGCAGTTTCTTTTCCAGTGGTCTCATGAATCTTGTCAGCATTTAAACACTACTCAATAGTGCTAATTAGGTCTGCCTCCTGAAACTATTTTACAAGTTATTCAAAACACCCTGGCACCAAGCTGCCTAGAAAAAATATTTTGAAACTATTTACTACGGCACAACCAAGAGTCAGTTCCCGCAGTTCTTCACAGATTGAGGACTTCAAAACAAAGAAAGTGTTCTGTGACTAGAGGTCGAGAAACTTCACACACACACACACACACACACACACACACACACACACACACACACACACACGAGAGAGAGAGAGAGAGAGAGAGAGAGAGAGAGAGAGAGAGAGAGAGCCTCCTATCTTCCTCTAATCGCCGGTCTGTCCAATCAGTGTTCAAAGATTACATGAAAGTTGGCTGCTTATTTTACCCATTTGGAGAAAGCAACCCATTTGGAAGAGAGGCAATCAGATCTGAGTCTCCAGCTAGGCTGTCTACAGAGGCATTGTTTCCTAACTCCCCAGTCTAGCTTGGTCTGCCAGAACATCCCAAGTACAGTATGCCAAATATAAACACACCACCAGAAGAAAGCAATCTAAAGAATTACAGACAAGTCTTATACACTGTCAAATAAACAGAAGACAATTCTGTCCCCTATTAAAAGTCCTAGCACAGCTACAACTGTTTAATACACACTCATGTTTTGAGCACAACAACATAATGATTCCGATAATAAATGCAAAGCTTAAGGCCTAAGCGGGACACGGCTCAGTGGCAGGGCGCTCAGTGCAGAGGCCCTCTTACCCACCACCTGTTTGTCTTTCCCAGGAACTGATCTTTTGGTCTTTCTGCATCCTCTGCTGAGTATTTGACATGGGATTGACAATATTCCCAAAATTTGTCCCAGGTTTTCGTGAGGAGAAATCTCTACAGGAGGGAAGGTAGCAAGTGAGTAGGGAACCCCCCACCAGGCCAATATGGCCTGGGAGCTCACTGACTCCCAAACTTGCTATCACTGCCCCACTGAGTAAAGAGGCTGAGTCAGGGCTGGCCCACTGGAAACAGGATATCCGCCCAACTCAAGGGCAGGTAGGTGGGTGCAGTCAAGGTCTTTGCAGGTCTCTGTTCCAATCTTTCCCAGTAGTCTTTAGGAGTCAAATGGAGTACATAAAACAGGAGCGTCACCTTCCTCCAGTCCAGCTCCAGCCCTCGATGTCAGAAACACTGGTAATGTGTAATTCACATTCTGCAGCCTTTGTGGAAGTGACCCCTGTGTCCTCTGATTGGCCAGCAGGTTCCAGAGGTCAAGCTTGTTCATCATTGGAAACAGACCCGTTTCTTCTGTTGGCTGCTGGGCACTGGGCACTGTTAGTTTTCTGTCTGTGTA